>BDUI01000007.1:738189-772647 GCA_002335545.1 Apodemus speciosus
CAGCAACCACATGGTGGCTCACAACCATCTGTAATGGGACTGGATGCCCTCTTCTGGTGTGTCTGAAGACAGCTATAGTGAACTCATATAATAAAATAAGTAAATCTTTAAAAAAAATAAAATGAAAGTCCAAAAAACTATCTAGTAAAGAATTCCTTCTTGTTCAAGGGAAATTCATTTTTCATCATATTTAATTCTTTAGCTGATTGGACAAAGCTCACCACCATCCTTAACGGAAGGCAACTTACTCTGTACAGTGCTTACCAATTTAAATATTAATTCCATACAAAAACACTTCACAGTAACTTGTGATCAATCATCTAGGCTCCATGGGGCAGCCACATTGACATAAAAAATTAACCATCACACCCAACCCTAACTGTTATAGGATATTTGAACCTGCTTCTAGTTAGGGTGTACCTCCACCCTTAACACACAACGTTAATCCCTCAGGCTGGAACACAGACAGGCCCTTAGTATTCACCTTTAATCCCAAACAATGAAGGTAAAGTTAGTTTGTAGAAGGACGCAACCATGTTTGAAAGTGATGTCGAACTGAGGGGCAGACAAAGTGATGAATAAGAGAAAGATTTGACAGAATAGGCTATGCACAACACTTGAGAGAAGAGAGGAAAGGGAAGCTGCTTAAGGGAGAGACAGATAATACAGAAGAAGAGAGTACAGTCCAGGAATACAGCAGAGCTCGTGGAGACAGTGCAGTAGAGTTGAGAGGGAGGGGAGAGCAGCACAGAGGGAGAAGGAGGCAGTGTTACTGAGAGTTTTACAGAGACAGATTGAAGAGAGAACAAGGTAAAGACACAGGTAAAGGCAGAACAAGCATCCAGAAGATTAGAACAGATTGCTGGAGTTAGTTTGAGGCCAAACAGAGCAGTTCAGGGGCCAAGAGAAAAGCCAGATTGAATAAGTCAGCGGGGAGAGGAGTTTGAACCAGAACAGCTGAGCTGTAGAACCAGCCAGCTAGAGTTCAGAAAGAGCTAGAAAGTGGTGAGCTTATTAACCAGCAAGTCCCAGAGGCTGAAAACATTCTAGGTCTCGATAGATTATACGGAGGATTATGTAGAAGTTTCAGGGACTGGGCCTAGGTTAGCAGACAGAGGCAATAACCTTCTCAGACATCAACCACAGCAGGAGAATAAAAGTTGCTTCACACCTAATCACCAACATACTGCACTGGAGTTCCAGGATCATGAAAAGTAGCAAATTCTGGCCATGAGACTTCAAGGTGTCTGGCGGACAACAATGTAAGACTGACAACTGCTAGCAGAACTTAGTTTTGTGACTTTAAAATGCAAGCAGACATATAGCTGTTTCGTAGTAAGAACAGAATCAGTCCTCGAGTGCCTTAATAAACACCCAGGACAAAATTCCTATGACATAGTCAAGCTGCCTCCTTTTCTACTCTCATTCACTGGGAGCACTATCTGGACACATTGCTGAGCTGTTCTGGGCCTGATTTCTCCATCTGTGAAATGGGCAGGTTTGTGCATTCTCCCTGCCCCACCCACTCTGGTGCTGACGAAGAGAAGGGAGGAACAAAAGCGCCATGGTTGGCAGAAAAGTCCTGCGGGCTGCTGCATGATCAGACACGGGTTCCTGTAGAGCCCAAGTGCAAAATCACTTTACCATGCAATTCTGAAAAAGAGACATCTGGCCGGGGAAACCTAAAGGAAGCCCACAACCTTTCTGACCAAAGCAGTTTCATCTAATAACTGGTCCCGGGGGTCTCCTCTCACAGCTCCAATTCACCCACCAGCTCAAGTCCACTTAGAAACACATCAGCTTTGCTTTTTCCCCCCTCTCAGCATCTGCTACGTCTATTTTTACTTTTGGCTAGAATAGAAAAGGAAGCCTTTTAAATACCCTTCCAAATAGTAGCTTTCCCCTCCCCTCACCAGACATCCCAGCAAAAAAAAAAAAAAAAGTATAGAATTCGCTATATAATTGCAGCTACGGCACCAGATGCTACAGAACAGAATTGTGCAGGAAATTTAGACACAATCTCATTAGGCTACAGTCAAGTAAGATCCCACCTGATTGAAGAGAGAATAAAGCCCAGGAGCCCCATCCAGCCACATCTAGCTGTCATTTAGAAACATCTACTGACAGATCAAAGCCCGGTGGGAACATTGCGCCAGTCAATATTGATTGTCAACTGGACAAGATCTAGACTCCACCATGAGCCAAGCGTCTGGACACACCCACGAAGGATATTCTTGATTAGGTTACTTGTAACAGGAAGACTCACCCTAAGCGTGGGGGGGGGGGAGGGTACCTTCCACCAGTGGCCCAGAAATAAGGGAGGATGGGAGAACAGGTGTGCCTATTGCCTGCTTGAAACTCCTCACTGCTGAGTTCATCTACCCCATTCCAAGTTCATCTACCCAGTTCTCCCACTGCAGGCACCACCCTCCTGTCTGCTGTATCCCAGGCCGTTATATATCTACTGAATGAGGTCATGGATTTTCCCTTCCTGCTCCTCAGAGAGCTTTCATCTCCCTCAGACCAACATTCCCAGGGCTCAGAAAGGAGAGCAGCCATCCACATTCAGGTCTCTCTGCCTCCCCAGACAACGGTTCCCTATCGCTATGCCCGAAGTCCCTCCAACACGAATCCAAATAGCCGCCTGGTGATCAGAGGTGACGGGCAAGAATGACGAAGCGTGGAGAGAGCTGGAGAGGTAGCTCAGTGGATAAAATGCTTGTCACACAAGCATGAGTGAGACCAAAGTTGGACCCCCACCAGAACCCACATAGAGGCTAAGCAGGCATGCCAGCCACCTGTTGTCCATCCCTGGGGATGGGAGAGCCTGACAGCAAGCTGGGTCATTAGACTAGCCAATCGGTGAGCGCTGCATTTGATTGAGATTGAAATGAAGTAGAGAGGAATGGAAGAAGAAACTCTAAATAAACCTCCATAAGCATGCACACATATGTGCCTGTGCATCTGCACACATTTTATATATGTGCACACATACATGCACATGTACACATATACACCTCTACACATGCATACATACACACACATACACACACATACACACACATACACACACATACACACACATACACAGAGAGTGGGAGCAGACACACACACACACACACACACACACACATCCATATACACACACACACACAGCATAGAAATGTATCTCTGGTACTATCTCCGGGCAAGAATAAGACTTTCTACTATCAAAGATTCATCCTGTCCCGTATCTCAGGACGTAAGCTAGCACCTTGCACTCTGGCTGTGTGAACGAGGTGTCAGAAGCAGTCTAGAAGTGCAAGAGTCATTCTATTCCTGCACTTTCTTCCCGAGGACAGCCCGTGAGGCGCCAGGCATGTTGCTCACTATTTTGGCAGGCTCACAGGACAGCCTGCTTTCCTCCTAGCTAATGAGCCTGGATACTTTACATCAAGACTCATATATGCACTTAGAGGCATGTGTTTCAGAGCTGGGCTATCTGTGACTTGTAGAAGAGAGGTGAAATGGAAGTGAGAGGCTTGGGGTGCACTCAAAACACCTTCAAGTCATGAGGACTCCAGGTTCGGAGAAAGAGGAAATGGGATGGATGGGATGACATTGTAACTTTACCTCAGGCCATGGGCAAGGCCTTGAGAGCTGAGAAAGTTCAAGAAGCAAGGAGCCGTCTATCTTCAGACAAAGGCTACAGGACAGAGCCTTAGACTCCCTGGCTAAGTGGTTCCTGTCGCTTCAGGGGGCCCAGACAGGAGATAGATTGATGGCAGTAAATAGAGACAGCAGGGAAGGACAAAAGCAAAACAGAAGGCATCTGGGAGAACCGGACATGGGTGTTGTGTGTGTACAGAACACCCAGTTTCTCATTCCTGGGTCTTCTCTCCACCTTGGGCCCAGGTTTCTCCTCTGGGCATCCTGCATTCCCACCCTCCCAAATACCAGACCATGGCACTAGCTGCCGACCCTCTCACTGGGAGACCACAAGGTGTATTCACTCCCTTCCAGCAACACTCAGATTTGAGCCTCTTCTCTCTGAGAAAGGAAAGCACAAAACAGCCCAGTAACTGGTCCTTCAAGGACATTTTCAAGCACTCGTAAAAATACACCAGAGCAATGGGACTCCACCAGGACTGTTCTGGAAGGATCTCAGACAACCCACCCAAATCCTACCCCGCTGGGGACCAGCTCCAGCACTTCTTTCTTGTTTGGTTCTTGTGGCAGCAGAGTGGGAAGAGTGCTGGTGTTGGGAGTAAGACTCGGTCTTCCAAGACATTTAGGGTTGCTGTATAATAATCCAATGCTTACCTAACTTAAGTCTAAGTCACTTTGCTTCTGTCACTGACCTGCCTTCTGTGTTCCTCTGAGGTGAGAAACTGTGTAACAGCTCATCATAAAACAACAGGGGACTAAGTAAAGTAGCCTCTGCTCTATCTCTGCAGAAGCTATGTGGATCTAACTTCTAGCCTCCAAGCTGAAGTTGCAGGAAGAACAAGGGACACGTTGAAAAGTGATTTTAGCCTTTGTTTTAAAGTTCTTCAGTTCTCCAAAAAGTTTCTACAAAAGTTCTCCTCCAAAAAGTTCTCTCTAAAACAGTTCTGTCTGCTCCCTTCTCATCTTGCTCTTCCCTCCTGCTCTGACATCACAATGACACCCTTACTCTCAATACCATTATTCCCAATGCCATGCCTTCTGAGTTCTTCTTGAGTTCAGTTCTGTCTAAAAGGCTCTCTCGAATCCAGCTTTTTCTCTTTGCCCCTCAACACTTATACATCTTTCAGAATGCATGATCACATGGTAAAAAGTTCACCACAAATTTATACATAAATACAAATCATAAATCAAATAAGTTTACAACAGAGAATGTTTACATGCATATCCATTAGGAGTAATTATCTGGTTAAACATTCATCATCTGTCACTAGCCTTATAGGTTCACGAAGAGTTAAAAGCCACAACTTTTGTGACTAAGTATTCATGACATTTTGTATAAATAAACCCAGTCAATATTTTATCTTCTGTCCCTGCACCTATAGTAAATCCTTAGTTCTCTTTTTATGACCTTTGTCAATGACTTTACAACCTCTTGGAATGTGCTCTGAGTAGTAGATGCCTGTTTGCTGTCTCAGAAGCAATTAACTTGTGACACTTGAAGACTGGCAGAGTTCTCAATGCAGTTTTGACATCAGGAAAGATTTAATAGCAGGCCTATTAATAAAAGAGCTTAATAATTACTAATATAATTTTAAGAATTCTTATAGGATCATCATTAAGAATTAAGATGTTATCTATTTGTCTATATAGCATCACTAGAAGACAGTACATTCTCATTGTTCTGTAGAGATCTGCTCAAAGGGGTGGGCTAATATCTAGTGATATATATATAATATTATAGTGATATATCTAGTGATATATCTAATATCACTATTATATATAATATATACTTATAGATTATATAATTAATATAGATTATAATTATAATAGATTATAATTAAAGATTCCTGCTATCACTATATCACATATATATTATATATACATATATGTATATATGTAATATATATATTAGTGATATAGTGATAGCAGGAATCTTTAATTCCTAACAGTGGTTGGGAGAGTTGAGTCAGTGGTCCACCTGTCATGGCTTCTCTCAGCATCTCTTGAGACTATCCCCCATTAATGCATGATGGCTGCCGAAGCTTTATATATCCTGCCGTGACAAAGGGAAACAAAGCACTAGAAAGAAGATCAGGCGTTTCCTCACATTTCCTTGTTTGTCTAGATTAGATCTTACCCAGAAGCTCTGCGGCAGAGCTCTTTTCAAGAATGATCTACCAGTGTTGCTGGGGCAGGCATTTCCCATCTCTGTGATGGGAACAGACACTGTTGGCTGGGAGAGGAGGTGAGAAATGGCTGCATAGTGGGTACTCAGCAGCACCTGCCACAGATACCCTCCCCCAGACCTCCCTCCAAATCTTGCCCACCTTGCCTAGAAGATGATCTGAAAATGGTTTCCAGTGACAGGCACTGAGATATCTAGAAACTCTCCCATGCATGTTCCCATGGGTCTATTTACTGAGCATTCCTGTCGAGTGGATAATCTATACTAACCATCACAGGAGGTTGTTTTATTTGGAGACAGAATAGTTATATAGGTGATGAAGTAAAAAAAAAAGGGGGGGGGTTCATTGACATGTGCTCTTTAATTTAGCACTGGTCTTATAAACAGAAGTTTGGACAGAAACACCCACCGCTGAAAGACCATGTCAAAACACAAGAAGATAATCCTGTATACATACCCAACAGAGAGGTCTCACCTCCCTTACAGCCCTTGAGGGAATCAACCCAACCATGTTTTGGGKTTTTGGTGGTGGTGGTTTGTTTGTTTTTGATACAGGATCTCACTAAGTAACCCAGGTCACCTTGACTTTGTGATCTCCCTGTCTCTGCCCCCCAAATACTGAGGTTATTGTCTTGTAGCATCATGTTCAGTTTCTATAAATATCTTGATCTTCTATCTCTAGTTTGCTGAAGAGTTTGCTTAAACCACCAAGTCTGTGTTCTTTGTTACAGCTGTTCTGGCAACTTAATGCAAAGAAATATAGCTAGTCAGCAAATAAACAGACTTGCAAGTAACTGAGAGAGAGGAGAGAGAGAGAGAGAGAGAGACAGAGACAGAGACAGAAACAGACACAGAGACAGAGACAGAGTATCAAGGCTCTGGAGACCAAGAAAGCAGACAAGCAGACTAAGGAGAAAAGAGCTGGTCAGTAACAGAAACACAGTGATATTTCACAGGCCTGAATGTGAGGGGGCAGGACAAAGAACAGTGGGGAAAAGCCTAGAGTATCCCAGGGGTGGGAGCATACATGGTACATTCAAGGAATGACCAAGGAGCCAGGGAGGTTCCAGCAAAGAAAACCAGGTCCGGAAGGGCAGGGGGAGATAGGGAAGGGACAAGAGGACATGAGCTGAGGTTGTATCTGAGTCTGAATTCTCCTTTCAGCGAGAAGAGACTTCCGCAAGGTTTTGAACAGAGGACATACTATGACATGGCGCTTTCAAAGCCCTGATGTGGCTTTGAAGGAGATCAGAGAGAAAGACAGATGTGGAGGAGACAAGGATGCTCATGATTAGCTAAGGGATGAAGAAAAGAGAGTCATCAGGCTGTCTGAGGTCACACTGGACGGGGAGCAGGGAGTTATTGAGATCAGCATAAGCTGCTGGCCATGCTGTCCCTTTGTCTGGTAGGGAAGGCTGTACCAGTCAACAGGCAGGTGGGCTGTCACACAGTTGGATAGACAGTTAGACACAGGAGTCTCCATAGAGGAGAGAAATATGACCAAACATAGGCTTACAGAATCCTTGCATCCCAAAGCTATTGCTCCTCTGACTTTGCCATTATTCATAACAATCTCTTCCTTAGGCAGCTCTGGAAGACCTCTGCTGCCTGTAGGAGTCGCTTCCATGGCTTCCATGGCTTCCTGTGATTCTAATAAGTCCAGGCTCTCTGCTGACTGCCTGGTTGCCCGTGCGTAGCCTGGTGAACTCCCTGCCCAGAGGCTACTTTTTACCCCTGCCGTAGAGCCAACATCTGCCCTGACACCCTTCATGCCCATCCAACAGGTATTAAGAGAATATTTTCTGCTGGCCCTTATAGTAGGCATTGAATAAAAGACATGAGGCTTGTAACCCAATGGGGAAAGACAGACATACAAAAAGCAAATAGATAAATGCGTAAATAAAACCAACAAGATGCTGGACACCAAGCCCTGTCTCTGTCTCCCAGCACAGCCTGGAAGGTCTTCTTTGCTCACACACAGGATTCGCTCCATCTGTGCTCCTCTGCCTTGTTTCCCATCTTGTTTCCTCATGCCCTGAGATGCTGGAGGTAAGACCCATGACTTCTGCGGGCTCTTTAACCCTTGTATCCTGAGCCTTTGCCAGGAGCTCCATTGTTTCTCTGTAATGTTCCTGGTAATAGCACCCAGCAGGATGAGCCTGTGAGTCTAAGAAGCCATTTCCTTTCCCCTAGGCTTCCTCTAAAGCCGGCCCACAAGAGACCACTTCAGACTGACTTTCACTGACCTCATTATAATCCTCAGCCCTCTCATGAGTCATTTTTGTTTCCTTAACCATGACAAAATACTTACAGAAAAGTTGACAAGATGAGTCAGTGGATAAAAGCCACCAATCCTAAGAACATGAGTTCAACCCCAACTACTCACAGACTTTCACAGTAGAAGGAGAGAATGAACTGCATGTATACACATGCACACACACACACACACACACACACACACACACACACACACACACAGGCACACACACACACTAAATAAACAAATGCAAAAGAATCACAGCTTAGAGAAAGAGCATTTATTTTGGCTCATGGTTTTAGAGGTGTCAGTCCTTGGTCAGCCAGCACCACTACAAAGAGCCTGTGTTGCGGCAGAACACTATAGTAACCCAAGCAAACGAGAGAGGAGGCTACTCATCTCATGGGAAGCAGAGACAAATAGAAGAAAGGCTCGGGGAACAGACCCTTCAAACGAGTGTCTACAACTGCCTACTTCCTCTCATCAGAACCCACCTCCCATAGTTTCTCCTGCTCTCAACAGTTCATTCAGATACTTGTGTCCATTGGTGGATTAACCCTCTGATGATGTTAGAGTCTGCGTGATCCAATCACTTTTCAACAGAGCCACTGGCCATGGACCAACTCTTCAGCATGTGAGCTTTGGGGGACCTTTCATAGCAAGTCACAGCATCTCCTTCTAGAAGTCTTGCTTTGCTGGCCCTGGATACAGGTAAGGGTGTTCCCACACTCCATTCATGTAGGGAAAAAAAAAAAAGAAAATTCTAGTGTCTGCATAGAATACAGTTCCCAGCTTTGTAACCTGAGGTTGCTTGGAAATGGAGTAATTCTGGTGCTGAGAAGCTAAGAACCTTATCTGCCTCCTTGGCTGCAATATGGAAAAAGACAAGCAGAGACATCAAATCACCCATCTTTGAGACCTAGACTCCTTTCTCTCATTCTGCTACTTTAAAATAATGTCCCCCAAATACCTCCATGTGGACAGCACCCTTCTATAGACTGGGGTCCTGGACTGAACAAAGAAAAGAAGCTGATTTGAGCATCCACGTTGTCTTCGCTTTCTGGGCGAGGATGCAGTGCGTCCAGCTGCCTTGCATTCCTGTTGAATGCCTGTCTCACCACGATGCTCTGCGTCCTTTCAAATTCTTTTTTTTTTTCTGTTATGTCTTATCTGATTTTTTATTAGATATATTCTTTATTTACATTTCAAATGATTTCCCCTTTCCAGGATCCCCCCTCCCTGAAAGTTCCATAAGCCCTCTCCCCTCCCCCTATTCTTCAATCAACCCCCTCCCACTTCCCTGTCCTGGTTGGTATTCCCCTACACTGCTGCATCGAGCCTTTCCAGGACCAGGGGCCTCTTCTTCCTTCTTCTTGGGCATCATTTGATATGTGAATTTTGTCTTGGGTATTCTGAGCCTCTGGGCTAATATCCACTTATCAGTGAGTGCATACCATGTGTGTTCTTTTGTGATTGGGTTACCTCACTCAGGATAATATTCTCCAGTTCCATTCATTTGCCTAAGAATTTCATGAATTTGTTGTTTTTAATAGCTGAATAGTACTCCATAGTGTAAATATACCACATTTTCTGTATCCATTCCTCCATTGAGGGACATCTGGGTTCTTTCCAGCTTCTGGCTATTATAAATAGGGCTGCTATGAACATAGTGGAGCATGTGTCCTTATTACATGCTGGGGAATCCTCTGGGTATATGCCCAGGAGTAGTACAATGGGGTCCTCCGGTAGTATCATGCCCATTTTTCTGAGGAACCGTCACACTGATTTCCAGAGTGGTTGTACCAGTCCTCTCAAATTCTAAGTCAGTGGTTCTCAACCTTCCCAATGCTGTGACCCTTTAATACAGTTCCTCCCCCAACCATAGAATTGTGCTAACCCCCAACCATAGAATTATCTTTGTTGCTACTTCATAACTATAATTTTGCTACTGTTACGAGTATATGATTCCCAAAGAGGTCAAGACCCACAGGTTGAGAAAAACTGCTCTAAGCTGGTATAAACTCTCCTTCTATAAGCTGTCATTATCGAGTATTTAATCATAACAGTGAGGAAAATAATAAACATGGGTACTAAAGACTTCACAAAATGAGTCTTGCAAAAAATAAACCAATTCAACCTCTGAATCATGTCAGAGCAAGAACTTTCTCAGTAATAGAGGAAGCACTCATTAATCTTTATTGAGGGAATCAATATGCAAATATCCGCCATTTTATTACCAACGTCATTATCTCTAGCCACTGGAAACCTTCAGCAGCCCACATCTGCACATCCACAGGTTACTGAGAGCCGATATCAACGACGATGCCCTGGAAATGCGTAATGCTTCCAAGGGCCATTTGAGTAATTGGACGAGATTATCCGAAGCTCCATGCAATTTTAATGGTGGGTCTATTTGGTCGTGTTTTGCTAATATAAAAGTCAGTCATCGATAAATGGGATTTATGTTAATCACCAAATATTTGCGATGCTAGTCCAAAGGAACGTGGGGGTTTAAGTACCGGACCGAAACAGGAGTTCAGTGACGTAGAACGAAAATAGGCAAAACTGAATGCAACAAAGAAGAGCACACGTGCTAACTAACCACGGGAGCCATTGCAACTGCCCAGTGTAGCATAAAATTGTATTTCCTATTGTGTGCAGCCCCACAGTGAGGAAACCAATGCCTCCAAGGCTGGCTTACGCCAGTTTAGAAGACAAAAGAGTGTGCCTTAAAGAAAATGCCAACATTTCCACATGGGCCAGTTCTAGAGCAAAGTAGTCCGTCACATTGTTGGTGTCTTCACCACGACTTCTGATGTATTCAGGGTACTTCTTTTTTTTAAAGGTTTACTTATTTATTTTATGTATGTGAGTACACTGCAGCTGTACTGATGTTTGTGAGCCATCATGTGGTTGTTGGGGATAGAAGTCAGGACCTCTGTTCATTCCAGCCAGCCCCACTCACTCTGGCCTAAAGATGTATTTATTATAATATCTAAGTACACTGTAGCTGTCTTCAGACACTCCAGAAAGAGGGCGTCAGATCTCATTACAGAGGGTTGTGAGCCACCATGTGGTTGCTGGGATTTGAACTCGGGACCTCAGGAAGAGCAGTCAGTGCTCTTAACCGCTGAGCCATCTCTCCAGCCCCTCAGGGTTCTTCTTACAGACAATGCCAGAAAAGCCTGTAGCACCACAGAAACATGGCTTAGTACAGGCTGTGGTTGAGGTGTGTGATGCAGACACCAAGCTCTCTCCCCGAGAAGAACACAGAAGGTCTGCTGGGGTACTCATCTCCCGGGCCCCCTTGCCTTTTCTTCAAAGACCTCATTTCTGATCCACTGAGTGAGTGCCTTGCCGTGTAACAGGCTCTAGAATGGTGGATAAAGGAGGCGGCTCTCTGGATTTGAATCCAGGCTTTACCACCTATCGACAGTGTGATTGAGGACAATTCCTTATGCATAAAATGTGGATGGTTTTAATGCCTATTTTGTTGGTGTGTGGTGAAAATTATGCAAGTAAAATGTGGGCAGAGCTCTTAAAGCAATGCCTGATGTATCTACCTGATGTATCTAAGCATTTGGTAACATTAGTGGTCACGAGCCGTGGCATATCTGTGGATGGAGGGAATGTTGGGGAGCGTGTGCGCATGTGCCTGCGCGTGCGTGAAACATATGAGTGCATGGTAGAAGTCAAACTAATCAAAGTCTCCTTCCAGTTTAGACGAAGAGTATCATTTATTCATAATGGTTCCATTGTTTAAGTTGGCATTCTATTGAGAATTTGATGTATAGATATAGATATATAAAGATAGATGATTGATTGATAGATAGATAGATAGATAGATAGATAGATAGATAGATAGATAGATAGATAGAATTTTTTTTCTTTTTTTTTTGGTTTTTCGAGACAGGGTTTCTCTGTGTAGCCCTGGCTGTCCTGGAACTGACTGTGTAGACCAGGCTGGCCTCTAACTCAGAAATCCGCCTGCCTCTGCCTCCCAAGTGCTGGGATTAAAGGCGTGCACCACCACCACCCGGCGATAGATAGAATTATAACTTTGCTTTTTATCACAGAAGTTGTAAAACATGCCTTTCTTGAATAAAATTATGTTTGTTACATGATCCTATTTCCTGAATCACCTAGGATGTGTGGGGAAGGTGGCCCCCACTACCCTGGGACTGCTGTCTGCCTGTGTCTCTTGGACTGCTGTCTGCCTATGTCTATCCCTTGGACTATAGTCTGCCTGTGTCTGTCCCTTAGACTGCTGTCTACCTGTGCCTTGACTGCTGCTGGCTCCTCTGCTGTCACTTGTCACTGCTGATAATTACTCCTTCACAGAACAGTCAGTGGCTGGGATCAAGTTTGCATCCTCAGTCTTTCCTCCTTTGAATAAAGAACAATCACGTCTCTATGGAGCATTCTGTTTGAACTCAGCATAAAGTTCTGTGGTCTGAATGGTTGGCGTTCCTAGAAATGTGGTCCTGGAGAAGAATCGTGTGATATAAATTCATGAGCAGTTGACAAAAACTCTCAGACACTCAATCCATAGACTAACTATTCTTTCTTTAAGTGATTAGGCTTCCAGAAAGTTCTAGAAAACTGACCATGAACCCAGAAACTAATGGGGCAAAGGAAACAAAGCTAGAGATACTATATTTTTTTTCTCTTCATCTAAGGTATGGGTACCACTCAAGTTCTCTGGGGAAACCCACTGCTATCTGCCTGTGTCTCTTGGCCTGCTGCCTGCCTGTGTCTGTCTCTTGGCCTGCTGCCTGCCTGTGTCTGTCCCTTGGTCTCACAGCTGAAAGGTGGCTCAGCCACCGACTCGAACAGGATTTGGATCCCCTCGCAGCGGGCAGCTACAGACACCTGTCACTCCACTGCCAAGGAATCCGATACCCTCGTCTGGCCTCCATGGACACATACACACATAAATAAAGTAAAATAATTTTTAAATCCCTATCAACACTGAGTGTCGCCATGCCAGGAGCATCAGAATGAGCTCTGAGTCTGTTGGGACCATTGAAACTGGAGACCCGTGGGTTCAAATGAGTCAAAGTGAAATGTGTATTAAGGTGGATTTCCCTCTCTGAATACAAGTCAAACCGTGGGCAAACTATTCGGCAAAATGCCAAATATTACAGTCTGTGCAGGTTCTCTCCTGCACACACTTTTTTTTAATTATTTTAATTTTTTAACAACCCTTCAAAATTATAAGAATTTTAACCCAAGGGACTATACTAAATTGGTGCAGTCTGGCCTATAGCTGTTGTTGGCTGGTCCAAGCCTTACTTAGACCTCTAAGATCTGAGTCCTGAGCCCCACAATGGTGGCGCATGACTTTAATCCCAGCACTCGGGAGGCAGAGGCCATTGGATCTCAAGTTTGAGGCCAGCCAAGGTTACACGGAGACACCTGGTCTAGCAGCTAAGGCTGGGGGTGTGAGTCAGGATTTGCTGTCACGAGCTGTATGAAGCGTATGAGCAGGGATGAGGAAAGTGGGCGTCCCAAGCCTCAGGCTCCTTACGTGTAGAATGAGAATCCAGCATCTGCATTGCAGTATTATTATCTGGGCTTTCTCCTGGGACACATCCATGACGGCTGGAATAGACGCCTTGCGAGTCCCCAGTGAGTCACCACCACAGCTCTTGCCTTTTCCATGTTCTTCAAAAGCCATTTCAGTGTTAAAGGTAGGACTGACGTAGGAGTTGGACCCGTCCCAGGGAGGCCTGGAGGAACAAGGTGACCTTAGTGGGAGTTACCTGAATGTCTCTCCAGACAACTGGAACAGGGCATGGCTTCCATGAGACTCGCTCTTTTGCCACAGGATACCACACTTCCATGGCCCTCTGTTACAATATGGTACCTAGAGGAGATGGGCTAATATCCACTTATCAGTGAGTGCCTGCCGTGTGTGTTCTTTTGTGATTGGGTTACCTCACTTAGGATATTTTCCAGTTCCACCCATTTGCCTAAGAATTTCACGAATTCATTGTTTCTAATAGCTGAGTAGTATTCCATAGTGTAAATATACCACATTTTCTGTATCCATTCCTCCACTGAGGGACATCTGGGTTCTTTCCAGCTTCTGGCTATTATAAATAGGGCTGCTATGAACATTGTGGAGCATGTGTCCTTATTGCATGCGGGGGAATCCTCTCAGTATATGCCCAGGAATGGTATAACAGGGTCCTCCGGAAGTATCGTGTCCAGTTTTCTGAGGAACCTCCAGACTGATTTCCAGAGTGGTTGTACCAGCTTGCAATCCCACCAGCAATGGAGGAGTATTCCTCTTTCTCCACATCCTCACCAGCACCTGCTGTCTCCTGAGTTCTTTATCTTAGCCATTCTGATCAGTGAGAGGTGAAATCTTAGGGTTGTTTTGATTTGCATTTCCCTGATGACTAAGGATGCTGAACATTTCTTTAGGTGCTTCTCAGCTATTCGGTATTCCTCAGGTGAAAATTCTTTGTTTAGCTCTGTACCCCATTTTTTAACAGGGTTATTTGGCTCTCTGGAGATGGGGGTGGGGGCAACTGGCCAGCCTCAGTATACTGCTGCATTAACTTGTTTAAAAAATTAGCTCCTCTCTGAACTGGCCCAAGGGGAAAGTCCACAACAGTGATATCATTGCCCAGACGACAGTCTGTAGAAAAGTCAAAATGAATGCAAAATGAGGCCTGAGGGGAGGCGCCAACAGGAAGACAGAAAACAGGCGTGACTGCTGCACTGTAGCTTTGGCTGCTCTGAGGTAGCTACCCCACTCCTAGGCGCTGGCACCAGCTCCTCCCATTGTTGTGTGGGAAACGTGCATGCAGACTTTTCTAACCCCAAATCAAGGCGGCCATAGCTGTCTCTACAACCTTTCCAGACTTCATCCTGAGCAGTCTTTGCTGGCTGACAGGGGCCAGCTTGCCTTTCCAATCTCCTGGGCTTGAAGTGAGAAGCAAGTGGATTTGTGTTTCACTTTTTGTTTTTGTGCAGCCTAAGAAATGGGCAGGGGTGTGCACAAAGCCTGAACCCATAGTGAAAGCGGCTGTCTAAGTCCCTTCCTGGCCATGGAAGCCC
Organism: Apodemus speciosus; assembly: GCA_002335545.1. NCBI lineage: Eukaryota > Metazoa > Chordata > Mammalia > Rodentia > Muridae > Apodemus > Apodemus speciosus. Next base: position 753,351 of record BDUI01000007.1, read on the forward strand.
CGGTGGCGTGACTGCCCTCAAAGTCACAGCCTTCATTGCCTCATACTTTAAAAATATTCCTAATTACCAAGTTATGCATGGTTAAGCAATATCATTAACTGTTATCTGTTTCTAACTTTCATGGGTAGAATCATGATTTCTATTTATATATACCTGGTGTCTTTGAATATCAGATCTTATAAGGCACTCTCTTAGTTTGGGTTTTATTGCTGTGAAGGGACACCATGAGCAAGGCAAGTCTTATAAAGGACAACATTTAATTGGGGCTGGCTTACAGTTTCAGAGGTTCAGTCCATTATCATGGCACTGTACAGGCAGTTTGGGTGCTGGAGAAGGAGCTGAGAGTTCTACATCTTGATCTGAAGAAGGCGGCCAGGAAGAAACTATTTCCTGTAAAGAGGAGGGTCTCTCGTCCACACCAGGAGGAGCTTGAGCACTGGACCTCAAAACCCACTCCCAGCAACAAAACTTCCTCCAAAAAGGCCACACCCACTCCAGCAAGGCCACACCTCCTAATAGTACCACTTCCCATGAGCCAAGAATATTCAAACCACCACCACAGGCACCTTACCTGTTGGAGCCTGACACAGGACTGGTTGACTTTCATTGCCATACAGAGTTCTGCCATTTAAACAAACGCTGGTTACTTTCCCTCTCAACTGTTAACAGATATTTGAGTTATTTCTACCTTGGGGCAATTGAAAACACTGCTGCTATGTGGCCTTTTTAATCTTATATCCTGATGCTATCAGCTTCCATTTCTCAGTTTTTCCAGGCGTGAAATTGCGGCAGCAAAGTCTGTGTATCTTCACTTATGCTAAGTGTCTCCAAGTCTCGTTTATTCTGTACCTGTCCTTTGCTGGCAATGGCCTCTACTTAACTCACACAATAAGAACAAAGAAAGCTGTTTTTCAAAATTTTTAAATCACCTATGGTCTTAGTTAGGGTTTCTATTGCTGCAGTGAAACACCATGACCCAAAAGCAAGTTGGGAAGGAAAGGGTTTATTTGACTTCCATACGGGTATCCATCACAAAAGGAAGTCAGGACAGGAGCTCAAACAGAGCAGGAACCTGGAGGCAGGAGCTGATGCAGAGGCCACAGAGAGGTGCTGCTTACTACTGGCTTGCTTCTCAGGACTTGCTCAGCCTGCTTTCTTAAAGAACTCAGTGTTGTGGATGGGCCTGGTACTGTTCATGTGAATCAATCCCCTAATGAATAAAGGAGCCAATCACTGGGTGAGTAGGTGGGACTTCCGGGTTGGACAGAAGGGGAGAGGAAGCAGGAGATAGTTAGGTCTTTTTGGACCTGGGACAGCAGAGGGGTAAGATGTAGCTGCTAGAGTTTCCTGGTATCATGGTGGATCCACAAGGATTTGCCACCAGAGGGATCAGATTTTAATATGGCTTACAAGATTAGGTTTTAGTTGTTGCACCCAGAGATTGAGTTACCATTGTTTCTGAACTAAGTTTGTGTTGTTTTCCTTCACACAGCAGCTCGTCTGGGTTCAGCCAAGTGTGGATTTGCCTGAGGTGCTCCACAAAGGCCGTGGAGGATTTGAAGCATGGGGTTGGTGTGGTAGTGGCTTGCCAGTGGGAACCTAGTGAGCTGGGTGGAGAGGTTGTGGAGTTCAGAGTCTGAATTTCCACAAATTAAAAACAGGTCGGCCATTGCCTGCCTGTGCATGGCTAGCTAGGTCGCTGGGGCAGAGGCACAGAGCACAGGAATGTGCGGGTTCTACTTTTTAAATAGTTCCCGCAACAACTCAGAACCATCAGCCCAGGGATGGCCCCACCCATGAGCTGGGTCCTCCCCCATCAATCACGAACTAAGAAAGTTCCTTATAGCTGCATCTTAAGGCGGCACTTTCTCAGCTGAAGTTTCCTCCTCTCTGAGGACTCTAGCCTTTGTCAAGCTGAAATAAGAGCAGCTACCACAACTGACTGCTTGTTAATTTGACACACAAGCACATTGATATTAAGCCACAGTCCTTCCTTTCTTGTCTGTCCCCAGGATCTCACATTAAAATTGGGTTCTTTACGAATTCAAACACATTAACATTTCAGTCCCTTTTAAATAGCCAATGTCTTTTTAAATCCAAAGTCTTTAAAAAAAGAAAATCGAAGCCTTTCAGCTGTGGGCTCCTATAAAAATCAAAATTAAATTAAATAAATGTTTCAAGAGGGAGGAACCAGGAGGCAGCCACAGTCTGAACAATGCAAAACCAGACTCCAACAGTGTAAATCACTCAGTGTCCAATTATCTGGAACTCATTCACAATCTTCTGGGCTTCTCCAAAGAGTTTGAGTGACTTCTCCAGTTCTGCCCTCTGTATCACATACAGCTGGTCTTCTGTGTTCTAGCTGCTGCTCTCTCTGTGTTCTGCTGCTGTTCTGGGTGGTTGTCCCACGGCACTGGCATCTCCAAAAATGTTGGGGTCCCTTGCTGCAGCTGGGCTTCACTTTCACCAATAGCCTCTCAGGCTCTCATCGTGGTGTTAAGCATCAACTTTTTTGCATACCCCTTCCATCCTGGGTCTTCAACTGCTACCGAAGCTGCCTTTACCAATGGCCTCTCCTGGCTTCTCACAGTGCCAAGCCTCAGCTGCTCACCAAGACCCTGCTTCATGCCTTCAAACCCAGCACCGCCTAGGTGACTCTACCAAGTTCAGCCAGCAGCTTGAGGTCCAACCTTGGCAACCACTGGAACACAGCTTCTGTGTGCTGACTCTAAGGAAACCCTTCCCAGGAGACTTCTGGCCTCTTCTTAATCACCCCTCATTTCTTAGTTCTAGCTAGCCAGCATCAATTGTCCCAAGTAATGCAAAGGTTTCACTTCTGTGGTGCTGGTCTCCGGTTAATCACAGCTGACTCTTCAGCTCCAGCTAACCAGAACTAGAGACTCTTAATTCAAAATAGCAAATGTCCCTGATAGTCTTTAAACCTCCCTCTCAAACTACCCAAGGTAAGCCTCCATCTTCTATACTGCTCTCAAGGTTATTATCTTCAAAGTTCCTAAAGAAGAGACTACTGTGGGCTTTCAACACTAAACGGCTCTTCTAGCCCAAGGTTCCAAAGTCCTTCCACAGTCCTCCCCCAAACATGGTCAGGTCTGTCACAGCAATACCCCCAAGATGCTGGTACTAACTTGTCTTCTTTAGGGTTTGTATTACTAAATGAAACACCATGACTTAAAAGCAAGTTGTGGGGTATGATGGCTTGAATATGTTTGGCACAAGGAGTGGCACTGTTGGGAGGTATGGCCTTGTTAGAGTGGGTGTGGCCTTGTTAGAGTGGGTGTGGCCTTGTTAGAGTGGGTGTGGCCTTGTTAGAGGGGTGTGGCCATGTTAGAGGAATTGTATCACTGTAGGGATGGATTTTGAGAACTTCCTCCTAGCTGCCTGAGGATTTCAGACTACTTTGGATCAAGTTTTAGAACTTTCGTCTTCTTCTGTACCACATCTGCCTGCATGCTGCCATGCTTCCCGCCATGATGATACTGGACTGAACCTCTAAACCTGTAAACCAGCCCCAATTAAATGTTTCCTTTATACGAGCTGCCTTGGTCATGGTGTCTCTTTACAGCAATAGAAACCCTAAGACAGGGAGAAAAGGGTTTATTTGGCTTACTCTCCTATTATATCATAGTACACGGCATCATTAATTCAACAGATTTAATATGTATCCATGGTGCTAGGTGCTGGGCTTGCAGTAATGAAAAAAATAAATATTTCTAATTTTAATCAGTTGGTAATATTAGTAAGAGATAATTACAAGTAATATAATTTTGTTTTTTTTAATTATTTGTTTTAAGAGAGTGTTTTATAAAGCTGAGGATTATCTTGAACTTCTGACCCTCCCACCTCTACTTCCCAAGTGCAGAGATTACAAGTGTGTTCACGAATCCTGGTTTATGGATGCTGGGGAAGAAACCCAGGGCCTCATGTGTGCTAGACAAGCACATTGCCAACCGAGCTACAATTACGCCTTATTAAAAATATACCAGACGTGACCAGCTGTGTGGGCTCCCACCTATAATCCCCAAACCCTAGATACTGAGGCAGGAAAATCTTGAGTCTGAGGCCAGCCAAGGCTACATGGTAAGAATATCTCAAATCTTGTCCTCAAAAAGTGAGTTAAGTTTTCCAGATACAGAATACATAAAGAACTCCCGTAGCTTAAAGAAGTAACAAAAATTACAGCACAGCCTGGCCTTAAAAATGGGCAAACTGGGTCTGTGGCTCAGTGGGGAAGAGGCTCACCTGACATCATGTGATCCTAGGTTCAATGCCTAGCACTACAAAAACAACAGACAAACGAAACCCTAGACCTAAAATCAGGTGAAGGGCTTAGACAACTACTCTTCAAAGAAGGTATACAAACACTCACAAGCACAGAAAAATATAATCATTTACGCTAGTCATCAGGGGAAATCAAACAAAAACTAGAGCTGTCCTATCACTAACTAGGATGACTGTGAATGAAGAAATAGATTAAGAAGTAATCATTAATCATGAGGATGATGGGAAACAGGAACCTCTGAGCACTGTTAGTCAGACTCTGAAACGTTACCACTGCTGTGGGGATCAAAATGGCAGTTCCTCAAAAAACCACAATCACCACATGACCAAGCATTCCACTTCTAGTATGGTCTCCAAGGTCTAAAAGTGGGATTTTGAGGAGGTATGTGTATGCCTCTCTGTGATGGCTTGAATATGCTTGGCCCAGGGAATGGCACTATTAGGAGGCGTGGCCTTGTTGGCGTAGGTGTGGCCTTGTTGGAGTGTCATTCTGGGCATGGGCTTTGAAACCCTCCTCCTTGCCGCTCAGAGCCAGTCTTCTCCTGTTGACTTTGGAACAAGATGTAGAACTCTCAGGTCCTCCAGTGCCATGTCTGCCTGGATCCTGTCATGCTTCTGCCTTGATAATGGACTGAATCTCTGAAAAATATAAGCCAGACTCAATTAAATGTTGTCCTCTGTTCATGGTGTCTCTTCACAGTAATGTAACCCTAACTAGGATACCATGTTTATGGTGCTCCTCACAGCCGCCAAAGGGTGGAAGAAACCCAGTGTTTCAAGGGATTCAAGCACGAGCAAAGTTTGGTGTATGCATATGATGTATTGTTACTCAGCCATGAAAAACATACCCTGACGAGTGTGAGTGAATCTTGAGGACAATATGCCAAGTGAGCTAAACCAGCCCCTAGAAGGCAAATATTGTATGATTCCACTTAACATGAATAGCCAACATTTCAGAGACAGAAAGTGGATAGAATGAGATCTTTCCAAGGGTGGGGAGAGGGAGAGGTTATTGTTTTGTTGGTGTAGAGTGTCTATTCTTCAGAATGAAGAGGTTTGGAGAAGGGCTGTAACCGTTGTTACATTGTACATTGTAAGTCTACTTAATTTCATTGAGCTGGTACTGCAAAGCTCTTAAAGTGGTAAGTGTAACTTGCATTTACTACAGTTTTAAAGACCTTTTAGGATAGATGGAAATGGGTATAGCTACAAATTAGATATCCTAGCATATAGATAAATTGCAGACATGCATCAGCTAGATAAATAAGATAAGGAAGGAGGGAGCAGTTTTACATTGGGTGACCCAAGGAGGTGTATTAGTTACTCTCTCCTTGTACCCAAATGTCCGATAAGAACTAATTTAAGGAAAGAAGGGTTTGTTTGGGCTCACAGGTTGAGGGCATAGTCATCAACACTGGCGAAGGGAGAGAGGCAAGAGCATCACTAGATGCTCTGGACCACAGGCAGGAAGCAAAGGGATGCAGCCTGGCATTTGGCTCACTTCCTCCTTTTCTCTTTCTTATTTGGTTTGAGACCCAAGTCCATGGGATCGTGCCACCGCACTCAGGGTCGGTCCTTCCTAGAAATGCCCTCACTAGCATTTCCTCCCAGGCAACTCCAAATTCAGGCACACTGAAGTGTACCCATCACAGGATGCATTCTTGGAAAGGAGATGTTTTAGCAAAAGCCTACAGGAAGGAGGATTTGGGGGTGGGTGACCTGAGCTCTGCAGAAGTATGTTCAGGGTGTCATAGTGCTGGAGCAGAGCTAAACAGAACCAAACAAGATCAAATACAACAGGGGAGGAGCAGAGGGAGGAGCACTGTGCAGGGCCGGCCAGCCAGCCCTGCACTGGGGTCTAAACACGTGGGCGTCTGTCTACTCCATGTGCATACATAAATCACAGTGTCTCTGAACTACAGAGTCTTTGATCACCAAATAACACCTGCCCCTACATATCACAAGGGTTTCAGGAAGATCATGTTAGAGAAATTACGTGAATATAAGATGTAGTAAGTCACAGATTACAATATTAATTACATGCAAAGGCATTATACCATAATCCCAGCCATCTTCCCTTGTATCCCACTGTGTGGTTTGTGAACCTCCTCCTGAGTTACCCTGTAGTTTCTTAAGAAAATACTGCTCTGGACCTAATATCAGCCCTGTCTAGCCCACCTCCACAACCAAGACATCCCTAAGTCCAACAGAATTTGGAGCCAGTCATCCCAGAGTTGAGTTTGATAAAATAGAGACTAAATAGTGTTACCAGACCCTTCATCTTTAGAGAGGTACTAACTTCTACTATACAGGAGGGACTGGACTTACAATGTCTGACCCCTTGTGGTGCTTGAACGGGACATTCAATCCCGTTCATGAAGACAGCTGGGTTGGACCACATGTCAGAGTTTTGAATAGGTGATGTGAGTTTTCACACGTGCCCCTTCTGAAGAGACATCTTTAAGACAAAGGTGAATTCTTAATGTTCTCTCCCTGTCGCGACTCCTATGCCAGCCGAGCACTCACCCTTGGCATCTCTTGATACTCTGAAAAATGGCCCCAAACAGAGGGCTCGCTGCTTTTGTGGCTGCGTTTCAGCCTTTCCCCCAGCCATTCCATCACTAGAGCCAAACGAGCTACCACACCTGCAGCACTGATCTTCCACGGCACCGGTCCAGAGGACAGTCCGTCCTAGCGGCAAGCAGGCTCTCAAGTTCTTGATGCAGGTCTCAGATAGTTCCACATGGCAGATGGGAACCGGGAGTTCCTAAACCCCTCTGCCTGCCATCGACTTAATTCAGATAATAGGCCTGCCAGATGGCTACCCAGTCCTAAAGCCTCAGCTGGGCAGTCCTCCACCCCTCGGGAGACAATAAGCCTTGCGGACACACGGATGCTCCGGAGACCGTTGGAAAGAGCTGGGGATGTGGCAGGGGAAAAGGTCAGGGGATAACCAAGAACAGCAGCAGCAACCAGCCATTTACCAGAGACTTCACTGCAAGGAAATACACACTCACACTTAGAATCAAGTGCCGTAAGTGCAAAGGAGCGACCTAGGGTCACCCTTACAGCCGGTGTCCCATTGTCCTGTTGACCTCTAAGGTCACCCTTATGATGGGGTGTCACCCTTTCAATGGGTCTCCCATTGGCCCTTAGGGTCACACTTACAGCGACTGTCCCATTGGTCCCTAGAACTTAGCTGGAACAGAGATACTGTAAGCAAAGTGTCTGAGGTGATCTTAGGGAAGCATCACCCCTTTACCCAGGAGACAAACTTTGAGAAAGGCTTGGACTACATGTTTATATCAAGGCTATTTCTACACCTGGGGGAGGGGCGGGCAGGACACCCCAACTGACAGTCCGTTTACATTACTACTTGTTCTGTTGACGGTTTTCGTTTGCGTTATCCCAGCCCTTCCTGTGTTCTCTCCCTTCGGGAATGCCCTTGCTCTGCCTAGCTCTGCTTCCCCGGTCTTCCTCACAGATCACCCCCTCCAGGCAGTCTTCCCAGGCCACTCAAGGCCTCACTTCTCTGGGAGTTCCTAAGAATCATCTTTGCGTTAATCTATGCACGGGACTCTCAGGCCTCTTGTTCAGTTTGCCGCCAGGCCTGGCACCACACCTGGATGTCCATGCTAATCCTGTCTCATTACTTAACCCAGTGCTGAACAGCAGTGAATGCCCGCTGACTCATTAGCATAAGCTAGAACATACAGTCTTTAAAAACTAAATTGGGTAGTGCAATCTAGTTGGTAAAAAATAAAATAAAATAAAAAAATAAGCTTCCTCTTGAATGAACAACGAGAGTTGAGCTCTGGGGAAAGAAGACATCATTCTGTACCTTTAAAAAAAAAGTGCAAAATGCCCCATACTTCAGAGGCAGGCAAGCAGATCTTAGAGTTCAAGGCCAGTCTGGTCTACAGAGTGAGTTCCAGGAGGGCCAGGGCTACACAGAGAAACCCTGTCTCGAAAGAACAAAACAAAACAAAAAGTACAAAAGAAAGGGAGAAATCAGATGCAGGTCGTGAGTTCCTGGTGACATCAGCTTTGGCAGTCCCTCATGGAAAGTGACCTTGCCAGAGCCCTGCTCCCTCATTCAGTGGAACACTTTCCACTAACGCGATTAGTCCGGCCCGCAGTCTGAGGCAGAGCTGCCTGGGCCAACCCCTCCCGCTTCAGTCCAAACGATGAATCAGCTCCGTCTCCTAATGCCCTCAAGAATTAGAAGAATCAGGAGGAAGAGAAAGACACGGGCCACACCCTCAGACGGACAACAGAAATGACGGAGGCCAAGACCTTCTGTCTCTTTCCATCGCTGGGAAGTTTGTCCATGAGAAACATTTTTTCTTCTGTCATATCCATGGTTTTTTTTTTAGATTTCCTCTTGTTAGCTTCAGCTCAGAGGAAACTTCTCGCTTCCAACCTCCAACCACATACTAAACAGTTTCCTTCCAAGGGCTGCTTTTTTTTTTTTTTTTTTTTTTTTTTTTTTTTTTTGTCTTCAACTCACAGCTAGATTGTTGCTTGCTTGGCACCAACCACGAAAGCATAGTAACACCCTGGCGTCCCAAAAGCAGCGCAGCAGATCAGAAGTATCCGTATCCACCTCCTGGACTTGGCATGATCAAACGCTATGCGGTGAGATTACTTTGGGAATAGTAGAAATGTTAAGTTTAAAAAAAAAAAAAAAAGACACCTGAAAGGAAGCAAAAGACAGACGTAGCCAAGGAGCAAGCAAATCTGATATTCTCTGAGCTGGAAAACAAGAGTCAAGGGAATTCTATTCTTAGCAGAGGCTCAGCCAGCTCCATTCTCCAGGGGTGGGGGTGGGTTGCAGAGAAGGCTACAGTGCCCTCTGTCGGGGACCTGTCAGCATATAACCAGGGACTTTTTCTTGTCTCCTTTTCTCTCTTTCTCTCTCTCTTTTTCTCTCTCCTTCTCTCTCTTTTCTTTCTTTCTTTCTTTCCTTCCTTTTCTTTCCTTTCTTTTTTTTTTCTCCCAGAGTTTCTTTGTTAACAGTCCTGGGCCTCAATCCATAGACCAGGCTATCCAAACAGAGGTGAAGGTTATAATTTTTATATAACATTGAAATCAGAGATGCTTGACCACAACATTATCTGAACCGCAACCAGACAGCCAAGCATCCGAACACACGGTGCACAAAACCACCACCCCCCCAGCAGATCACTTGCCATTGAGTTAACTCTAAAGCTCTCATCCAGAGTTGGATGTCACCAGAGCTCTTTATTTATTCCTGTTCCCAATGGGGCCACTGAATGCATGTCATTCTCTGTTCCCCACTTCCCCATTGAAGGCAGGTACCTTCGCCTCTCTGGTGATGGCAGCCCAGGCCCAGCTCTCATGAACCATTTTGCTAACACACCTTCTTCTTTCCTAGCACCTTGACTCTAGCCCACCGAGGCTGCCTTTGAGTATCTGGCTTCAACATCTCTAGGATGGTTTTATTTAAGCCACCAACTTTTCGTTTTCTTCTTCTTTTTTTTAAAGACTTATTTACTTTATGTATATGAGTACATTGTGACTGTCTTCAGACACACCAGAAGAGGGCATCGGATCCCATTACGGATGGTTGCGAGCCACCATGTGGTTGCTGGGACTTGAACTCAGGACCTCTAGAAGAGCAGTCAGTGCTCTTAACCGCTGAGCCATCTCTCCAGCCCCTTGCAGTGATTTCTTAAGTCAGCAATTAGGACACGCACAGATACTGCACAACTCATTCATCTACAGCTCGGTTTCCCAGTGTCTGAAATGAGACACCTATATCCACTTCAGTAGGGTATGTGTGAGGACTAAACGCAATAACTATAAAGTAACTATTGTGGCTAGAAGACATTAAGTGATAATAAACGGAGCCTACTCTTTGGATCATAAAGAAAATTCTTCTGGAAGCTCGAGATGCCCACGTGGCAGCTGTGGGTCAGGAGGTGCAGAGCAGGCTGTGGAGCAGTGGAAGAAGTGGGTGGAAAGAACAGGCTTTGGCTGCACCCCAGTTTGTTTCTCCTGGGCACACGGTGAGGCAGTGGCAGGAGGGCAGTGCGACAGGCTTCCCTGCTCCTAAGATGTTTGTGCCTGCCCGTTCTGAGCACCCCATCCCGTTCACAGCACTTTGGTCCCTTCCTCAGTCACCGAGTCCTTCACTGTAAAGTGAACCATGAGATACCCAAAGGGGTCAGAAATATGAGTTCCCCTCATTTCACTTACAACCTAAATACAGCCAGCACATTAGCTTCTGAGCCTGTGGCATAATCTCTGGTTCTTAAGCAATATCAAGCATAAAACTACTTTCTTATATTTCATTGAATCAGGAATATTATGGAAGACTTTGAGCAAATGACTGTTCTTAGTTCCCTCATTTATTAAACAGGGACAGAATGACCCCGACCTATGTGGTTGTTATGAGTGTTAAATGACTTCTGCGTACCAATTGGGGTCCAATACTCAGGATATTAGACATGGGCATCCCTACTGGGGTTAATTTTGATTTGGGGAAAAGAGGAGGAGACAGGTAAGGAAGCAACCAACTTGGAAGATCTGACGGGCAGGATCATAATCTTCAATTTCCCTTGTGGCAGTTTCCTTGCAGACCTTCAGGAGAAACGAGTCCACATGTGGTGGTTTGAATGGGACTGGCCCCTCTAGTATCTTCTTTGAATGCGTAGGAAGTGGCACTCTTAGGAGGCGTGACCTTGATGGAAGAAGCGTGTGATTAGGTGGTGAGCTTTGGGGTTTCAGATGCTCAAGGCAGGCCCAGTGCCTCTCTCTCCCTGCTGCCTGCAGATTCCGAGACAGAACTCTCAGCTCCTTCTCCAGCGCCACGTCTGCCTGCGTGCTGCCATGCTTCCTGCCGTGAAGATAACGGACTAAACCTCTTAACTGTGAGCCAGCCCCAATCCAATGCTTTTCTTTATGAGAGTTGTGGTCATGGTGTCCCTTCACAACCATAAAACCCTAACTGTATTGAGTGCATATTGGATACACCAGGCACCTTTCTGGGAACCTGAAATATCAGGGTAAACAAGGTCTGTTCTGTGAACTAAGGTAGAAGAGACTTGACCGGCTTCATGTCTTAGGGTTTCTATTGCTGTGGAGAGACACCATGACCACAGCATCTCTTAGAAAGAAAAACATTTCATTGGTGCTGGCGTAAAGTTCCATTATCTTCATGGCAGAAAGTATGATGGCACACAGGCAGACATGGTGCCGGAGAGGCTAAGAGCTCTGCCTACGGATCTGTAGGCAGAAGGTCTTCCTGTGATTGTGAGCCACTGAGCCTCGGCTTGAGCTTCTGAGGCCTCAAGGCCCATCCTCTAGTGACACACTTCCTCCAGTAAAGCCACACCCACTGCAACAAAGCCACACCCACTGCAACAAGGAGACACCTACTGCAACAAAGCCACACCTACTACAACAAGGCCACACCCACTGGAACAAAGCCACACCCACTGCAACAAGGACACACCCACTGCAACAAGGCCATGTCCCCTAATAGTGCCACTCTGCATGGGCCAATCATTCAAACACAGTATATGAAGGCTGTTCCTACTCAAACTACCACACTCTATATAAAGGATATAGAGAACACAATGAGGGATGTCTGTGGGAAAGGCTATGCCTGATCTGGGGTGTGGGTAGGTATCAGGGAGGTCATCTGGGAGGAAATGACATCATCTGGTTAAGCCTTTTCCCAGATGAAGTGATAGGGGTGTGACGAGGTTGGGAGGGGAATGGCCCTCTGGAGGCATGAGATGACATAAAAGCATCATATAAAGAGCTGTGGCATCAAAGAGAGTATGAGGACAGGGGCCAGGTCTAGAAGGTGGAGCTGGGTCTAGAAGGTGGAGCTGGGTCTAGAAGGTGGAGTTGGGTCTAGAAAGTGGAGCTGGGTCTAGAGGGTGGAGCCAGGTCCAGAGGATGGAGCCAGATCTAGAGGGTGGAGCCAGGTCTATGAGGTGGAGCCAGGTCTAGAAGGTAGAATATACATGGAGTCTACAAGATGGAGCCGGGTCTAGAAGGGGGGGCCAAGTCTAGAAGATGGATCCAGGTCTAGAATATAGGGCCAGGTCTAGAAGGTAGGGCCAGGTCTGGAAGGTGAAGGAGCCAGGTCTAGAAGGTGGAACCAGGTCTAGAAGGTGGAGGAGTTGGGTCTTGAAGGTAGGGGAGCCAGGTCTAGAATATGGTGCCAGGTCTAGAAGATGTACCCAGGTCTAGAGGGTAGAGCTAGGTCTAGAAGGTGGAGCCAAGTCTGGAAGGTGGGGCCAGGTCTGAGAGGTGGAACTGGGTCTAGAAATGAAACTATGAAAGATGTAGTTGCTGAACCAAATGTTGTTCCTTTGACAGACTGGCTTAACTCTGAGCTAAGTCGGTTTTACCTGAGTCTGAGTGTAACTTAACGACAATGGGAGCTGCAGGCAGGCTTGAAGTGGGGCAGGTTTGTAATGTTGCACTACAGGAGCAGTCGCCGTCTGGAACTAGTCGAAGAGGAACAATATGGCGTTCAAAATGGTTTGGAAAACCATTGCAATGGTTTTGGTGACAGATGGTGGAAGGGAGAGCCTTGGCAGTGGGGAGCAGGAGTCATCAGGTACAGGTCTGTTGGGATGATGGCCCTGTAGAAGCCACGGTGGGGGAGGGGTGTTTCTAGGTTGGAGGAATGACAGTAACATCCATTAAATCAAGAAATACAGGAGTCCCCCTTTTGAAAGGCAGGTGATGGACTCAACTTCACATATGTTGATACGTTCACATACTTCACATATGTTGATACGTTCACATACAGTGATGGCCAATGGAATTTCTGTGAGGTCAGATGCAGTTGGCAGTTAGATGGGCCTCTGGGGTTTCGGATGAAGGTTTGAGTTTTAAGAGTCATCTGTCCTTGGTTGGTCTACCTAAAACCATGGGAGAGGACAAGACGTCACAAGGCAAGGGTCTGAGAGGAGAAGATGGGCAAGAGCCCAAACACAGAAGAAGTTGAACAGTCTAGAAAGGAAACTGAGTATCGTCCAACAAGAGAAGGGCCGAGAAGCATGGGGTCCCAAAAGCTTAGGATATGAGTTTCTCACAGGCGGGAGGGAGCCATGCCGCTCAACGCATCAGTGACATCAAAGGAGCCAAGGCTTGGGCTTGACACAGTTCAGGTCACAGGCATGTCCAGTGAAGACATCTCCAGAGAAGGGGTGGGGTGGTATTAACCCGAGATAACTCACTTAAAGGATGAAAACGTCATTCTGGCTCATGGCTCTGGAGGTTTCGGTCCAGGATCAGATGGCTGGATTGTAAAGAGAGAGACACCACACAGGGACGGATGACACAGCAGAGGAAAATGGCTAGCCGGAAGGGCTGAGAGCACAGGGAGACATAGGTGAACCAGAGACGGGAGAAATCCTTAAGGGCATCCTCTCAAGGGGCCACGCCTTTCAACGAGGCACCCCCACTTCCATTTCCATCACCTCTCAATAGCACATTAATTATAAACACATCGACGGATAATCCATGAATGGTATCAGAGGCCTCACGGTCTGATCAGTTCCCTAAATCCCACCACCGCATTTACCCTGTCGAGGTCTCAGCATATGAAAGGGATGTTTCAGTCAGACCCAAACTGTAACAGGGGAGTGATACGGATTGCTACCTCAGTAAGATCTAGAATGGGTCTCTGGTCATCCCGTGAGGGCGTGTCTTTGTCCACCTACCATGGATGGTACCATTTCTTGGGATGGGATCCAGACCGAGCAAAAAGGAGCCCGTGAGCTGAGCGCATGCGTGTACCACTCCGTTTCTTGCAGCTCCAGCCCGTGACTTCTCCACCAAGAGACACTGACTGTACCCTAGAGCTGTGTGCTGAAATAAACCCATAGGCTGCTTTCCTCAGAGGGTTTTACCACAGAAACAAGCAAGTATCTAAGACAAAGGATTTAGAGCCCCCAACGGGCAAGACGACACAGAAAGCATAACGGGATTTGCTCCTTCAAGAGAAGAATGCGACTGTTTTCTCGGGAGAACCTGGCGGAGGGTAGAGACATAAGATGGATGTTGGCGGAACAATGTTTGGGTTACTTACTTTAGTATGGAAAGACTTAGAAATGTTAAGTTCCTTGTAAGGACAAGCCAGAGGGAGGAAAGGTTGAAAGTTCAGGTTGTCGTGACTAATCAGAGTCCGTATTTCCAAACTTCTCTCCTCACTAAAACTTAAACGTGTCCCCAGATCAACATCTACCGTCATTTCTAATGCACGCATGCTCAGAAGGGTATTAAAAATTTTAAATTTCTAGCCTTGATTTTTATCTTATTGTATGGATGGTTTGTCTGCATGTATGCCTGTGTACCGTGTGCGTGCAGTACCGACAGAGACCAGAAGAGGGTGCCAGATCCCCTTGGAATGAAAGGGAGCCGTGTTGATGCTGGGAAGCAAACCTGGGTCATTTGGAAGAGAATCCAGTGCTTTCAGTGGCTGAGTCATTACTCCATCCACCAAAAGTGTAAATTTTAAGTCAGACAATGCATATACCAGCAAGGGGACCCCGCCTGGCAAGTAACCATTCTAAAAAGACCATTAGGGCAATGGATGGCGGGCTCTGTACCCTCGCGAGTGTCATAACCACCCGTGCTTGCCTCTGCAGTCTTTCCCGGGGTTTTCCCATGTGTTTTACTGGCAGCTTTCCAATTATACGTTCAGGCTGTCTTTTCTACCTCTATGGTATTTTTTGACCTTTTAAATGTCAACCATACTCATCAGGCATAGTGGCCCAGTCTACCATCCCAGAACTTGGGGACTGAAGAAATCTGTGGATCAAGACAAGCTTTGGTTTCATCTCAAGTTTGAGGACGGTCCAGGCTACATGAGTCTCAAAAAAAGAAAGAAAGAAAGAAAAAGGCTGYTTAAAACTGCTGCCTACAATTTGGTAGCGTGGGCCAAAATCAAGCCCCCCCCCCAGTCGTTTTCCTTTCCACTGCATAAGCTGACTCAGAAGAAACAGCCATTTCATTTAAGATAATAGTCAGCGCTTTTGGCTTCCAAAACCCAAATTCACAAAGATGTGGACATATCAGCGTAACCAGAATCTGCCAAAACACCACACGAAAGAGAATGTCTATGAGGCTGGTAGAAGGGACACTGGGAAGGGTCAGGAAATCGAACTGCTACATTCACTCCCTGGACTCCTATGCTGCAAGAGATCTTCCGTTCTATAATGTATCACTTTATTTACATGAAGAAATGTGGTCACAGAAGGGTAACCATATATCATGCACGCCCCCACTTTTTTTTTTTTTTTTGCATTTTAGCATCTTTTAAGTTAAAATGCTGCTTACAGCTTACAAGAAGTCATCATAATTTATTAGGCAGAGATTTCCCTATCATCACCATACATAAAATAATGGCATATCTATTATTAACGATGTCTTAAATCCAGCAAAATATGGTATTTAAAATTTTGATCCTGGAGTTTTCCAAGATTGATACTGCAAATAAATATTCGCACTTGATGCAAAAACTATCATTATGCACCATGTGTTTTATGGATCAATGTCACCGAAACAGAGCTGCCCTGGTAAATCTCAGAGTTCCACACTAACGAAAGAGCACGTCTTTCCCTCGGAACCACCGAGGCCCTCCTCCTGGGCCGTTGCAGAAGTGGGTCCGTAAACACCTTTTTACCCACACAGCCAAGAAGCAGGACTTACAGCATCCTTTCGACCTAAACTCTGGCTTACCATCCTCTGTTTAGTGATTCTCACCCTCGTTTTAATAATGAAGAGGAACATATTTTTTCCTCTTGAGACGCGAGCGAGTAGCAACTCAGTGGATAAATGGGGTCTTCCTGTTTTCATAGTGCGTCAGCTGTAGATGTTTTGCCCTTGTAGATCTGCAGTTTTCATCCTTCTCTTTTGCCTCAGACCATAGCTCCTCACCGCACTCAAGGAGCTGGAGCTAGGAGTGCAGCTGGTGAACGGGACATCAGAGTCCACCAGAAGAGGGAGTCAGGTCAAATGCTCTTAAATGCTGGGCCTTCTCTCCAGCTTCCCCTCTTGTGATTATTCTAACCCACATCTATCCCTGATTTTAATCATTTTTATGCCCTGAAGAGTAAATGGAGCACAGCTATACTCAATAAATCTGTTCTGAAAATAGTTGCAAATTAAGAACAAGAACTTAGGCATAAACATTGGAGAGGAAAATTTGCTTGTACCTTGTTGGCCCTAGATGTTGCCATTTGTCTGGCCGATGGGACACGAAGAGAGGTACTGTGTGAGACAATAGGAAAAATCTCGTTACAGAGGGGCGGAGCTACAAGAGGCGGGGCTATGAGAGGCGGAGCCACGAGGGTGGAGTTATGAGGGGGCTATGAGAGGCGGGGCTATGAGAGGCGGGGCTATGAGAGGCGGGGCTATGAGAGGCGGGGCTATGAGAGGCGGGGCTATGAGAGGCGGGGCTACGAGGGGCGGAGCAGGCTTTTCTTCTTTTCATTGTCTGGAGCTAACTTAGAATGGCTAGGACTTCCATGATAATATTGAGCCAAGAAAACAAGGATCATAGCTTGGTGAAAGAGAAATCTGATGGTATTGAAGCTGGCCCACCAATCCACCAATCCCAAGCAGCTCTCCATCCCGACCTTTTTAAGCCTAGAAATAGAGTCTTGAGTGTTCAAAACATCATCTGGGGCATGTCTAAATGTCAGCCAAATACAGTTCCTCACTGATATAGCATAAAAAAGATCTGTTCGGGGTTAGACAGCAGAATAGGAATGCACGCCTGGAGCCAGCCCAGAATCTGTCTTTTTATTCCTTGCTACACTTTGCGACTTTCTCACTAAGCTTGCTCTATGGGCTTAGGAAGTTGCTTAAGCATTATTTACTCACGATTCCTCATTGGAAATAATAAGGTTCACTCCTACAGAACCGTGATAACTACCCAACAGAAAAAGAAAAACAGCTGTCTGAAATGGCTGGCCTTTTCCTCTTCCATACAGCTAGTGGTGAGATCATTGTTCCAGTGTCCCATTCTTGCTAAGTGACTTTAGTCAGGTATCCTGGACAGGAGTGTGGATGTTAAGAAATTAAACCATAAGCCACAGTTTAATGGAATGATAGTTGTTCATCTAGAGAACAGAAGGTGGGAAGGAGTCTTCCACTGACACAGTGCTCGCCAAGAAAGGCCAGCTGTCCCCCCCACCCCACCCCCCAGTCCTCCAAGAATGGAGGACCTGATTAAAAGGATTTCCTCCCTGAGTTCTGTCATAGAGCTGGCTTCCTGGGAATAGAATCTGGGGGTGGGGCTTGGGGTGGGGGTGGGGGTGGGGTAGGTAATCTCAAGGGAGAGAGGTAGAACGTTGGAACAAGCAGAGGGAATGTGGGTTTAGCTGTTCCCGCAGGTCCTAGAAAATGGTCCAGGGGTATCCATAGATCAGGTCTCTGCCTCAGGTTACCTCTGAGAAGGAGAAAGAACATAGTCTCCCAAGAATCCCTGGGGAGGGTGCACCCGCAGGCCGAGAAGGGTTATCCAGAAAGGGTGAGGTTGAGCTGGCGGAAGCAGCATACACTCAACAGCAGCAGCTCCAAAGTGGGGAGCAGAGAGTACACCCCCAGTGTGAACCATAGGTACAAAGGACTGAGAGGCTATACAGCAATAGAGGAGAAGTTACCACAAGTTCTTACTTAAGTAGAAGCCTGTCACCCGTCCGTCTGGGGTCAAATGGATGTGTTCGGTGTACACAGACGTGTGGGGAGACATCTTTACTGTGGGTGCTCAGCATCTGTGGCTTGGCACAGTAGGACTGAGAGTGAAGAGGAACGTCCTTCTGTACCCCGAGAGGACGTTCACACAGAGGAGTGATCGGACTCTCTTCCAGGGCCTCGTTCTTCCCCCATGGCGACTGACCACTGAGGAGAAGGCTGAGAGCCCACCACCAGGAGTGGTGACCAGCATCTGCAATCCCATACTCGAGGGCTGAGGCAGATGGATGGCTACGAGTAGGCGAGACCAGCCAGGGTTATAAGGAGTTCCAAGTTAACCTGGGCTACCGCGGGAGCCGCTCTCACAAAAACAAAGGCTACGCTGTTTGCCCCGCCCTTGACCTGATTGGTTAACCCTGAGCTTCGCAAACAGCCCTTGCAGCCGGATACCCCTGCACAGGGTAGGCATGCTCGGGGGCCTCTTACTCTTGCAGACCGATTGCCTCTGATGTAAGAAGCTAACAGGGCCTGCATCTCCCCTGCCATATGTTCCCCAGCCTAGAGCTGAAAAGGGGGAACTCAGAAGGCCCCGCAGGAAGGAGGGGCCATCGTCCCAGCCCAGGATGAAGCAGGATGCAGAAGTGCCAAGCTTTGGGGAAATGCTAGAGCTGTCAGTATGGTGGCTCGTGCACCTGCAAACGGTACCTTATGTTTGTTATAAGACTGAGAGAACACCTCTCAAGAATGCTGGGACATTTTATTATCTGTCACCTTCCTCGGCACGGTACCTAAAAGGCACAAAGGTCAACTCTGTAAAGCTAATATGCACATATAGCTATAAGATAGTTCTCTAGCCCCGCCCACAAATCCAATTGCTAGACTTCCTGGGGTCGCTGTTGCCGGGCCTCGCCTGTCTCTTACGGGTGTTTGCAAAGAAAATGGAAGAGTTTCCTAGAAATAATAAATTCAGAAATGACTGAGAACGACACTGGACTTGAATGTGTTACCATGTGACTCTGATCGTGAACTCATCAAGCCATAGACGTTCCTATCCTCGTCTTACAAGTAACAAACATCCGGAAGGTTGTTCCCAGCCCAGCAATGTGTCTCAACAGACAGAGGTGGCCGCCACCAAGCTTGGCAACACAGGGACCGACGTGGTAGGAGAGAATTAACTACGCAAGTTGTCCCCTGACTGCATATATGCACCGTGGCATGTATGTGCCCACGCACATGCGTACATGCACACGTTGTACATAAGTAACATGTAATAAAAAGAAGAGGAGGAGAAGGAGGGGGAGGGAGA
>BDUI01000007.1:772925-784977 GCA_002335545.1 Apodemus speciosus
GGGGAGGGGGAGGGGGGAGGAAGGGAGGGAAGAGTTAGTGGGTAGAAGAGGGAATTTGAGTGTGGGTCTACTCAGCCCCAAAGCCTGTGCCCCATCCCCTCGGCAAGGAAACAGGCAGGCCTGTCCCTCCACCTTGTCTAGGGCTATGCAGCCTGCAGTGCTGGTTCACAGGCTGAGCACTGATGGATTGAGAGCGCTTTCCCCAGAGACACTGCTTTCCGGGGTGTTCTGAGGTCCCTGGGTGTACCTCGTTTTCCGGGAGGTGATGCTTTCCCAGGTGTGCGGCAGTTCCTGGATGTACTTGGTTCTCAGAGGTAATGATTTTCCCAGACACCGTCATCTTCCCGGATGTGTCACTTTTCCTGGATGTGCTCTCTTCTGTTGTGGGCAGCAGAGGGCTCCTTCTTTCCCAAGCCCTTGTTCCGTGGCTCCCAGCTGCACGACCAGGCAGAGTCCGAATCACAGCGTGATTACGGGGCTCCACACACATCCCTAAGTGGAGAGGTGTTTTCAGAGGCGCTAGCATCACACAACTTAACATTATTTGGGCTAGAACGGGGAGTCGTACTTTTCTTTTGTTACTCCTCGGTTGGTTCTAGAATCCTGTCACCCAATGTTCTGAATCGAGAGTACTTCCGGTTCTAGGGCGTGCCATAGCAAGTCAAGGGAAGCGCCCTGACTCCTCCTCCAGGACCCTGGGCTCTTACGCACTTTCTCATCCAGCCTCTTAAGCTGGCGTGGATGCCTGACAAGGCAAAGATTCTGTAGTTGTTTGACTCGCAGTCTGGTCAATCTGATCTTCTATCCACTGTGTGGGATTTTTTTTTTTTTTTACTTGAGAGGAAAGGTGGATGTGATGGTTTGTGATATGCTTGGTGCAGGGAGTGGCACTACAAGGGGAGTAACCTTGATGAAGTAGGTGTGTCACTGTGGGCGTGAGCTTAAGACCCTCACCCTAACTGCATGGAAGTCAGTCTTCCAGCAGCCTTCAGATGAGAGCTTCAGAGGAGAACTCTCAGCTCCTCCTGCACCATGCCTGCCTGGATGCTGCCACGGTCCCACCTTGATGATGATAGACTGACCCTCTGAACCTGTAAGTCAGCTCCAATTAAATGTCATCCTTATAAGAGTTGCCTTGGTCATGGTGTCTGTTCATAGCAGTAAAACCCTGACCAAAACACTAGACTATTCCAAAAGGAGCCAGAGAAGTGCTGACACTTAAGATGCTACTTGTTATGCAGGCTTTGTCATGGAGTCAAGGAGAACCATGAGAGCCAACCTGAGCTGTAGACAAATATCCCGGCCTGGGTGAGACAGAAGGTGATCTCAAAATTGTGTCACTTCCCCAAACTCCTTAGAGAAATCTCTATATAATCTATGCGTAATTTTTCTTATGAGAAAAGATGTTCTTAAGGATCTCTGATACACGTTCTTGGACCATCTAAGCTCAAGAGACCGCTGTCTCCCTCCTGAATTGACCTCGCCTCCTTTACTCCGTTCTTGACCTTGTCACTCTCCTGAGAGCTGCCATCTTCGGCGTTCTAGGATGCTGTCCTGTCAGAATTCTGCTGTTGGTCAAGGGAGCCCGAAATGCCAATGCCCTCTGGCCAAGTTCCCTGGTCTTTGAGGGCAAACACACTTTCTCTGGATGTCTCCGCAGACACGCCATGCCTGGGTCTCTCTGTCCACTTGTCTGCTTGTTTTGCCCCCCTCTTTAAGGGGCATCTTTGTTCATCTTGAAATCCCCTACAGCAGTGGTTATTTTTTTTCAAGACAGGGTTTCTCTGTGTGGCCCTGGCTGTCCTGGAACTCACTTTGTAGACCAGGCTGGCCTCAACTCAGAAATCTGCCTGCCTCTGCCTCCCGAGTGCTGGGATTAAAGGCGTGCGCTGCTGCTGCTGCTGCTGCTGCTGCCGCCGCCGCCGCCGCCGCCGCCGCCGCCACCACCACTGCCTGGCTAAAAGTTTTGTTTTTTGGTTTTTTTACAGCAGTGGTTCTTAACCTGAGGGTCAGGACCCCTGTGGGAGTCTAAAGACCCTTTCACAGGAGTTGCCTAAGGCCATGGGAACATGCATGTAATATTTGCATAACATTCTATAACAGTAGAAAAATTACAGTTATGGAGTAGGAACAAAAATAATTGTATGGTTGGGGGTCAGCACAACATGAGGGTGGCAGCATTGGGAAAGTTGAGAACCGCTGCCTTACAGTATCTAGCAATGTGTTTATATCTATTAATTATTCAACAAGTCGCCATCAACTTAAGTTAACTTTGGACATAAAACATCTCTCTCTCTCTGTGTCTCTGTCTGTCTGTCTGTCTCTGTCTCTCTGTCTCTGTCTCTGTCTCTGTCTCTGTCTCTGTCTCTGTCTCTCTCTCTCTCTCTCTCTCTCTCTCTCTCTCCTTTTTCAAGACAGAGTTTCTCTGTGTAGCCCTGGCTGTCCTGGAACTCACTCTGTAGACCAGGCTGGGGAGATAGTGAAGTAACTTTACGCAAGCTTTAAAAAGAGCTTCAAGGTTTTTGGTTGTTTTGAGGGTGGGGATGGGTGGGGGACGGTTTAGTATCAAATGTATGCAGCATTCCACTTACCTTTTTAGTTGAGACAGAAGTTTCTCCAAAGCGGATATACAATATATAAGTGATAAGGATAAACCCATCAAAGATGCTCGACTTCACTAAATGATTACAGGAGTTCAACTCAAACCTTTGGTGAGATGCTGAGGGGATGGCACACGGGTCTCAGCTCATAGAAAGCAAAGGCAAGGGGATCACAAGTTTAATCCAATCAAGTCCCAGGCCAGCAAGCCTAGGCCACTGGCCACAGAAGAAAACCACAGTGAGGTCTTGGTTTGCACAAACTACAATCCACCATCAATCAGAGAGAGAGAGAGAGAGAGAGAGAGAGAGAGAGAGAGAGAGAGAGAGAAGAAAACAAGTGTTGCCAAGGCTCTAGGAAAAGCAGATTGCTTATTACTGTACATACTATACTATACATACAGCATGGAAATGTTTTCAAAATACAACATAGAATTACCATTTGACCTGGTGATTCCAATTCTGAAAATATACACAACGAACTGAAAGAGAAAAAAAAAATGAGGAAACTCTGTACTCAGACCAGTGCTATTCACAATAAGACTAAAGCACCCAGCGGCCCAAGAGTGGATGAATGGATGGGTAGTTTAGTTGAGACAACGTGTGGCATAGAGTCACCACAGGGGCTTGGGAACAATGCCACCCCAAGAAAACTAGAGCATTATTTTGGCAAGGTCTCTTCAGGTTGTCCCGAGTCCTCTGAAGGGCACCAACAGGATAGATGCACTGGGAAGTAGCTACAGCAAGGAGATGGAGATCCACTCACTGCCCGGCAGTCCCAGGGGAGGGAAAAGTCCCCCCACAGCGACAACTGAGGCCTTAGGCAGGGGCGAGTGGGTCACTCAGGAGGCTGTGGGAAGAGCACACGGGTGAGAAAGGCATCCAGTTAGGGCTTGGTTAAAGAAGCAGAGAGAGGCTGTCGTCAGGGTGTGATGAGCAGGGAGCAGGTGGCCAAGGCCAGCAGGACAGACCTCGAAGGCCACCGGAAGGATGCCACCAGGTAGAGGAGCGCCGCAGAACAACAGTCTGAACCGCTTATTCAAAGCTCCGTCTGCAGCTGCAGACAAAGGTGACCATCCTCCTTCTGCCTGCCTTGTTCTGAGAGTAACACAGGCAGAGCTGCAGAGAGCCCACTCGCCTGTTCTGCATCCACCGGACTGCAGACACCACGGCGGAGGCAAACCTCTGTTCTCTGTCTTACTGGGGCTAATGGCATACTGGACTTGTCTTAATCTTTTTTTTTCTAACTAACCCAGTCTTAATCACCAATAGATATTTCCTTGGAATGGAAGCATGTGCCCTCCTTCACCCCAACTGGAAAGGAGGCTTGTTCAAGAAGTAAACAAAACTTCTGAGGCTCAAGAAGCTATGGAAATTCACAAGAGGGGCCCCTCCCTTCCCAATGCCAGATAAGCAGTGACACTTGCTGGAGGTGGAGGTGAGGACGGGACTGGAGCCCAGCCAATCTGGGTCACACCAAGAGCTGTGCAGAAAGCTCTGGAGATATGGATTGGGGGTGTAAGTTTGGAGATGAGCTTTTCAGCAGTGCACAAGCCTTGCTGTCACCATGTTCCTGTAAGCCCTAATCAATTCACTGGCTCGCCGCCGTCTGTCACGGATGTCCTATCTGGGTCAATAGACATTTCCTCACATCTCCCCAGACATTTCTTCACGTCTCCTCAGAACACACCAATTTTTATTTTCACCTGTTCTTAAAGCCCCAGAGCCAGACCCACATCCCTTTGTAACTAACACCCCTCCACCCGCATCCTTCCTCCTTGATCTCTAAGGTCCGGGCTGCATCCTCGGTACCTGCGCCCCATACCTGCTCTACAAGCACTGAGAAACGGGGGAGCAGCACCCAGATCAGCATCTTGTTTTCAGACCGTGTTAAGCCTCAAGAGAAATGAGTGATGCAGATTCATCATGCAAAATGGCCGAGGCTCAGCCCCGGAGTGTGGCACCAAGCCGGAAATAGAGTTCTAGCCACACTCTGGCTCTGGCTGCCTTTCCTGGAGCAGGGCGACGCGCAGAGCAATAGCTTGCAACTTCCGGGAAGCAGTAACCTTTCTAAGTTTGCAACCCAAGAGGGAGGGGAGGTAGAAAGAGTCCCGGCTGAGGTTTAGGTAAGCGCCTGTTCCCCACCCCCACCCCATCCTGCCTCTCCTCAGTGGCAGTCATGTCAAGCATGGCTCACTCTTATCCCTACAAATATCTCTTCAGTTATCTCCTTTCCCACGAGTTACCTCACCCAAATCAGCAAGCCAGCCCGCTTTCCCAAGCCAGGTCCCTGGCACACAGAACGTGCTTGATAAAAACACATGTTATAAAACTAAATGAATGAATGACTTTTTTTTTCATGCAAGGAAAAAAAGATCAAATAGATGGGGGAGGGGCGGGGGTTCCCAGATTTTAAAAGAATTTATTACATTGACAGATTAGATTGGTTCTGCCCCCCCCCCCCCCACACACACACTCCGTGTATGAAGCCCAGCAGGACTCTCCACTCCAGAACAAGCTTCTTTAACTGGATTCTCAGTGGGGTAACCTCTCCGTTTCCAAGAGCACCAGGAAATGCAAATCAATATTCACTTAAGATAACAATGTGCTGTAGATCCGCAGGGGGCAAAAGGGGTAGAACCGTCTCCAGACTGTGTCCAAGGTCAAACATAAGTGAGTTTTGAATTATCGCAGAGTAACGAGCCAGCTGCCCCTCCCCCTCCCCTCCTTGCTTCACAGACAGGCTGGGTGAGGATTCGCTTGGCCTCCGGGGCTTCTCCCAGTAGGGAGCTGGCGCGGGGGAAGGGCGCCCTCTGCCGAGGGTGAAGAAAAGCACAGTGACAGTTGGCGAGCCCTAGGCCTGGATTTTACTTCTAGAGGGCCATTTTTTTTTTTTTTTTTTTTAAAAGCAACCAGAAATCAAGCCAAAGAGATATTCCTCACAAGCTCTCTCTTAGCCCCTTCCCTTCTGCCCGGAGCATAGAGTCCGGTGGCTGATTGCAGGCGCTGATCCCAAGGACAGTGTGTGCCCTGACTCCAAAGATCTTAATTTCTAAGAAAGAGACAGCTGGCTATTTATTACTTGTTATTTTCTTTTTCTTTTTTGACCCTATTACCTTCTTGGGCTCTAGAGCTCAGAAACTAGGGACTTTGTTCTGGGGAAAATCTCGAACACGTTTGAGTAGGGCAGGAACTTGGACTCACCCTAAAGCTACACACACACACACACACACACACACACACACACACACACACACGTTAGTTGCCCATCTACAAAAGAGGCTGTATTGGAGGATTAGGTGGTTCCAACTGTTGGGTGGTTCCAACTGTGGCGGTGACTGACTGGTGTGTCCTATTTTAGACTCAGCGTGTGTCCGTAGAGAGAGAACAGCGGACAGTGAGGGATTGTGAACCAACGGAATCGATGGCTGGGGACCACCTAAGCTGTTTCCTCCCCCAGGGAAGGTAGAAATGGCTTTCTAAGGACCTGAGTCTCTTTATTGAATCTTGAGTGACACCTAGTGGTCCACCGCCTCACCGTCGCGGAGGTTTCTACCCAGAGGGGTTTTGGGAAGACTGGAGCTGTCTTTCTTTGCCTTCAAAGACCAGGGGAATCAAAGGCAGCGCTGAAATTTCCCAGCACTTCCCCAGAAGCATGCGCTGTCACCGACCACAATCCCGTTCTTTGTTGTATGTGATTGCAAAAGAAACACTCTTATCTGGAGAGTTTGCTCAACTGGCACCTGGTTCTAGCGGTGGATGTGTTAAACTGGATGCTCTCCTAGGTGCTGGGAACACGAAGATACCCCCGGCTGGGTTCCTGCTCTCAAGAAACTGTTCAGCCTAGCTAGGTGCCGGAAATGGACCTGGGCGTGTTTTCTTTTATAAACACCATAGTCCAATGGAAAAATCGATATGTGTGTGTGTGTGTGTGTGTGTGTGTGTGTGTGTGTGTGTGTGTGTGATTTGTGGAAGGGCATGGAGGAGAGTGGTCACCTTCTGAGCTGGATCCAGAAGGTCAAGTTGCTTGATGGAAATAAAAGTGGATTGACAGCCCACAATGAACAAACACATCCTTCCTCTCAGTTGTTCAAACAGTGAACTCGAGGGTTGCCGGGAAGAGACTCTGCGGGCGTGGTTAAGATCCCCAGATCTGCCAATCTTAAAAATCTAAAGATTTGTCCAAGGCAGACCTCGCCCAATCAGCTGAACACTTTAAAGGGACTGGAATGTTCCTGGCAGAAGAGATTGGAGACTCAAAAGGACTCTTGTGGAGTTTTCTCTGATTGGTTGTTCATTAGGAATTTGGCTAGCCAGGGAGGGCTGAGAGCCAGACTGTGAGAAAGCGGGTTCTGACGGTGGCCAGTGCGCTGGGAGAGACGCCAGAGCTTGCTTTGCGGAAAAACCAAGTCCCAGCTGACGCCTGAGTTTATCTTTGCAAGACCATGGAGAGAGGACTCAGGCTATCTGTGCTGATCTATAAAGCGATGATTACCAATCGGAGAGGATTTAAGCTGATAGTTCTGCAATGCGTTCAGAAGCCACAGGAAATGGAAGGGGTTGGCCATTTGAAGAGGGAAAGCTGGACAGCAAAGGCTCAGAGGCAGGGTACACCTGGAGAGCAAAAGCCATCTGGCCAGCAGGACCATGCAAGCAAATGAGAAAGAAAAGCCTAGCATTGAGACCAAGGCTTTGGATGAGAGACACAGTGTCCTTGTGCAGACTGATGGTTCCCTGTACTGCGTTCATCGCATAAAATGGACTCATCAGTGGTTTAAACCCAGAGTTATGTTAGAGCTATACATGCATCAAGAGGGCTCACCACAGCTCAGAAATTATCACGTGTTCAAAAGATGTTAGGCAATAATAGTTGTAGCTATTAACCCAGTAGACACCGCATTGGACTGAAAAGCCTTGGTCATGGATTGCTTCTTGTTTTTTTATTGGGGCGAGGGGTGCATCTAAGAACTATTTACCCCAGAATTACCCAACCCTACCTTTGTTCTTGCTATAAATCAGACTCTAGGAGTAAGGTCGGAGGACCTGACCTCCCCAAAAGCTTCCAGAACGAGGGGTTGTAACTGCACCATTGCAGTAGTTACACACACCACACACTACACACACACACACACACACACACACACACACACACACACACCAGTAAGCAGCTGATAGAATACAGAAAGGGCAGTGAGACAGGATGTGCGCATGACAGGCCTTGAGCGGCGTCTAAGTGGGTGAACGGGTCACCAGAGGATATGCTGGGATCATTTGGAGAGGTGGGTGGGGATGGGGATGATGAAAGGTGTTATTGGGTTGTGAGATCCAGGAATCGTGCAGTCATGCAGCTGGAAAACCATATAAACAGAAACACTCGAACTCAGGAAACCATATTGGGACCAGAATTACAATGTCCGTGAGTACATGACGTCATAGGATGATGTCAAGAACAGAACTGAAAGCGGGTGGGCAAGGGTGTGGGCTTCTCTGGAACTGAGAACAAGCCATCGGAAGGACAGGAAAGGTGCCGAGTGGGACATGGGCCGAGGAGACCCTGGCCTTGGAAGACTCCAAAGGAACAGAGTATGGAACCCACTCCATCGATGGCAAGGTTTCCAGCACTTAAAGACTGTGGCCTGGCCATGGATGGACCAGAAGCGAGAGATGGGGTGTGTTCTTCTGCTTCCTCAGAGAAAAGGGGAAACAGGGTAGAAGCTAGAAATGGGAACGCCTTTGCCCTGCCCCAGTTCTGTTGGTGTGAACCTAGACACACCATCAGTAAGCAAGCGTGCTGACCTCGAACCGCATAGGACAAGAAGAATGCGTCTCTAAGAACAAATGGTCACCTGGCTGCCAGGCTGTATTCACAGTTATGGTCCAAAGTGTGCCACAGGTTTCACGAGGTAAAAACGACAATTGGGCAGGGGCTCTTCTCTCTGGGGGCATGCGGGGCTGGCTGGCCAAAGGACACTGAGTTGCAGAAGTCCTAACTGGGATTAAAGAGCACCAATTCGGTGAGGACCAACCATATGTTCTGGGAAAAGCTACTTTAGCACTCTCTACCCCAGGAGTTCATCCACACAGTGGACACAGTGGCCAGACTCACCCAGGGCCACTCCCCGGGAGAGTTCCCACAGTGGTGGGTCACAGTGAGGGCTAAGGCATGGCAGGGGTCCTGAAGAGCATTTGTATTTTGTAAGTCAGACAAAAGCAGATGAGTCAGACCCCCCTGGAAATCTTACACAGAAAGAGCCCAAGTCCTTGCTGTGATCCTGTGGCTGTCCTCCCTGAGTCCTCCCTCCCTGGGTTCTCACTGCTCCAGCCTGGTTGTCCTYGTGATGATGATGAGCAAAGCTCATCAGACATGCGCAGATTTACCCCCACACCATGTCCAGACGGCTACCACGGAGCTTGCTTCTTCTGTAGATGTGTGTAGGGTGAATGTATGAGAACCTTCTGGAACATTGGAATGGACACCGTTACCCCACACATCTGTTCGGCCGACGCCTAGACACAGAGAGCAGAACTCAGTTTCTAAAGTGAAATTCGGTAGCTGCGGCAAGCTCGGGGCCCCTCTGCTCGAATGAGGGAAGGATTCAGAGCTCAGATGCCAGACCCACACTGCCAAGTTCCAAACCCTGGCTTGGACACCATTCATGTAAGGTCTCTGTGCTGTTCTTCTCATCCTGCAAGATGAGAATAATAGTGACCCCTACCTATCTCATAAGGGTTATGATGATGTGTGTGAGAATTCACACACATATACACACATACCACACAACACCATACCACACCATACCACACCACACACACACATATACACACATACCACACACATACCACACCATACCACGCCACAGACACACATATACATGCATACAGATACCACACACACATGCCACACTGCACCATACCACCCCCCCACACATATACACACATACCACACACATACCACACCATACCATACCATACCACATACACACACACATACACACCACACCACACCACACACACATATATGCACACCACATGCACACTTAGACACCAGACACCACACCACACGCATACATACACACACATAGATACCACATGACACACTGCACATCACACACACATATACATACAGAGACAAAGGGTGGAAGGGAGGGAGAAAGGGAGAGAGGAAGAGAGAGATAGGGAGAGAAAGAGAGGGAGACAATGCTGGGCATATGACAAAACAAACAAACGAATAGCTTAAGGGCCAACAAAATACTCTGCCTGAGAACTCACCAGTCAGGCAGCCCCCTGTCACAGACACTGGTGGAGAACATGGCGTCAAGGGCAGAATACATGATTACTCGCCATCCGCAGCAGCGGCCAGTGTCAGTGCCTGTGTTTACCCCCAGCTGAATCACCATGGAGGCTTGTGAAGACATCATGGGCTTTTATAAGAGGGGATCGTGAGTGTGGGCAGCCCCTAGTCATTATACAAGGCAGTGGCCCCTGTCCTCTCTCTTCTAAGTGATTTGCTAATCACTATCTCTGAAGAGGTAATCCATAATCCTGCCCACAAGATAAACATGAATGCTGGAGTTCCTCAGAGAATCAGTTCCTGAGAGCATATGGTGGAGCCGGGATGGCTACTGTAACAGACAGGGTCCTCTGAGTGTGAGTGAGTGGTGTGTGTGTGTGTGTGTGTGTGTGTGTGTGTGTGTGTGTGTAAAATATGGATCAACTAGATTGGTTGGTTGGTAATCCAACAAGTCTCACACTGGAGAGGCCAAGAACCCTGTAGTTATTTCATCTGGGAATCTGGATATCTCCACAACCCCAGCCCGATGCTCCTCTAGAGGACGGGAGGAATCCCGGAGAGCTGTAGGTCTAAGTTGGAATGCCAATGACAGGAGTTTTAGTAGCAGGGAGTTTTCATAGTTTGACAGCAACAGGATAGATGAACTTGCCAACCAGCCTGAAAGCAAGCAGGCAAAAAGCCTTTTCCTTTTTCCACATCCTTTGGTCTGGGCTGTCACCAGAAGGCTGGGTGTTCCTCCTCCTGATAATCAAGGAAATCCCTCACCGGAGTGCCCCAAAGCTTGGGTTTTAGTTGATTCCCGACATTGCCAAGTTGATAGCCGAGGTTAGCCCTCAGAGCTGCCGTAGGAAAAGTGAACCCGCATAGCATAACTTTATGTCTTTGAACAATTCTGGAATTGCTAGAAGTTGGAGCAAACCGGGACCCGGAGACAAGAAGTTACTCAGACTCCTGGCAAGTCAGAGCGTGTGAGTCGAGGTTGAGTGACTAGACTGCTAAGTGTGCCTCACGAACGGCTTTCTCGAGGAACTGCTGTCAGCAGTTGAGTACGATATTGGGCAAATGAGTGTTCAATTGCGTGAGGGATCATCTATCACTCTCTATCTGAGAAATCCAGGCACTCAATCTTTTCTGACAGGTAGCATGTATATTCTATTGCCAGGAAGGAAGGCAGTTGTCAAATTCCTAATTTTTCCCTTTGAAAAATTAACATTTAGCTCAAACGTGAGAGCTGGAGGAACACATAAGACCTTAATTACAAAGTGCAATTCAAGATTTGTACTAATTAATAAGCTGATGAAAAATTCATTGAAATTCAGAGAAGAATCAGGGGAGGGGGGAACAAAGCCGGCCAGGGTTAACATGGAGTTCTATAAAATGTTTACGTCTATCCAAATAAGCAGCTCTCCCCCTCTGTCATAATTACGGTTTAATCACTCGCATGATTATTTCATCTGTAAAACTTTGTTTTCACGTCAAAAGCTGTGCAGAGAATATTTCTTTAAACTTTGCAGTTCCTCGCGGCAATCTTATACTAGATTAGAGACTTTAAATATCAGCTTAGCTACCTAAAATATTGTTTGTTTGTTTGTTTGTTTGTTTGTTTGTAGGTTGAGGACAGGGTCTTGCTGGCCTGGGTACCCTGAAACCCACTGAACAAACGCATATAGTCCTGGGTAGCCCAAAACTCACAGTGTCTTACATTGGCCTTAAACTTGTAAAGATTCTCCTGCCTCTACCTCCCAGGGCGTGGCAGGTGGGTGTGTCTAGGCTCTAGGCTCAGCTACTGCCGTTAAATGTAAGGGAAACAGCTGGAATCCTGGTGTCCCTGTTCACTAGCTGTGACCTCCAGCTAGCCCGAGAGTCCCTTAGGGCAACAGTTCTCAACCTGTGCGCCATGACGCCTTTGGCAAATCTCTATCTTCAAAATTATTTACAATTACGATTCTCGACAGAAGCAAAATTACCGTTAGGAAGTAGCAGTGAAAATAATTTTATGGGTTGGGAGGGTCAGCACAACGTGAGGAACTGTATTAAGGGGTCACAGCATTAGGAAAGTTGAGAACCACTGCCTTAAAGTTGGTCTCCTGTCCCCAGAGGAAGAAATCACTCTCTCTCTCTCTCTCTCTCTCTCTCTCTCTCTCTCTCTCTCTCTCTCTCTCTC
>BDUI01000007.1:797781-821245 GCA_002335545.1 Apodemus speciosus
GAGGGAGGGAGGGAGGAAGGAAGGAAGGAAGGAGGGAGGGAGGGAAGGAAGAAAGGAAGAAAGAAAACATCCTTTCTCCTCAAGAAGTTCCCTACCATGCAGGGTTGGGGGTGGGCATAAGAATGGCCGCTCAGCCAGGGCTCTCAGTTCCATCTTTAGCTCTGCCCAAAGAGAAAGTTTTCTATCCCTGGTTGGTTTGGAGTCCGAGGTAACACTAAGCAAACACCATACGACAGCTACTGAAGTCAAATGAATCAAGACTTGTCTGGCAATGTCTGAAACAAATGAGAGCCGTGTGGAGAAAACAATAATTAGAATCCGCTCAGACCCAGTATATAAACATCGACTTCCAGTCAGGGGCAGCTGGGGTTTGGAAAGTCTGCCCCTAGTGAGGAGCGGAGTCCTGACTGAAGTCCAGAAGAATGGAATCCTGGTAGAAGCTTCCAGAAGAAAATGACCAAGGACGTGTGAGTTACACTCCCAAGTACATCACGGTTGGGAAAGCACGGGCTGTGGATGGAAACTCGAAAAATCCATCCAAGCTTAGAGCCACTGGGATCTGGTTACCTCTCTGTGTGAAAACTTAAGTCACTTGATATCAGTTAGCCTAAATCATAGAGGATTTATGTAACTTCCTTTTGGGTCTGTTAGCAACACCAGGGTAACATGGTGTACCTGCTAAGTGGTTGCTGTCAGAAGGCACACATCCAAGGGAGGTCAGTTAGCCCTTGTCACGGAGAATTCCCACCCCCCACCCTCCATGGCTACACTTCTTTCTGCAGAGGATATGTCAATCAACAGCCGTGCTTCTTTTTATTTGCAAATGAGTATCAACATTTGTTTTTATTGCTGAAATTAATGCCTTGTCAATTAGCTTGCTACATGTTAGAAAATGACTCTCATTAAAGATAAGTCAAGATGTGTGGGTTGGCTCAAATTGCTGAGAGATAGATAACACCTCCTCCCCAACACAGTTCTGGAACAAACAAAGAATAAGAATGAGGCTGAGCCTTTGAGTTAGTGCCTGATGCCTGATTCCTCATTGGTTTCTGGCCATTGACTTAAGAAATGTTTTCTTGTGTGGACTCAGAGTCTGACTTCACAGAGTTTTTCTGTAAGTAATCTTTTGTCCGGTGTATCAAAACATAGAAAAGGCCAGAGATACAGTGCTCTGCCCAGCCTGTGGCCCTGTTATAAGCTTGCGTGGCTCATTAATTGCTACCTACAACTACAAGTGAGGTAGAATGTAGCCTTCCTGTTACCTTCCATTCCCCTAGGTCTACAGTCTGAGGAGTGTTCTAGCACCTCTAGCTGTCTACTGGCTGTTGCTACCCTCCAAAAAAAAAAAGTGTAGTATGTGACCGATCTTGACTAGTTGGATCCCAGGCCAGAACTTCATGGGATTCAGTCTTAGCTAGCTCTAATGTATGTGTGTGTGTGTGTGTGTGTGTGTGTGTGTGTTCATGTCTGAGGGGCGTGCAGTTGTGCAGGGCACACTGATAAGCTTCAAAAGATAGCCTCCGATATCATTTCTAGATGTCTTCCATCTTCCTTTGAGACAGTGTCTCTCACTGGCATGGAACCTGACCACATATGCCAGGTTAGCTAGCCTGTGAGCTTCCAGAGATCGGCCTGCCTCTACCTCCCCTTTGCTGTTACAAGGACGACAGGCGTTCCACAAAGAGATCACTTCTTTTTGTAGGTCATGGCGATCCAAGCTCAGACCCTCATGTTCTGAATGCACGTGTTGTCTAGACTCAGGGATGTCTCTGGCCCCAGCTCTTGATTTTTGTGCTTGTGTATGTGTCCCAAATAAACTTGTCCTTCTTTAAGCCACTTTGTCTTGTGTACCCGTTATTAACAAAATGGTACCGCCCCACAAGGCCTCTGCACCAAGTCCCGGTGTGTCATGCTCAGGTCAGCTCTCACGGTCGCTGCCAAGCCAATCTGTCCCAGCTAGCTCTCACAGGATCCCAGCTGTGTTTCCTCTCTGCCATAGACTCTGTAAACAGTGGGAGTCCCACACTTCTGTCCAGCACCCACTCCTTCCAAGTACCCGGTAAAGCATGACTCTTAAATAGTTATCCAAATATCTTTATGTATATAAAACTCCCAATTACATAATGCTGATTTACAATGATAAAGTCGTATCCCAATATTTCTAACCTCTCCAAAACACCAGAAATATGGCTGAAGCCATCTGTATATCTGTGTCTTTCTCTCTGCTCTCCCAGCCTCTATCCCCGCCCCCCTTAGCTCCTCCTCTCTCCCCTCCAATCACTGGCCTCTCACTGCCTCAATGTGAATGGATAGGAAATATCTTACAACAGTCTTGAGCTTTGTTCCAATAGCAAAAAGAGAACTCCATATAAGGAAAGAAAATGGTTGTGGTCAGCCATTCCCTCCAGCAGAGACGGATAGGTGTAGTAACAACTTTGGAATCTTGGTTTCCTTTAAAAACACAGAAATATTATAACTATGTTTTCATTTTAATCCCACCTGTGGGGATATGGGACTGCTTCACAGCGGGTGAGTATGATTTGCCTCATGCTCCAGCAGGGGTGTGATCTAGCCAGAGGCTTATAGTTGCTACAATTGTGTGATGTTTGGAATTCTGGGGTCCGAGAGAGATTGGGGGGGGGGGTGGTATTTGCTGGTTGCTGTTGGTTGCTGTTTTTAAGTAGTCATGTGCGATGAAGAAACAAGAAGAAATTAGATATCCTGACGGTGACAATCAAACTCACCCCCAAGGAACTTGACTCCTATAATCATCAGGAAGTAGTCTAACAATAATGTCACCCCCTTTTGACCTCTGACTTTATTCGGAGATCTTTCCTTTCCTCTCTCTTATCTAGGGTTGGGAGGTTGAAAGGGTAGAGAAGGATGGAAGAAAGAAGAACCCACAATAGCAAAGACAGCTACAGACAGGAGGTTAGCACACTGGCAGTAAGGCACCAAATGACACGCAGGACTCTGATTTGGGGACAAATTTGGAAACCAAGAACAACAGAAGCGAGAAGTTATAATCACTCCCAGTGGACTCACTGTCAGCTTAAATGTCCAGCAACAGAACAATGCAGATATACCAAGCATCACTTTACTCTTTGGTGTTGTAGAGGCCAGAACGGGTTTAAGGCGTGCAAGTCATCTTCTTCCCAGGGCTCTTGACTGGTATTTTAACTGCCTCCTAGCTTCCTCTACCTTAGGAGTCTTCTTGTTCTTTTCCTTAATTACAGGGTCTCTCTCAGTAGGGTAAGCTGGCCCGGAGTCCCTGGAACCCACGGTGCTCCCCCGTCCATTTTGGAAGTCATGGGATTGCAGGCTCGCTGTACCACCATGCCTGGCTACAAATCTCCCTCTAATGGGAACTTTATCCTTTGCCTTAGCTCCAAAGGGTGGCTTTTTTCTCATACACTTATTTTTATTATTTTTAATCATATATATGCATATGTGTTTATGGGAAAAATATGCATCTGTGTGCATGTTTCCAGGAGGTCAGAAAAGGGGGTTGGATCCCCTAGAACTGGAGTCACAGGCCATGTTGAACTGGGTACTGGGAACTGAACTTGGGTTGTCTGTAAGAGCAGCATGTTCTTGCATCTACTGAATGATCTCTCCAGCCCCTAGAGCGGTGGTTTTCAACCTGGGGTCATGACCCCTTTGGGGCCATCACATTCCAGATGTTTACATTATGATTTATAAGAGTAGCAAAATTCCAGTTATGAAGTAGCAATGAACCTTATGCTTGGGGTCACCACAACATGAGGAATTGTGTTAAAGGGTTGTAGCATTGGGAAGATGGGAACCACCGCTGTAAAGGAAGGCTTCCGATCCTACACATAGGTAGTACAGGAGGATTGTTCCTCGGATCTTTATGAATCAAAGAAGCCAACCTTCTTAATTTACATTTCAGTTAAATTAATTTGCATATTATTTTGCTGAGTTGTCTGACTGAGCACATGTCAGGCTAATGGTTCTCAACCGGGGCTCTCTGAGTTCATGGCACAAGTATCTACACATGCTAGGGGCAGGGATGAAGACACACCCCTGTAATCCCAGCACATGGGAGGCAGAGGCAGAAGGAGTAAAAGGTAAAGGCTAGCCTGAACTGCATGAGGAGACTCTGTTTCTGAAAATAAAATCCACGGTACCATTTACGGTTGCACAGGATACTGAATTGTCTATTCATCTGTTGATGGGTGTCTGGGCTGGCTCCATTTCCTGGAACATATTGTGAACAGTACAGCAAACACGACGTTTTGCGAAGTATCTTTGTGCTGTGTTGACTTAGATCCTTTGGGAATATTCTCAAGCAGTATATAAAGAGATGGCGGTAGATATCCACAATGGAGCCTCATACAGCTGTAAAGAAAAATGAAGTCATGGTGTTTGCAGGAAAATGAATGGAACGGAAGATCGTTATGGTAAGCAAAGTAATCCAGGCTTAGAAAAACAAATATCATGTGTTTTCTCTTATATGTGAAACCTAGACTTAAAAGTGTGTGTGTGTGTGTGTGTGTGTGTGTGTGTGTGTTTGCATGCGTGCGCGGTGTGATGAAACCAGAAAGGAGATCATGAAAGGAATCGATCTTAAGAAAGGGAAGGAAGAGTAACGGGATGCGTATTTGGAAGCAGAATGACTCTTTGCAGGAAGGAAAGGAAGGAAGAGGGCAAGGGAAAGATGGACGCGAGAGGGGATGAATGAAAATTAAGTGTATGCCACACATGTATGAAAATGTCTCAGCAAAACCAGTTATTTACTATACGAACCTAAAAAAATTAATTAAAAAAAAATGATTACAAAACCAAGCCAACAACAAAACACATACATTCCAGACCGCATCCTATGAGACCCGGGATTGGGACTGCGCATGCGCAGTTTTCAAAGCTCCCCACCCCACCCCCAGATGACTTCAGGGCTGAGAGCTGAGAGCTGAGAGCGGGGCATGATGGGCTGGAAACCCACATACTCTCTGGTCCCTGGCTTTTCCCACGCACTGGCCTTCCAATAAAAGCTAGAGAGACGGGGCCTGCCCTCCTTTAGTCAGTTTAGGTGTGAGAGTGTGTGTGAAAGCTAACCTAGATAGTTTCAGAGGAGGAACCGGTAGCCAGCAGTCAGGCCCCACCTGCGAAGGGGCCTTGGGTGACATTTCCACACGGGTGCACACGGTCCGCTCGCTGCAATCCCTCCGTGCTAAAAATGGGTAGAGAGTGGGTGGAGCTCAAAATACTTTAAGTGCAGAGGTGTGGGCAGCTTCCATGCGGCTAGGTAATTCTGGACAAATGGAAGCTTGCCTGCGTGCCGCTACGTTTATTTCCCGAGAACTGGTGATATTCCCCCCAGGAATGAATTCATTCCGCTTGCCGTTTTATCTGCTTTGAGGTCTTCAGACCATGGGATTAGGGAACCCCAGGCACGAATCAAGAGGCAGAAGAACAGGAGCTATTTCTCCTCACCTCGGAATTAATGCTGAGAGAAACTGAAAACCATTTGAATATGGGAGGTAAAATGCAAGAAAAATATTACCTTGGTCTTAACAACAAGCAACAAACCCACACATGCACGCATGTGCACAGACACATGCCCACCCCAGTAAAGAGCCTAGGTGGTGGCTACTATATACAAATAACATGTATATACAAATACTCCGAGATGTTGATAATGTTTTCTTTAAAATACAAGAGCTTGATGGCTGGCAAACAGATCTGTTTGTTTCTGTTCATTACAATTCATTTACTCTTTACAAATTGGCTACAGCAGAAAAATGCATTAAAATTATGATTTTATAAATATATGTTATAATTTATATTATATAAGTATATATTTAAAATAATTATATATTTGAATAGATTAAAAATATATTTGAATATATATATGAGTAAGCTAAGGTTTTGCCGCTCTGATTAAACTATTTTAAACTTCTTAAAAATGCAACATACTACCGGGCAGTGGTGGCGCATGCCTTTAATCCCAGCCTTTGGGAGGCAGAGGCAGGTGGATTTCTGAGTTCGAGGCCAGCCTGGTCTACAGAGTGAGTTCCAGGACAGCCAGGGCTACACAGAGAAACCCTGTCTCGAAAAACAAACCAAAACCAAAACCAACCAAACAAAAAGATTTAAAAAAAAAAAAAACCCCGCAATACCCCCCCCCACACACACACACACACCCTTCCCGAAGACTAGCATTTTCAAACAGTAACTCCTGCCAGTACTACTGTCTGAAGTGGGTGTAGGAATTTAATCCCAGACCTAGAGAGCTGGGGCAGACTGGGCAAGGCTGGAGTCTGCATTTGAAGCAAACACTTCAGCCACCACCAAGAACTCATGTGAGCGTTAGTCAGAAACCTCCGCGTGCCGCTGACTGAGCCGGTCATGGAAAGTCATCACCTCTTCCCGGAGCTTGGCTGGGACGCTCTGTGGGAGAAGACGCGGCGGGAAAGGAACCAGAGCTCACGTCCGTCCACAGGGATGGGATTTCTGACAGGGCCACCCTGTACAACTGTGTAAGTGGAGCGCCACACCGGCATGTCATAGCCGAAGAGCCATCATTTAATGTAAATAGAGTCCGCTTGTGTGTTTATTATGACAGTTTTCTCCAGATGGCTGTAATGTATCATATTCTGAATCGGCCCGGGATAATAATTTCCCAACAGATGTATGCATGGTAGCTCGAGGGGAGGGAGGGAGTGCTGGGGGAGGGGGCACTTCCGGCTAGCTCTAGCTGATTCTGGTTCTGGTCCACTGATTTTATTTTTTCCTTTTCTACCAGAAAGTCTGTAGTGGTAAAATAATTAAATAAATCCCGGCAGCGGCGTGCTCCTCGCTACCTGCTCCAATGTTCTGGGTTCCCGAATGAAACACACACACACATACACACACACACACACACACACACACACACACAGTCTTCATGTTTTGATATACCCAAAACAGCTCAATGGCCGGGCCACTTCCTAACCTCCACGTGGCTAATCCACCTCCCTCTGATAATCCCAAGTTATCACTTATTATATTCTGAATTCTACCTTGGACCCAGCTGGGTAGCCCTCCTGGGCCACACTCTCCTGGCTCTTAAATGGTGGCCATGCCTCTCTGTCCCGCACCTTCTCAGGTGTGGTGTCTCGACGAGTCTCCTTCTCTCAGCATAGTGGATGCCCTTCTCTTTCCTTATTCTGTGTCCCAAGCCCCGGAATTCTAAAAGGCCCACCTCTGTCTACACTGCCCAGCCATTGGCTGTCGACATCTTTATTTGCCAATCAGAACCAACAGGGTGCCTGAATGTCTTACATGTGGACTCTAATTTGAACAGTTATAGAGATCCAAATTAACATAAGAATACAAGCAGATGCAACGTCTCCCCCCCCACCCCCCACCCCCCAGGGAAAGGGCTTCCCGACTTCAGTAAGGTTTGCAAGGCAGGTTACCCACCATTCCACAAACGAGTAAGACACGAGGCCTGCATTTTGAGAATTTTCAGCACAGCCTAAAAGTTTATGTTGAAAGGGTTCAGGAAAGCAACCTACTCATCATGGTTAGCTTTTTGTCAACTCGATGACACATGCTAGAACCATCTGAGAAGAGGGACTCCAGAAAATGCCTCCAGCCGTTCCGCCTGTGTGAGAGCCTTGAGGGGGGCGTTTCCTTGATTAATGATTGATGTGGGAGGGCCACGCTTACCTTACTACCTTACCGTGGGCGGTGGTTGTGGGTTGTAGAAGAAAACAGACTGAGCGGGCCAGCAAGCGCTCCCCCATGGCCTCTGCTTTAGAGCCGGTCTCCAGGCTCCTGCCTCGAGTTCCCTCCGTGATGACATATGACTTAGAAGCTGACAGCAGCCCTTTCCTCCCCACGCAGTCTCTGGTCTCCGTGTTTTATCACAGCAGTAGGAATCCCGACTAAGACACCACCCGAGCCTTCCATTCCTTCACTCTGCGGCACTGTCCCATGACGTCATGGTCTGCAGCTCAGCTTGCAGAGTGGGCCGACCCGGTCCCCAGCGCGGCGCTCCTAATGTGTGCAAGCTGGACTTTCCCCCTGTCCTTGGCCCCCCACTCTGCCTAGTCTGTCTTCACTCTCCCAGGAGATCTGATCTTCTGTTTTTCCTTTCTACCACACAAGACCAATTTAACAAACAATACAAGCCATCTCTCTGTATCATCACCCCGGTTGTCTAAACCCTACTTGGGGATCTCAGAGTGCTGTTGATCACCCCAAAATGTGGAGATTTAAACATATGTTCCCTTGTTTTTTAAGACTTATTTATTTATGTATGTGAGTACACTGTAGCTGTCTTCAGAGACTCCAGAAGAGGGAGTCACATCTCATTACAGATGGTTGTGAGCCACCATGTGGTTGCTGGGAATTGAACTCAGGACCTCTGGAAGAGCAGACAGTGCTCTTAACCGCTGAGCCATCTCTCCAGCCCCCTAAGCACACGTTCCTTATCTCCTCTAAAAGACACAAAAAGAAACTTTTTTTTAGTGAAAAGGTAGTGGGTTCGGAAATTCCCTCCTTCTTCCCCTTTGCCCTGCCCAGGTTCACTCACGCCCTGGCAGCTGTCAGGGTGACCTCTCCCCACATCGATACTTCTCTCTTTGCAAGCGTGGGGAGACAGAAGTATAGGGCTGGGTGGGCATGGTGGCG
Source organism: Apodemus speciosus (assembly GCA_002335545.1). Classification (NCBI taxonomy): domain Eukaryota; kingdom Metazoa; phylum Chordata; class Mammalia; order Rodentia; family Muridae; genus Apodemus; species Apodemus speciosus. The sequence goes on from BDUI01000007.1 coordinate 806,425, forward strand.
CTCGCTGCTCAAAGATCTTCTGGAGGTAAACCATCTAGACCCTACGATTCTTGAAGGAGCCAGGAGAGCACACAGTCCAACACGGTCTGTTGGGAGTCGCACCGCTTTGCCCGGTGCTGATGGCTTCTGAAAGACGTATGTTATAGACCAAGAAGATGCCATGCGACTGAAGGTCATGTGACTATAACAGGAGTCTGATACACTCATTTACTCCATTTGCGTGCAACGAGTGTGGATTCCTTTGCTGGGCACGCATTATAATCCAGCCCTTTTAGCCAGGATTTGTGGCTGATTGCTGAGCACACCGATCGCGTCCTTCTGGGATAGCGGTAGAGACCCCCCAGTAGCTAGCCTGGCAAGGAGTTCTTCCGTCAGTTCCACACGCTATGGAATGCTCTGTGGGTAAAGATTGTCATAGGGAGAGTGATAAGTAAAGGTGTTTGAGATTGTGTGTGGGGACAAGCAGGTCTACCCAGAATGCTTCAGCCGGTCGCAGCAGGAGAGGGAAGAGAACACTGAACTGAAAACCAGGATGAAAGTGCCTACCGGTCTCCTTTTCCCAGCTCCCATGGCGTCTCTTCATCTCCCTTCTTAGTTCTACTGGCAAAGTATGAGAAGCACTGAGCGTCATGCCTGACACTCACACTTCCTGACTGCCTGGGGCTTGCCTAAGTGTGTCATCTGCGCTAATTCCTTGAATCTTCTCAGCTTCCCCAGGAAAGGGTAAGGATTGGGTCTCCACCCTGGGCATGCTCAGTGTCTTAGTTAGGGTTTCCATTGCTGCGAAGAGACACCATGATCAAGGCCTCTCCTGTAAGGAACAACATTTAATTGGGGCTAGCTAATTGGAGGATCAGTCCATTATCATCTTGGTGAGAAGCATGGCTGCAGGTCAGCAGACATGGTGCTGGAGGAAGAGCCGAGAGTTCTACATCTTGATCCGAAGCCAGCCAGAAGAGGAGACTCCCTCTGCAAGAAGCCAGGAAGAGGCTTTCTTCCAGATTGGGTGGACCTTGAGCAAAGGACCTCAAAGCCCATCCCCACAATCACAGCTTCCGCCAACAAGGCCACGCCCACTCGAACAAGGCCACGCCCACTCGAACAAGGCCACACCCCTACTAGTGCCGCTCCCTGGGCCAAGGATATTCAAACCACCACAGCTTTTGTTCATTTCGGACCTCCTCTTTTACATCTGCTAGAACAGATTCCCTTTTGTAACTAGGGGAGCCTCCAGCCTTGCTCTGCACTTCTATATGCACGTCAGTGGTGAAGCGGCTTTTAACCGCTGGTTAGCCTGTGTAGAAAAGAAATCATCTGCTGGATTTTTCCCAGCAAAAACTCTCTGAATCCCACTTAGCCAATGTTTGTTAAGAACCTACTAAGTGCTCGACTTGACTCTAGAGATCAGGCCAAGGCACAAGCTTCACACATTCAAAGTCAAATGGAAAAACAAAAAAACCAAACCAAAACAAAAAAATCCATCATGTGTACACGCCATTATCCTCTCTTCCTATCCTCCCCTCCTTCATCTCCTTTGCTGGCCTCATTGGTTTTCTAAATAAAGTCGGTGGCTGGCCAACGGCAGCATGTTATTCTTTTAAATCTGAATTGTCTGAGTTTTTTCCCCCAAAGAAGCTTGATTTCTTCTTAATTATCTATTGTTTTATTGTAGTTTTTCTATTGTCAAATGGGTTTTTAATCTTTTTTTTATATTTTAAATTATGTGTACATGTGGATGTCTGTACAGCTTTGTGCGTGTGAGTGCAGTATTTGAAGAGGCCAGAAGAGGGCACTAGATCCCTAGCGCTGGAGTTGCAAGCAGCTGTGTGCTGGGAACTGAACTTGGGTCCTTTGCAAGAACAGTACCGGTTCTTCTCAAGCCGTCTCCCCTGCCCCTAGGTTTTAATTTTTAAAAATTACAGATTAAAAAAGAAAACTAATCTTTGAAGACATTCCTAATCTCTGAATAGTAACCATTGCGAGGGAATTCGTGTCTGATAAGCTTATTTCTCAGTTGAGAAGGAACTGGTTTCTAGTCACAATAAGACACTGATCTGGCTTTCCCAACAGAGCTAGGGCTCTTGTCACCCCCACCCTGTTTTCATTCAGAGTGGTCCCAAAATAAACAGAGAAGGGGGTCTGCCTGCCACTCCCCTACATGACTGGCCTCGTCAGTTATGATTACATCTCTGCATTTGTTTTTCAAAAAGATGAAAAATCACAGGAGTTCCTTATTTGAATTTTAATAGAACAGCATTTTCCCCATCGCCAGAGAGTGATTTTGTGCAGTAAGCAGGCAGCCTCTCCAGGCAGAGTTTGATTTCTCTCTTCCTAAATCATTTCTTTTGTCTGAAGTCACACGCACGTCTGAGGAGGCAAGAACACCGCGCTAGAGACTGTGAAAGATCCGCTGCGCAAAAGCAAGCCCCAGGGAAACACGAAAATTCAGTGTTTGAGCAGCAAAGTCCAAGGCAGGCTCCAGGGCTGGACCTTCTCCAGGCAGCCCCTGCATGGGACATTTTCTTTTTTCTTCCCATTGAACACGTCTCCTCAACATGTTAGGCGAGTGCTCTACAGTTGAACTGAACCCCTAGCCATTTTTTGGAGCAAGGTCTTACCAAGTTGGCTAAGCAGGTCTTAAGCTCTCCAGATTTTCCTACCATGGCCTCCTAAGTAGCTGGGATTTCAGGCCTGAGACAGGAAGCCCTGCAACAAGGTCTTCTTTCTTTGAGACAGTCTCTCCACAGAGCCCATGATGGCTTTGAAGTCATCCCCCTGCCTCAACCCCTCCAGTGCTAGGATTACAGATCCTGGCCACCATGCCTAGGCCAATACTACTATTTTGTCTGATTGATTGAGCGGGAGTCTCATGTAGCCTGAACTAACCCCCAAGTCGATAGGTAGCCAAGGATGATCAGGAACTCCTTATCCCCCTGCCTCTACCTTTCAAGTGCTGGAGAGACAGCCCTGTGGCACCATGCCCTGGAGAACATGCGAAACTGGGCTTCTCTGTGTAGCCCTGGCTGTCCTGGAGCTCACTCAGAAATCCGCCTGCCTCTGCCTCCCAAGTGCTGGGATTAAAGGCGTGTGCCACCACTGCCCAAGAACATGCTTTTTAAGGAGCTGAATCTAAGTTGCCACATGATTATTTGAGCAGGTAGGATACAGCATCTTGAGCCGTCCATGTCAGGAGTCACAGACTGGCTTTAGTATTCCATATGGACGCCGTGTGGTAGCGGGACTTTAGCCTGGCTCTGTGAACTCTGATGGTTTAAAAAGTGACATCTCTATCTTCTGGAACCATGCMAGCTGGGGTTGATGACAACTTGCCACAAATTAGGATCACCTGGGTAGGGAGCCTCACCTGAAGAAGTGTCCCGATTGCCTTGACGGATGCGGAGAGACCCACTCGACCACGGGCCACACCTTCTGGTAGCATCATTCCAGGTCAAAAGAGCACGGCAGAAGGAAGGTGGCTGTGCTTTCGCTTCTTGGTCTCCCCTCTTCCTCTGAGACCATTTGCTGACTCCTTCCCTGGCTGCAGAAGCAGCAGTTCCAAACCCTCATCATGGACAGAACCAGCAGCGCGCCCCGTGCTTCCAGTCATCTGGTGTCAGGTTGGAACTGCCGAAGGGCCCAGCCCTGTGGTGGTTGAGCCCTTGTCCCAACCCCCAGCAAGTGGCAACCACTGGGGGACTACTCCAATTGCTGAGATGCACAGCCTCTAGGACCAAGTACCTACTAGATCTCAGTTCTCAGGTGGGATTCTGCTGTTCTATTCCAAAGCTGACTTCATAAGTTTAGTGTGTGTGTGTCTGTCTGTCCGTCTGCCTCTCCATCCATCTCATAGGTTCTGTTCCTCTAGAGAACCTTGACTAATGCAGTAACCAGCAGCTGACATTTAGCATGTCCTGCAATGACAAATGTAGACAAGAGATTGGCACGGGCACGAGACACGGCAGCACACATGATTTTGTCCTCAGAATGAATCTTCTCAGATCACCTGAGCCGGTGCAGATTTCAAGCGGTACTAAGTGCCTGCTCCCTTGGATCAGCGTTAACAATCATCTGTGCTGTTAGATCTCATTGTTTACTGTTGCTATAGAACCACAGGTGTCTCCATGCATGCTGTGTGTGTGTGTGTGTGTGTGTGTGTGTGTGTGTGCGCACGCATGCGCGCGCCCATGCACATGGTTGTACAGTGAGCATGCGTGGACACCAGATCTCATTTTTGGGTGTCTCTCTCTTTTGCCCTTTACCTTTCTTGTTGACACTGAGTTTCTCATTGAATCTAGTGTTTGCTGTTCATCTGGACAGATGGGCCACGGAGCCCTGGGGATTTTACCAGCCTGTTAGAGGGGCCCATGCTCCCCTAACTGTTGAAGACCTCTTAGGAGACTCAGGATAGTCCCATGGCAAAAGCAGACCTTCCATGCAGCAAAGAGTCCTCCAGCATGATCCATTTGGTGTCCTCCCTGTGGCTTTAACTCCTCTCTTTGCTCTAACAGAAATCTCAAATGCAGTCCACTTGTGAAATAATCATTTGATCTTTTAACGCCTGGTTAAAATGGGATCAGCTTTGAGCTATTCAAGAACTGACTGTCTCTGCCATGAATTGTCAAGGTTCCCTCTTCTCTGCCCGGACTCCCCGGCTGTTTACCACGTGGGTTTTTTGTTTGTTTGYTTGCTTGCTTTGTTTTTTACTACTGGATCACAGGCGCATTGACAAACAGGCAGGGAAGCTAGAGGGGAAGACACTCAGATCTGATCATTTTCCTATATTGCTGAGAAGCTGGAAATGGGCGGAGGCTGCAGTGGTGATTAATTAAGACTCGGAATACCTGTGGCTTTTAATTACCATTCCATGCGTGTTCCAATGTCCTYCTCCTCCCCCCTGACCCCGTGCTCCTGTGGCTCTAATGAGACAATTATCAGAAGCTATTTTGTATTGTTAGTTATCTTTGCATGCAAAGATATCTCCATGAGCCTTCTCTTGTGCTGCCGGTAGTACTTGGCTGACAATAAATCCTCCTTCAGTAGGCGGGGCGACAATAGATCCTCCCTAAGTGGGCGGGGTGACAATAGACCCTCCTTAAGTGGGCGTGGCAACAATAGAGCCTCCTTAAGTGGGCGGGGCTGAACGGACTATCCCGCTGCTACTTTGCATATTTAGTGGGCCTTCATGCTTGAAGATGCAGGGCAAACATGCACATTCTCTTTTTCCCTCCTTGCATTTGTTTCTGCCACATCTATTCTACAAGTACTGAACACTTATATATGGGGTAATTAGGCATCATGCTGACATTAGATGAAAATAATATAATCACTTCCTTTAAGGAATTTGGGGCTATGGGGATACCAGACACATAAACACCACAAAACAAAATGCAGGGCTGTGAAACAAATATGACGAAGGGAGGGTCCACTCTTCACAATGGGTGTCATTAAAAAAAAAATGGTGCTGGGGCAGAACCTGAAGAATGAGTAGGATTCCATCAATGGGAAGAGAAAAGTGGCCATCTTCGGACCAGAGAGCCTCGAGCCTGCCCCTGCTGGAGTTCTTCCTACCTCAACATCCATTCCTTCTCCTCTCTTCTCATCTTTTAGCTTTGTATCTGGACCGATGCTGAGAAAGACAGGCTATGTATGCTCCCTGCCCTAAGCCCCCACACCCCACCCCACCCCCACCCGCACACTCCGCCCCTCGCCCCAGCCCCAGCCCCGCGCTCACGGTCACGAGGCAATGACAAGGCGTTCCATTTCTCTTTGCCAATCGGTGACGTCGGGTGGGCACGTGACCACACTCTGGTTGGTGCGATATAAGGGGAAGTCTGCATAGAGACTTTCTCAGACTTAAAATGACAGCATCTCTCGGGGAGAAAGTTAGCCTTTCCTCTCTTGTCTTGAAAAATTCACATGATGCTTGCAGCTGTAGCAGCTGTCTTATGACAGCAGAAAGATAATAAGAGCCCGGGGCTCTTGGATAGTAACACTGAATCGCAACCAGTGCTGGCAACTGGACTCCTTGTGTTGGGAGGGTGTGGGGAGGGTGGGGGGAGGATTAACCCCTGCTTGCCTAAGCTATACGTTTAGGCTTTTCCTCCCTTGTGGCTAAAAGTCCACCCCTACTATTTCCATACAGTGTTCCACTGTCTCCTCAGTGAGCGTCCGCGAGATCACTAGAGACACCCCTGACTTTTACCTGTTGACGACCCCCGGCTGCTGCTGCCCTCGGTATCTAGCCCTTTCTCCCCTTCAACCTCTCCAGTCATTTTGGGAAGTCCCCGAGAGAATAACCTCGAGAAACTTCCCTCTTTCTCTGCCTTCTTCTTAACTGTAAAGACAGGGGAATGTCCTTCCCACCGACTTAGGCAGATGTCCTTAGTACCCTGGGTCTGGTTAAAGTGTGTTTTCTATTCCTGTCCACCCACCTCATTTTCATGCTCTTTCCTTGTGGTTTCTACAGACACCCCAGCATCAAAGTTCCTCCCTTAGACAGGACATATTACCCTAGCCCATGCTTCTCAATCTGAGGGTCATGACCCCTTCTGGGCCCAACAACCCTTTCCAAGAGTTGCCTAAGACCATCAGAAAACACGGATATTTACAATATGATTCGTGTAGCAGTAGCAAGATTACAGTTATGAAGTAGTAAGGAAAAATAATTTCATGGCTGGTGGGGCGGGGTGTCACCATAACATGAACAACTGTATCAAAGGGTCACAGCGTTAGGAAGGCTGAGGACCAGCGCCCCGAGCTAATGGGCCCCTCGGGGTTTGCCCACCCACACGGCTTCCATGCAGGTAGCTTGGAGCCCAAGCCCCGGTGCTGGAGCTTGTGAAGAGATGGAGAACATAGTACCAAATATCCAGCCTGGGGGGCTGCATGGGATGTGTCGATAGCACCCTCTCCTCTCTACCCTGGGGCTTGCTGAGGAGAGCCTGCCAGGCAGAGCCTTTAGGCTTCTCAGCCGCCAGTGGCTTTGCCTGGATGTTGGAGAGTGTTACAAAGCAGAGTGGAGTCCTAAGGGGACCATGACATAAAAAGATAGAGGAAATAATGATGAATGGTCAAAGGGCCTTCAGCAGGAAGTTCAACAGGAAGCTATCTGGTGCGTTCTCCTTTTTAAAAGATGACGAAAGACCACATAAACCCCAGGGTAACGAACCCAGGGCCAGACTCCCAACCAGTCCCACCTAAAAACAGAGACCCTCCTTATAAACAGAGGAGGAACTAATTAAAGACGTCGGGATGCCGAAATAGATGGGAATCAGGCAAAGTGGCCTACAAATGCAATTGTAGAAGTGCTCAGGAGGCTGGGAAAAACTTAACAGGAGTTCAACACCAGCCTGGGCTACACCACAAGACCATGTCTCAATATAAACGGGCAACAGAAGAGGTCTGGGTGTGAGGAAACTAGTCTATTACACACGTCTGGGCCACAGTGGGGATTAGTCACCAGGACCGAGGGAACTGTCTGAGGTGACTTCCCCCTTCCATGAGAACTGGGGTATAATGTGGTACTCCAGGGAGACTAGGAAATTACCAAGGGAAAGAAGTACAAGAAAGCTGATTTGAAGTGCCTGTGAAATGATCAAGGGAGATGTCCAGAAGGCATTTGGATATATAGATCTAGTCAGGGTAACTTGGGTGTGGCTGTCTTGGGGACATCGGCCCGTGGTGTGATGATAGCAAATAGAGAGAGAGTGCCAACAAAGAGTGACTTCAACAGAAGGACTGGGACTAGTGACACAGCACTGGTGGGCTTCAATTAGGTGTGTGTTTGTGTGCACGCAAGTGTGTACAAACATGGCGAGGATATATCCATCTATCTCATTTCTAGTTAATTTTTAAATATTAATATGTGTGTAAGTTAATGTGTGTACATAAAAGTGTGTGTGTGTGTGTGTGTGTGTGTGTGTGTGTGTGTGTGCACTCTGGAGCAAGTGTGTGTGTAATGCATACCACAGTATGTATGCGCATGTGGAGGTCAAAGGAGTCGGTTCTCTCCTTCTGCCTGTGTCTCCAGGTTCGAACTCTGGCTTGCTCAGCAAGCACTTTGACCACTGAGCCATCCTGCTGACCCTGACGTCTACTTTCTCTGAGCATTGGCCACTTTTGCCATCTGCTTTCCACGGAGCTTTTCCAGTGGGCAGAGAACCATGTTGCTGACAGTTGCAGGAAGCCACAACCTAAAGTTCCTTCCCCTTGGCAAAAGAATTTCTGTTTTTGAGACATTGTTTCCTTAGGTAGGGGAAGGCTGGCCTTGAGCTTGGGACTTTTCTGCTCCACCTCAGAATGAATGCTGAGACTGTAGGCTGACATGATTCCCTCAGTAAAAGACGATTATTCTCCCACCATGCCTATGACAGTCCCTGGGAAATAATCTCACTGGCTTTTGTCTGCAAGGACCAGGACACTTGGATTGCCCAGGTCTGAGTCACATCTGGATGGGAGGACAGAGGATGTGTTCCCAGGAGACCAGGACTGCCGAGGGTCCCCAGACGTAGAACAGTAGTTGTCACGGTTCTTGGCACATCAGCATTTAAGAAGATAGGAGGAGGAAGGAGACACCAAGTTGACATGTCAAAGCATATCAGCAGCTTTTCAGAAGCCAAGATCTGTTTGTGGCTTGTACCCCTCTGCCCCTCCCCACTATCTAGTACCCTGCCTGAACATGCCTGCAATCAACAAGTGTGTGTGGAGAAAAAATCCCAGACACCACACTCGACAAGCAAGGGGTACTTGTCAAAAAAAAAATGACAAAGACTAACAGGCCCAGAAATCTTATTTGGGCAAGATACAAAAGCATTTTTCCCCCAGTATTTGGCCACCGTGAACACAGATATTAATAGATTCTCTAAAAAAGAGCCAATCTTTTCAGGTTTTGGATGGCGCTGTCATATCAGTTTGAGCCCAAATCGTTCCAGATGAGGATGACATTTGAGGAGCGTCTTGAGGAAACTGAGTAGTGATATGAAGAGCTGTGGCCCTGCTGCCGTGTTCTGGGACTCGCCTACCATAATTTCATGCTGCATTTGAAAGCCTGCAGGGGAGACCCCTTAATGGCTACGGATGCCAGATAGGAAGAGGAGTGCTAATCAAACCTTATTAATTGACGACATACTTCCAGCTTTCAGGAACAGATGCTAAGGGGGAATGAAACCTTGTAAGCCACAGGTACCCCCCTCAGGTAACCAACAATTGTTTTTCTTAACCTGTACATTTTCTGTCCACTAGGGGGAGCACTAGCATATACCAAAGCGTGGCTTTTTCTAAGCCTGATGTAGAATTAATTCCCTATGCCTAACCAAAACCTGCTTGTCTATGGATTCCTGTAATGGCCCAAAGACCTAACCAGATGTCCTATTTTTTCAAACAGATAGAGTATGTCATTCAAGGTATGTTAAGAATATACATTGCTTAAATTCTCAGTAACTCAAGAACCATCTTAGTGAAAATCTCTCTTGTAAACAGAAGTTTCCAGCCAGGGAGGCAAAGGAGACGGGTACTCATTTGTCAGAATCTTTGCTTATTACAAAAACATAAAATGCTGAAATCTGTGCCCTTTCAATTTTAAAAAGCTTAATTTTAAATACCTGCTAGACACTGGTATGATCTTTATGCTCAGTGGAGTTCTTAAAGTATTATTGGCACTCAGTTGATAATTATTATAATTATTATAAGCTTGTCTAACATAATTACAGTATAAGACTCTTCCCTCTTCAACACAAAGCCACTTTCAAACAAAGTTTGAGAGGGTATGTAAATTAACAAATAACCGAAATGCCACACTTAGCTTCACACTCAGTGGCTGCCCTTCCTTCTTCTCAGTTCTATATTTTTTTTGTGGCAGGGTATTGCATTTTTCCTTTTATAGTCTCTGTTGAGAATGTCAACCCATGAATTGGTGAGTGTGTATTGTGCATATGCCAAGTCGATGTGTTTGGAGCTGTGGATTCCTCAAAGACTGACACCCACCCCTGCAGTTTCCTGCTTTTGCAGAAACATTCCGACAACATCTCCTCAACGCTGACCCTGTGTAATGCCCCGTAAACTGCATAGGAAGGGACAGCGTTGCTCCTGGCTATGCCCTCAGCCCTGTCACATGCCTGGCATCAGTAGCCCAGAGGGTTTCTTGCCAAGGACACATGAAAATTTTGGGGGCACAAAGGTCCTTTTGCCCACAGATCGCTAGAAAAACCAAGAATGCTAAGCATTCGGGGACCTCTCCTCAGTGGAGGAGATAAAATACCAGTTTTCTCTGTCTAGAAAGCTGGGAGTGAGTATTGTTGACAACCCAGCAACCCTTTTGCTGTCTGCAGCAGCAGATCTCAAGCCTTTTGCTATAGAGGGAGATCTCACTCACCCCCACCCCCAACCCCTGTGCAACGTTTATTCTAGATTCTCTCTCCCTAGCCTGCAGGTAATAGAAGTCACCCTTAGTGGGGGTGGGGCTGGGGGAGATGTCCTATGTACTGTATGTCCTGCTGGTTCTCTCTGTGCTATCCGAGTCAGAGGCCACACTAGATTCTAGGCCTTTTAGCGATAGAACCCACCCTTGTGGTCACACGTCCTTATAAAGCAGTTTCTAAATGCTCACACTTAAGCTTTATTCTCCACCTGGAATTGGAATGATTGTTGCCTGGAAACCTGGGATAGGAATGATTGTTGCCTGGAAGCTTTTTCCCAAATTGTACTGTTTTAAACATGCTCACAATGAGCCACCTGGTACCCGGCTCCCTGAGTCTGATCCAGGATGATGAGGTCGATCTGACCTGAGTTTTTATTCTCACCTTTCGTGGATCCCTGCCTTCGTTGACACCTGTAGGGCCCCCACCCACCAGGAAAGGAATTGTAGAGAAATACTAAGATGCTGTCCCTGACCTCAGAAGAATTAACAGTGATATGAAAGAGCACTTGGCCTGTTTACCTATTCATCAATTCTCCCATCCATCCATCTATACATCTATACATCCATCCATCTATACATCCATTCATCTATACATCCATCCATTTATACATCCATCTATCATCTATACATCCATTCATCTATACATCCATCTATCCATCTATACATCCATTCATCTATACATCTATCCATCTATATATCCATTCATCTATACATCCATCTATCATCTATACATCCATTCATCTATACATCCATCTATCCATCTATACATCAATTCATCTATACATCCATCCATCTATACATCCATTCATCTATACATCCATCTATCATCTATACATCCATTCATCTATACATTCATCTATCATCTATACATCCATTCATCTATACATTCATCTATCATCTATACATCCATTCATCTATACATCTATCCATCTATCCATCCATTCATCTATACATCCATCTATCCATCTATACATCCATTCATCTATACATTCATCCATCCACCTATACATCCAGTCATCTAGACATCTATATATCCATCCACCCATCTTTCCATCTATCCATCCATACATCCATCTACACATCCATACACACATCCATTTATACATCTATCATCCATCTATACATCCATTCATCTATAAATTCATCCATCTATACATACATATATCTATGTATACATCTATATTTACCCATCCACACATTCTCCAGCACCTTAAACATGCTAAGCACATATTTCCCCACTGGACTAGATCCCCAACTCTATTGTCATTTTCTTAAAGGAGCCGAGAGTCTACTAGAGAGCTTTTGATATAATTTAAAGACTCGACACAAAACGTGGCAGACAAATAGGAGCTCACAAAGTAAGGAACAAGGGAGGAAATTTTAGGTAAAATTACCAAAAATGTGAGGATCTGGAGGCAGGAAAGGGTCCAGCTTGCTTAAGAAACATGACCAAGTCTGCTAAAACCAGTACCAGTTACAGCCCTTGCTCTGGTCTAAGAGCCCTTAACCTGAGTGTGAAAGTCCCTGAGTATATAGTTGATATTTTCAACAATGTCTAAGGTAAGAGTCAAATGCTGAGCCTAAGTTAATGTGCTGGGTAAGACGGAAGCTGGAGGAGCTCTGGAGCGGGGTCTGTTCCTGGGTCAGGTATAGTCAGGCTCTTGGGCTTTGCACCCTGGGGCCATGGGAACTCCCCACCCCCTTCTGCCACAGACTGGTTTGTTTAATCTACTTAGTCTGTTTCATGGCCAGGCACCCAGAGAAAGGTTGGCTTGAGGGTAAGACTATTTATTTAATGTCTGTTTTCTTGGGGTCCCTCATCCACACTGATGCTAAGGGCGTGCCTTCCAAAGGGCATGTGTGCTGTTACCTCTGGGTTGGTTTTAGAGACCAAGTACGTGTATTTTTATCAATTAGATTTTGTGTCTTTGGCTTTATTAGGCTTGGTCCCACATACAAATGGAAACATTTTTGAACCCGTTTCTACCCTTTCATCAAATGAGCTTGTGGTCCTAATATGGTTGATATCAGTGTCTCTCCCCAGAGGCTGAAGTCCGACTGCAGTAATGAGGCCTTCTCTTTGTTCCAATGCAAACCTTTTCCTGAGGAGACACTATACACATGTCTACTCACCCCAGAAAGGCAGCCCATGACAGACCAAAGTCCAACTAGCTAAAGCAGTGAGCTAGCGGTGGTTGGTTCATCTGCTCTAAACTCCGGCCAGAGGCTCTGCTCGTTACCACCCGGATGTTGTGGATTCGCGAATAAAGGACACATACAAACAGGCTTTTATTTTAACATGTCTTAAACGAACAATGGCTGGGTACTTCCAAACCTCCCTGCTGCTAACACGCGTTCCCCTTCTATATTCCTGAATGATTACTTACTAAAACCTATATTCCATCCTGGCCACCACAGACGGACCCAGGCCTGCAGCCTTCCTGGGCCACAATCCCCAATTCTTACATGTTGGCAGTGTCTGTCTCTCTGTCCTACACTTCTCGGGCTGGGGCCATCTCCTTTCCTGGCAATGGTGATTCTCTTCCTTCTTCCCGTGGTTCCTTTGCCTGGGAAATCTATAGCCCCACCTCTGTCTCCTTGCCCAGCTATTGGCTACCAGCAACTTTATTTACCAGTTAGAACCAGCTGGGGGCAGAGACTTGTGAATTCCCGTGTAATTTGGGAACCCAATTAACATAAGCAATAAACCAAATCCACAGGAAGTGAGTTTTATCGGGGTTACTTATGGAAATATAGGGGAGGGGTCACTTACAGGAGCAGAAATGACTCAAAGACAGCTGCATCACCAAAGCCCACCCCCCCCCCCAGGACTGGTAACCGCTCACAAAGCTGGGAGCCTGGAGCACACTGCACAGCCTGCAGGCAGCTCGACTGTGCCTCTCGTGGTTTAAACCTCTTCCAGGCAGCCGGGGTGATTTATACCTCTTCCACGCAGCTGGTCTGCTCTCAGAGTCTGCAGCTCGGCGTGTTTGAGGGTCTTCTTGCAGCTCATCTCTCCTTCTGTAATGGGGGACTCTCTGCTTTTATTGCTTTCTCTGGTGGGGCCCTCCCACTAGTGAATCTAATCCGTTTCAGGGACTTCCTGAAGATACTTTGAATTGCTTAGCTTCCTGCTAGAGATTCCCTGCAGGATGGATAGAATATTTCAACATTAGAGGAAACAGGAACAACAATAATCGCCCCCCCAAAAAGAGCACTAATCCCACATGAAGGTATAGACAAGGGGAAACATATAAAGACTTAAATGCCTACAAAGAAGCCAGTCCTGTTTACAGCCTAAGAGTTAGGGAGTGTGTGGTTGTTTATACCAGCCAGTCTGTGGGACTCCACCGTGGAAATCATAGGAAACTAACACAGTGGCCTAACATAGCACTGGGACCKCAGCATCAATTAACAGTAACAGTAACAGTGTCAATATTTACTGAGCAGACCCTGTGAGCCAGGCATTGGGTTACACACACACACCCTTCCCCACCCCAGTATTATCTCATTTAGTATTCATGTAACCTCGGTGAGTCATGACTCCTCCCCTACCCCACCCCCAATCTTCTATGAGGGCGCTGAGACTCACAGAGTCCGAGGCTACTTAATTACAAAACTACTAACCGGAGGCATAGGATGTAGAGTTGAGGTCTGTCTAGGGCCATTATATTGTGGTACAAAGAAAATGGCTTCTCTTCTCTTGGACACAGAAAGCCCCTGTGTCAGAGGGTAGGGGCGAGTGAGCAGAGGGCTGGTTGGCTTTCAGTCCCACTTGCCTCCTTGGGCAAGCCTCCACCCTACAATGACCTGCTCTGTGTAGCACAGGTGCTCAGTTGGTATATTGGACCAGCTAGGAGTTGAGGTGGCTGGGGTAGCACCAGCAGGCAGGGATCTGGGCACACAGGGATCAAGAGTCTTGGGGAGCAGACCCCATCCACACACAGTTGAGAAAGAGGCACAGGGGCTCCTGATGGTCTTTAGGAGAACTGTTAGGTTTCCCTTCAGCCCTGTTCTGCTCACTGGCCCCAGCACACCCCCAACACCTCCAATCTTCCAGTCAGCAAGAAATCTAGTTTGCAGGATCATGTGCTAGGACGACCTACTGCCCTTTTTACTCCCATCCTTGACGTCCCTACATTACCACCAAACCAAAAAGCCCAAAACATGCCTCTCTGGCTGTTTTATTTCACTCTAACTCTAAGCATCTGTGCCTTTCCTCACAATTAAAGCTCCATTTTGCTCTAAAGTTTGCAGCTTTCATGATGAGGGAAAAGGGACCTTTGACACTGTAAATATTTAATCACCATTGAGATGTCCAGTAGATGATGGAATGGGCGTGGCAGATTGGCTGGCTCTGTGGACAAAGAACAGAGGCCATAGCGGTGGGGGGAGGGGACAAGGGGC
>BDUI01000007.1:822231-842968 GCA_002335545.1 Apodemus speciosus
TGGTTTTGGTTTTTTCGAGACAGGGTTTCTCTGTATAGCCCTGGCTGTTCTGGAACTCACTCTGTAGACCAGGCTACCCTCGAACTCAGAAATCGCCTGCCTCTGCCTCCCAGAGTGCTGCTGGGATCACAGACGTGCGCCACCACCGCCCATCTGCAATAATTTTTTTTTTTTAATTGGGAGATGTCTCAATCAGGAAAGTTCTTGCTATACAGTCTGAGGGCCTGAGTTTGGATCGTGTAAATACTGGGTGTGTCAGTAAGCCCTAGGCCAGCGGGATGGGAAAGACATGAATCCCTCTGGCTCACTGATCAGCCTTTCCAGCTGGATCAGGCTTCAGATTCTGTAGACGCCAATGTTGACCTCTGACCTTCATTTGCATGCACACACATGCGCACATCACCCCCCACACACACACACACACATTAAAGGTGGGGGCAAAAGGAGCAGAAGGGCAAGAAAAGCGTTCAGTCCATTTGGGATTTGGTGCGTGAGACCCTCAGCGTGGGCAATGCGAGTGGAACCACCAATGTCCTCAATATTTCCCCAGCGTGGATGAGGACACGAAATGCTTCTCTCTTCTTCCCCAGGACCACGTACACGCCCAGCCACCAGACAGCCACCGCCCATGCTCAGAACTCATTCCAATTGCTTCCTCCCAGGCTCCGTGGCGATATTTCGTAGGGAGGGCAAGGACCGCGGAATAAGCAGCGCCCAGCTCCACAGAGAGCCCCACAGAGAGCGCCAGATTGCTCGCCCCGAAGTCCAGCCACTTCATTGTCAGCTGTGAGAATCTCCCCACCAGAATCTCAAGGAAGCGGAAGCACAAGTGACTGTGGAGATATCTGCCTGTTAATCTTATCTTCTGCTATTCATTTTAAGAGTTCGAGTTATTATTAATATGAAGGCCTGCTTTATGGTAGCTCTTCTTGTTGAATGAGTTTGTACCAAGCTGCCTGCCAGTTATCAAGGGACTCAGAGACCCAGGATTACACTAACAGCCGTCTCTGAGACATGATGGCTGAGCAGAGACATGAAAAGATGTTTTTTTTTTTCCCTAAGAAGGATCAGTATTTTGTGTTTACCCTCAATAATCTTTTGGTGTTTCATTTCCAAGGAACAATAAGAAAAATATAAGCATGGATAGCCATAAATTCCAAAAATAAATCTTTATTTATAAAAAAAATTAATTTTAATTTAAAATTAATTTAAATTATCCTAGCCAATTAATTTAATTAGCTTAAAATTAAATAAATTTAATTTTAATTTTTAAGAGACCACCCAAGTTGCAGAAGTGTCCTAAAGCTGAAGATGTAATTAGCTGATGAGTTTGCCTACTTCCTGCAGATCTAGAAAAATTTAAGGTTGCTGGTGGCTTAACTTTATTTTGCTGGCAATCAAGGGCGGCCTCAGATTCTTCACCACAGGCATTTGAAGAAACGTCTCATTACTGAGTCTGTGCCCATGACAGAAGACGCAACCTGGGGAGGAAAGGGTTAAGTTCATCATGCAGCTTACAGTCCAGCATGAGGAGAAGTGAGGTCAGGACCCAAAGCAGAGACCATAGAGGAACACTGCTTACTGGATTGCTCTCCATGGCTTGCTCATACAACTCAGGACCTTTTGCCCAAGGGTAGGGGCACCGGCAGTGGGCGGGGCCTGCCTACATCTATCATTAATCAAGTAGATGCCCTGCACACTTGCCTACAGGCCAGTCTGATGGCGGCAATTCCGTCACTGAGATTCCATCTTCCCAAATGATACTAGTCTATGTCAATTGACAAAATCTTAACCAGCTCAGCCCGCTGCTTCCGTAACAAAGCACCGAGTGCCGGGGTACTTAATGTCTTGGACGCTACAGCCTCTGAGAAGATTTGGCATTTGTCACCCTTTCCATAGGCCCTTATTATAGTGAAGGCCCTTATATGGCTTCAAGAAAGTCAGTGTTGGAACTCTAAGCGAAGAATAGTGTCTTGAACGTCCACCTCTGTTCTTTCGTCTAGAAGTGCTACTCTTCTGGGAAGCAATATGTAAGGTAACTCCGTGAGAGGGGCTATCCTTGACCGATGGCACGAAACACTGAGAGGGTATGGAGACAAGAATGCTGGGGGAGGAAGGGCAGGCCCAGCCGGCCAGCCAGCTTAATCAGCTCAACTCCAACAACCAATGAAGCTACAGACAGACAGACAGATAGACAGACAGACAGACAGACAGACAGACATCACAGCTAGATCCGTCAGCCGTAGCTCGTGACGGCGATGAATTCGACTGACTTTTCCTATGGGCTGAACTCTGTTCAACTCATCTCTCAGCACCAACTCAAACTATAAAACGATACTTCCTCTAATGCGCTTTCAACTATCTGCTAATCTGCAGACCAGGAAGGAAGTCGGTTCAATTCATTTTCTTGTCAGTCACCAAAGGGGGGTGGGCAGAAACTTTGATAAGGTCTTCAGCCCGAAGACCACATAGATATGAGCGGAGTTGTGGAAAGGAAAGATGGTTTGTCTGAAATCCAAACAGGCCAAAACAGGTGTGTTTTGTATGGAACTGCTCAGACTCTGTGCAGGGTGTTCGAGACATAGAAAGGGGGCGTAAAGAACCTATCAACCACCAGTACTAACATTCTCAGTTGCTTCTGGCTCCCGTCAACCCAACCAGCCCTTTAAACCATGGTCAGTTAAGAAGAAATAATAAAAGCAAAGCAGAAAAGTAGATGTGAATGATAACCGTCTTGTGACTGTGACCAATCGCCTACTGAACAGTTCTTAATGTCCCACGGCTCAGCAGGAAACCACAGCATCTATAAAGCCCTGTCCAGCAGAAGTGAGTCTGATTGTAGATGGCTTGGTTAACCCAGATTGCCTCCAGTGCCTGGGGGAGTGGATATTTTCTCATTGTCAAGCCTTTTCCAGCTGGCCAAGGCTGTTCCTACAACTGCTCAGAACCCATCTGAACCGCCCGGGTTAGCAGGTCTGCCTGGAGGCTGGATCTGAACTGCCTTCTTTTGTTTGGTTTTCAGCCATTTGTGTTACAAGAAGTTCCGAAATGTGCCATAAGGGACACCCAACAAGATGGATGGGCCCAGCCAGGTGGAGAGGGAACCTTTGCAATGGATGAGTTGCGTACCTTCTATCAGATGGGTGTGTCGGAGAGAAAGCCTTTAGAGAAGTACAGCCCCTATGCCTAAATGTTTAGAGTTGTTCATATTTCCCACTCTTTTCAAATGTGAATGTCCTGAAGGTGGAGCTTTAGTACAGGAGAAAATTGGGAAGGGGCAGAGGCGTTTGCTCAAAATGGGGGTAGGAGCATCGAAGAACCTGTTTCCGGTCTCTTAATCGCCTACATTTTTCATGCCAAAAAGTTACCATGGATTCCGGTTTCTTCCACTACAGGAGTCTGCACACAATTAAAACAGGAGAGAGAAAGCCTTCTTGCGGGAAGGTCTCGGCAAACTAAGGAGACGCAGGGGCCATCAGAACCCTCTCCACGCCTTGCTGATCATTTTCGTAAGATTTTGTTTCTTCATTTTTCAAAAGGCCACAGCAAAGAATTGAGCAGTGACCAACCCTGCCATGCCATGTTTAATCCAAAGAGCTTCCAAGATGGTCTGCGACTGACTGTAGCAACTCTGTGGGATTTAGGGAAATGCCTTGGTTACCAGTGAAGTTAGATGCTCTCCAGAATGGAGCTGAACGCTGCTTCTTGGCCCATAATGCTGCCACAGCGACTACAGAGAGACTGACACATGTATGCCCTACTGTGTTGGAGAGGGGTCAGTGCACAAGCTTTTTTGCTTGCTTGTTTGTTTTTTGGATTTAAGTGATGCAAAAAGTTCTTAAGATATTCCAAGAGGTGGAGAATGGGGGGGGGGAGGGGGGTTAAGCAAGTAAGCCATTTGATTTGCCTCGCTTAAGAGATCCACATTAGCATCAATCTAGACCTACCTTCCCGCTTCTTTTATTCTCTCCTCTACTTTCTGACACTACAGAAGAGGCGACCTTCACCTAACATCTGAGAGCATTGGCACTGCCCATGGGCAGAGAGAAAAGACCGGAGCCAGTCCCCAAAGACGTTGCATGTGGAAAGATGGCCACGGGCCCCAGCTTTTAAAAGTTACTGTAGAAGGAATGGTGTGTGTGTGTGTGTGTGTGTGTGTGTGTGTGTGTGTGTGTGTGTGCAGCAGAGAGAATGGAAGCCAAGGCCTGGCTCCAACTCTCTATCACTGAGCTACACCCATCCCTAATTCTTCAGCTGCACATCTCGGTTAGACTCTCAAGCTTCTTACCCACTTCCTTTCTTCACCCTTCTGCCTTTCCAAGCTCCCCTCTCAGCAGAGGGGACAGATCTAAGCAGTTCTGTGGAAGTGTAAAACCCGCAGCAGGTGCCTGGCTCAGCAAGATTTGACCTATGGAGAAAGCTCATTCAGCGCAAGTCCCCTAAAAAAAAATACAGATTCCATCCAGAGCTGGGCTGACTTGGAGGGAAGAAGGGAAGAACACACAACAACCAGTTGCAGTCCACGGTGTGGAAAAGATCTAGGAAGGAATGCGGATCGGTTCCTAAGGACCCATCAGGGCCTTTAGCTCCCTCTCCGTCCGCCACAGAGTTGGGAGGCACCAGGGCTGGCCACTGGGAAACCCACTTCTGAGAAAGCGTGAGCCTCCTGCTCCCCAGAGCACGGTGATTCTCTGTTCCAGAAATTCTCGGTGGCTTGGGGCGGGGGTGGGGTGGGGGGCACCCCAGCTGACCGTTGATACCTGGATGAAGTGGGAAATGGTGGCAGAGGGAGACCCCCTGGAAACACGAGAGCACCGGACTCTTGAGATAGGAGGCCTGGCTGCTGAGCCCAATGTACTTTATTCTCTGGGGAGTGTTTTCGTGGCCACAGGTGGCACTGGACTGACAAAAAGCCTGCACGAGGCTCCGGTGCGAGGTGTGGATTCGAATCTCAGCTGTGCTGTTTGCTAACAGCTGTACCCTGGCAGGTTCCAGAGCGTCTCCAAGACCTTTCTCAGAAGCTGAGCAGGGATGGCAAAAGTCACTAATTAATACCGTTGCCCTGAGCATTAAGTGAATCCGAATCGACATGGTGCTCTAAGAACTACGCCCAGAACGTAGCAAGTTCTCAATAAATGTTAGCTTTTGCCATTAGGGTTAGATAGTGAGCAGAACTTTCAAAGTGCTAGATTTTTAGAGCCTGGGACTCCGTTGCCAAGGGAGACCAGGGAGCCTTTTCAAATATGAGAGCTCTGGCCAGAGGGATTGTCCACAACGAGCGTGTGGCGCCTTTCTCCCACCTCACTCTGACCCAGGAAAACCCACCCCTGGTCACAGGGGCGCCTCGGTCCCCCTCAGCCGCCTCCCGCTTGGCCCCTGCTCGCCCGCGCATCTCTGAGGCCTCCCTCCCTCYGCTCCACACCTGTCAGCCGCCCTGGCAGCCTCCCAGGGGCTCGAGCCCTGGGCCTCCACCGCCACCCGTTCGACCCTGGGTCCTGGCTCCCCGAGCCTCGGCTTTGCCCCGGGGCTGCTCTCGTAAACAAAACCCGGGCGTTGGAGCAGCCCCGCGGGCTGGAGAGCGCGGGAGCCAGCTCGGTGCGCGGTTCCGGCGCCGGGGGAACCCGGGGCGAGCAAGGGGCGATGGTGGCAGCCGCGGCGGCCGCGGCGGCCGCGGCGGGCGGCTCAGCTTTGTTATGAATAGATGAAAGAGGCCACCTACACAGTAACCCAAATTACGAGACCTCCCTCCTCCCGATCTCACCGAATCAAGAAGGGAGGGGAGATGGGCGTGGAGGGAGGGCGGGCGAGAGGCGGAGGGCGGAGGAGGAAGAGGATGAGGAAGGGGCCAGTTGCATCCCACTTTCACAATGGGAAAGTGAAACGCACAAGCGCACCCAACCTCTCCAGCCCTCCCCGCCCGCCTCGCTCCCCTCCGCCCGTCCCCTCCCTTCCCCTCCGCGCCTCCCCGCGAGCGCCCGCGCCGCACAGAGGAACTCTCCGGCGAAGGCGGACGAGGAGGAAGCGTCTCCGGAGCGCGCAGGGCTTGCCGCCGCGGCACAGGCTGCCGGAGCGAGCCCGCCGCGCGCCGTCCTCCCTGTACTCCTTCCCGGCCGAGCCGCGGGGATGGGGCGGCCGCGGGAGCCCGAGCGCGCGCAGGAGCCGCCGCCGCCGCCACCGCCGCCCGCGTCTCCGTCGCCGCGCGCCTGAGCCGCCCGAGCTGCCGCGCGCCCTGCCCGGGGGCGGCCCCCCCAGCCCCATGGAGGTCTCCCGGAGGAAGGCGCCGCCGCGCCCCCCGTACCCCGCCGCACCGCTGCCCCTGCTCGCCTATCTGCTGGCGCTGGCGGCGCCCGCCCGGGGCGCGGACGAGCCGGTGTGGCGATCGGAGCAAGCCATCGGAGCCATCGCGGCGAGCCGGGCTGACGGCGTGTTCGTGGCGAGCGGCAGCTGCCTGGACCAGCTGGACTACAGCCTGAAGAACAGGCTCTCGCGCCTATACCGGGACCAAGCGGGCAACTGCACGGAGCCCGTCTCGTTGGCGCCCCCCGCGCGGCCCCGGCCCGGGAGCAGCTTCAGCAAGCTGCTGCTGCCCTACCGCGAGGGGGCGACCGGCCTCGAGGGGCTGCTGCTCACCGGCTGGACCTTCGACCGGGGCGCCTGCGAGGTGCGGCCCCTGGGCAACCTGAACCGCAGCTCCCTGCGCAACGGCACCGAGGTGGTGTCGTGTCACCCGCAGGGCTCGACGGCCGGTGTGGTGTACCGCGCGAGCGGCACCGACCTCTGGTACCTGGCGGTAGCCGCCACCTATGTGCTGCCGGAGCCGGAGACCGCGAACCGCTGCAACCCCGCGGCATCCGATCACGACACGGCCATCGCGCTCAAGAACACGGAGGGGCGCAGTCTGGCCACGCAGGAGCTGGGCCGCCTGAAACTGCGCGGCAGTGCGGGCAGCCTGCACTTCGTGGACGCCTTTCTCTGGAAAGGCAGCGTCTACTTCCCCTACTATCCCTATAACTACACGAGTGGCGCTGCCACGGGCTGGCCCAGCATGGCGCGCATCGCGCAGAGCACGGAGGTGCTGTTCCAGGGCCAGGCGGCCCTCGACTGCGGCCACGGCCACCCCGACGGCCGCCGCCTGCTGCTTTCCTCCAGCCTGGTGGAGGCCGTGGACATCTGGGCCGGCGTGTTCAGCGCGGCCACTGGAGAGGGCCAGGAGAGGCGCTCCCCCGCCACCACGGCTCTCTGCCTCTTCAGGATGAGTGAGATCCAGGCGCGCGCCAGGAGCTGCAGCTGGGACTTTCAGGCGACTGAGCACAACTGCGTAAGTCCTGTCCCCGAGGCTCGGGTGAAGACTTGGGTGACATTTACCAAGTCTCGGGTTCACAGCACCACCGACTGGCCGAGATTGCAGGCTACTCTAAAGCACAGTCTGGGGTCCCCAGGGGGAGCGTGTAGAAAGGGTGACGGGGTAGCGGGGCGTACTGGAGGGAGGTTCAAAACTCTAGTGGCTGCTTCTCATTCTTTTTAGTACATATGCTGGACTTCCCCACACCACCCTCTGTTCCTAACCGCTTCTCCAGACCGAGTCTCAGTAGGCGTGTGGGTTTGACCCTTTGGGCTAACAGTTACCGATGCTCACACAGAAAAGCTAACGAACGTAAAGGACTCGCCGCCACACCCCGGCCTTTGTGACACCCCCCCCCCCCAATCTCTGGCTGCAATCTATGTGATGTGGTCTATAGAGTTGTGGCCTGCTCCGCACTGGTTAATAAATGTTACTGAGCAAAAAGCCGCTCTCAGACCGCCCAGCCTGAACCAGCGCGAGGGGGCGGGGCTGTGGCTGGCCGAGGGTGGCTGTGGTCTCAACCTGGCGGAGAGAACTCGAGGAGGCTGGAGGCAGCTTATGGTGTACAAAGCCTCGCCCTGAAAAGAAGAGCCGGCGGGGCGGGGGTGTGTGTGTGTGAGGGGTTAGGGGGGACGTGGAAAGTGTTGGGGGTGCTCCAGGCAGTTTCTGGGGCTGCAGATTTCCAGACTAGATTGCAGGGCTCTCTGGCACCACCCTTGAGCTGTGCCTAAACGAGGCAAAAGACACAGGTTTTTCCCTCAGGGCTCACAGGGCAGCCACAGCTTGAAATCTGGAGATTGACAGTTCTTTGACCGGAAAATAAAGCGACAGTTCAAGAGGGTCTAGCTGATGGGGATTACGGAGGCTTTGTGTACTTGTGCAGAGGCCTTTGCCCTCCCGAGGCTGCTGGCAAGTAACTCTGCCTATGGCTCCTGAGAGGGAATCCTGCTGAGAGCCTCCTTAATCACTGGACAGAATTCAAAGGGCAGAGGCGGAGGGCTACAGGAGTTGCTATTGTTTTGCTGTGAGAGGAATCAGAAGAGGAAGTGGGGAAGTCTTCGAGAGGAGAACTGTTGCATGCTCGTTTATTGTGTACCAGGGTGCCTGAAACATCTCCCCGAAGGTATATTGACATGCGGGTAGAAAGACACTCCCCTCCGGCCTTCCTCTTACCAAATATTAGTCTTATTATTCCTGGAGAAATAGGCTTCCGGTCACTGGCTTCTTCTCTGCTAAGGGCAAGCACATAGCCATTTAATTTCACTCCTAGTATAAATTAACAAATACACAAAGAGGACAGGTTGCCCCCCCCCCCCCGCCCCGCATGGCTTAGCCTTGCTGTAAGCATAAAACTTAATATTTCATATCTCCCTTTATATAGCTTCATAATCTAATGGCTAAAGTTTGGTAAATCGCTGCCTTTTTACTTCTCTATTGAAAGACTCGAAACCTCCCCCTCCCTCAATTTTACTTTGCATCCTTAGGCTCTGTGGGGTTAACAGTGACAGCTCGGAGGCCCCACAGCTTTGCCATGTGACAGCTGTGTCGTTGTGCAGAGCCAAAACATTTCTCTCGACTGCATCTACCTATTGGGTACTGGAGGACTCGGTTTCCTTCCAAACCCAGCATGCATCCCTGAGTGCACGCAAAATCCAGTTTTGGCTCAATCAGGTGGTCCTCCTAGTGCTGGGATGGGGGGTGGGGTGGGGCAGGATTAGTCTAGAGCTGTTTATCCTTCTTCACGGGAGCTCCTGGGAGAGAACTGCCCCCTTGGAAATCGAGCAAGGGATAAACACATGCTGCCAAAAATCTGGAATGGGGGGGGGGGAATAAATAATTAAAACAGGTCCCTGTGCAGCGTTTCTTGCTGCTGTTATTTACTGAGAACTCCCAGGGCGCTCAGAGCTGTATGTTCTGAAAGATGGTGGTCTCTACCCTCTGAGCTTGTCATCCAAGTTAAATGATATACTCCGGTCCAAACAATAGCTTGCCGAGGCTGCACAGGTGGGAGGCTGGGAGTTTGCTTTTTCTTTTCTTTTCTCTTTTCATTTAAGTCAAGTCTTTGCTCCTGGAATGCATTAAAAGCCTTAATGGGATTGCATTTTTAAGAACATTTGAATGAAAAGAGGGGGAAAAAGGTGGTAGTTTTGATGAAAAAAAGCCACAATTTTCTAACCAATTAAATAGGCAGATAAGATACTTAACTCAACAAATACTTGTTTGATGGCCTGCTCGCGTGAGCCGTCAGCTGTGCTGGGTGCCACCGATTGTGCCAGCCGAAGAGACAATAGCAGGTTGCAACCCCGTTTAATGGGGTCATGGGATCAGTTGTGGTTTCGGCTGTCACTCAGGGGAATGCTGTCATTCGACTGCATTTCGTCTTTCCGGGTCTTGAATCTGCGTTTGAGAGGCGTGCTGAATTATAGGTGCCTGAAACAGGAGTTGGACCTGAAGCACACCATAGAGGGAGCCCCAGCAGATTGCAACAACTACTCCTTCCTTCCTAGCAAACACAGGCTCTCCCACCCCCGATTTTCTTTCTTTTCTTCTTTTCATCAGCGATTCGCAGGCTGCCAAGGAAGGCTTAAGTGTCTCGAACTGCATACCATCTCCCTTCCCCTCTTTTGCCAGCGGGTACCTGTATGGTCCATCTCCCGTCAGCCCATAGTAACGACAGAGCTGGCCTGGCACGGTTTGCCCATCTCTTGGGTCTCTTATCTCCCAACTGCTCACTCATTCTCTTCCCTGCTGAGGATTAATTTCTAGGATCCAACGAATGTGCACTCAATGTTTTACGCACAAGGCATTCTCCTCCTCCTTTTCCTCTTCCTCCTCTTACCTTGCCATCAAATTTCAGTGTGCTCTCACAGAGCGCACCCATTAACTGCACCCCCCAAGCATACCATAACGGCCATCCTCTGCAGTCCCGCTCTATGAGGCCCCCCGATGTGTACCAGGGTAACACGCCCGCCCTCTCCTAGATAGTTTTATGACAACTTGACACAAGTTAAAGTCATCTGAGAGGAGGGAACCTCAGGTGAAAAACGACTCCATATGATTGGACCGTAGGCCTCCAAGCCTGCAGGGCATTTTCTTAATTAACGAATGCTTGATGGGGGAGAGGACCCAGCCTATTGTGGATAGGGGCACCCCTGGCTGCTAGTCCTGGGTTCTATAAGAAAGCCGGCGTGGGAATCCAGTAAGCAACACGTTGCTATGGTGCTATGGCCTCTGCATCAGCTCGTGCATCCAGGTTCCTGCCCTGACTTTCTTCAGTGGCAAACAATGAGGTGACAGGGTACTTAAAACAAACCCTTTCCTCAGTAGCTTGCTTTTGGGCCTCCTGTTCGATCCCAGCAATAGAAACCCTGACTGCTATCCCTCCCCAGACGAGGCTTCTGTGCGTCGTTCAGCAAGTCTGGTAGGTTGGTTCTGTGAAAAGCGCTCCATTTTCCAGCTGAAGAAACTATAATCAATAACATAATAAATGCCAAAGCCTCGAAGCTGCAACCTGGTCCTCTCTGAGTCTGCTTTTGTATTCCTTTTGCCATCCTGGTCCTTCTGTAATTGTCCCCTGAAAGTTCTGTGATTAAACATGGCCAGATATGATTTCCCTTGGGACAGTGGTTCTCAACCTGTGGGTCGTGCCCCTCTGGGAAAGAGCTTGAGTGACCCTTTCGCAGGGGTCCCCGAGTCAGATATCCTGTATTTAAATTGCAATTCGTAACAGTAGCAAAATTACAGTAATGAAGTAGCAATGGAAATAATTTTATGGGGGGGGAGGTGTCACCACAACATGAGGAACTGTAATAAAAGGTCACAGAGTTAGAAAGGTTGAGAACCTCTGGTCTACCATGTGGCTTTGAGAGTAGAGAGTATTCTGAAGACGGTGTTTGCCTCCAATTTTATGTTGAGCTTTAAAACATTACGTGCCTTAATTTCTTCATTATGTTCGGCAATGTACCTGTGTTTAGATTAATATAGCAGTGAATGTTTTTAATTATGTACATTAGTTTATGAAGTTAATTTAACTTCCCCCTTCTCTGAACTGAGCCCCAACTACTTCTGCCACACATGAATGCCTGAAAGGTGTTCGTGTTGGGTCTGTGAAGATAGATTATTCTGGATTTGTTTGGCTACCGTAGTTGGGTCCTGGGGTTGCCTGCGGATTAAATACAACTGTTAGCCCCTCCGTAGAGGGTATTATATTTTTTTCATAGTTTGGCTTATAGGATTGATTCTTTAGTTCTTTCTATCTGTTACAGGTGGGTATGCCCTCCCCTTCACACAACTCTGATGTAATTCAGTTGTCATGCAGATATGCAACCACAGAATCTCTACCCGTAGTCTTTACCAGCCACAGCCAAGACACACATCACTACAGAGAGGCAATAGCCCAGTTCTGCTTGGCAGTGTGACCCACTGACCTCAAAATACAGTCTCCCTGTGATGTTTATTGCCCTTCCAGTTTTTGTTTTTGTCATCTGTAGACTAGATGGGCAATCCTACCTTTACACACATCTGACATGCAAGGGTGGATTAACACAGGACAAGCGTAATGATGGAGCCCACTTAGAAAGCGGGGAAAAGCAATCATGGCTGGTATCTTCTGAGTAGTTATCATGGCGGGGGCTGTGCAAAGCAATTTACATGCCTTATTTTGTGTTGATTCTCCGTCACCATATGAGGCAAGGACTTCAGTTATTATGATGATTATAGATGAGAAAATTGAAGCTCGGAGAGCTTTGGTTAGGTTCCTAGCTTGCAAATAGCAAAGGATTTAGAACTTATGCGATCGGGGTCTAGGATCTGGGTTTTTAACCACTGCTGTGAACAGCCAGTTCCCACAGACACTGAGTTTTAGTGTTCATCCTATCCTGTGTGGGGCAGGCAAGGCTCCAATAAAGATAAGATAAAGATAAAGATAAGGCCAGCTGTTTATAGGTGATGGAACAGAGAATCCTTGGTTGTGAACAGAGTTTCTGAGTCTACATCTGTCACCGTCTGAATGACTGTCTGATGCCCCGTGTGGTTTCTCAGCCATTCATTTCTCGCTAATATTGTTCTTGGCATCTGGGCCTGTGAATAACCTTCATGAGCATTCTCTCTTCAAGCTCCAATACCTAGTGCAGTATCTGCTGTGCAGTTAGAGATTAAGAAGTGTCTATGGAATAAACAAATGAAGGATCTTGGAGGATCGCACTGGAAATGGATGGATTCTGTGCTTTCCTGGTTCTGGTCACCATACATTCACTTCATCTTTTTCCTTTTCTTAGTAGATGATGTGTCAAGGATCTCTTCTCTTCAGCTTCTGGGCTAGATGGTATCCTATTTACTCTTCTGGCTCTTCCTAGCAATAGTCAGAATGCTTGTGTTGCCAGTATGGGAGGCATCTTTGGCCATAGAAACCTACATGATTGGTGTTTCTGTGGTTGCTCTAACAACATTCAAATTCTAGAGGAAAGAGCTTTTTGTTGTAGGTTGGTGTTTCTTAAAGTGTGGTGTGTGGACCACCAGTGCCAACATCACCCAGGAATTTGCTGCAAATGTAAATTCTTGGACCCAACACAGAATTACTAAATCAGAGACTGGAGGTGCGACGGGAGTAAGATTGGATTTGTATGTTTCCTACAAGATTCAAAACATTCCATTCTGCTGGGAAGCGCCTTAATCAGGAAGGTAAACAACTCCAAAATTGCCTTAGGAAGTCCCTGAAGCTGACCAGATTCACTAGGCCCTTCCCTATCAGACTGGAAGCTAAGCTATAAAACTTTCAGACAAAGCAAGCTGCGAAGAAGACTCTGAGACCAGACCTGAAGCCTGAAGAAGAGGCAGAGCCCAGCCAAGTTGCCTGGAAGAGGTTTAGATTACCTGAGGGACCTAGAAAGGGAATTCTCCAACCTGCTGAGCTGCGGCAGGCTATGCAGTGTCGCTTCAGGTTCCCAGCTTGGTGAGCTGTCACTCATGCTGGGGTGGGCTTCGGTGATGCAGCTGTCTTTGAGTCATTTCTGCTCCTGTAAGTGACCCCAATAAAGTTTGCAGTTCAGTAAATTGGAATTTGGCGCTATCTGTACTTTGGTCTGTCATGGGCTGCCTGCCTGGGGTGAGGTGACAGGTGTGTAACATTTCTCCAGGAAAAGTCTTGTCACACAAAACAGCGGACAATTTTTTTGGGGGGGGGTTGTTTGTTTTATTGTATTTATTTCATGTGTATGAGTATTTTGTCTGGATGTGTGTCTGTATACCATACGCCATGCAGTGGCCTTGTAGGCTAAAAGGCAGTGTTAGGTCCCTTGGGACCGGAGCGAACAGGTAGTTGTGAGCTGCCCTGTGTGTGCTGGAATCTAACCTGGGTCCTTCAGAAGAACAGACAGAGATCTTAGCCAGTAAGCCATCTCTCCGGCCTTCAGCCTGTGTTTTTAACAGGCTCAGAGTGATTCGAATTCATGCTTCAATAAAAGAAAGTGAATTCCTTTGTGCTCCAACTGTGGTTCCTGGGATAGGGGCTTGTCTTCTTTTCCTCCTTTGCATTTTATCATAAAACGCCTACTAAGTGCCTACCCAATCCTGTTACTCCTATTCTCTCCTGTTTGATCAAAGGCATTATTACCTAGACATATTTTTTTTTAAAGCCTCCCCATTCTTAGGGCTCTACTTAGATTCTCAAGACCTTGTACCTCATAACTAACTTTCAGATTGTGTGACAACCATTTATTTGCATTCTATCCTAGGCTATAGGAGCATCTCTAGAACCTTCTAATATGTCAGACATGCTCTCTCAGGGGTTTCTTCTGTGCAGTGTTGATCCTGAAACCCTCCCTAGTTAGGTACAGTTGGTTGCAAGGCCATACTGCGTAAGCTCAAGGAAGAGAACCAGGGATTTTGTGAACAGGAATATTGGGAGTTACATGATAAACCTGGGATTAGAGCAGCTGAGCGTGCTCTAGAAGGGATACACGCACAGCTCCTAGAGGCAGGTCAGTGGACGCAAAGCTGCCACATAGCAGATGTGTGAACTTGGGCAAATGGTTTAGTCTTTCTGTGCCGTGTCTTTTCATTCATTTGTAGGACGCTTTCTTGTATCACAGTGTTTTCGTGTGAACTCCTGAGATAATATGGAGTGTAGGTAATGCTGTGTACCTGTTGCTGGCACCACCGTTGTGATTTGTAACAAAGATGGGTATGTCAGGTTGCTAAGTGGTCATGCACAGAAGGCAACCCGAAGGAACTTTTTCTGCATCAGGAATGACGAATGCCCACTCTAAGGTTCCTTAGTTAACACGGTAGCTTGACTACCTAACTTGAGTCTGTTCCCAGGGAGCCTCTCTGCTCCCTCAAACCTGTGCCCTTCTGCTGCCTCTACCTGAACATGCCTCAGCCTGACCTCCACTACATCTAATACCTTCTGCCTTGGCTACTAACTGGCAGTGAGTCTCTAGAGCATTTCATTCAGATCGCCAGGAAAAAAGATGGCATTGGGTCCAACTCATCTTTTTGTGACAGATCACGAGCACTTGTTCAATGTAGCATTGGCCGCTCTCAGAACAGGTGTTAGCATTTGGTCCAATCAGAAGGAAGCCAAACACAAGATTGCCCCCAGCAGGTCCTGAGGCTGGATTCCCTCAGAGGGAGAATGATGGAGAAGCCAAACTGGCCAACCCTTGACTATAATAGCATGACGTCATCTGTCATAGTATGACATTATCTATAATGTGACATCTATAATAGCATGATGTCATCTATAAGAGTGTGACATCATCTACAATAGCATGATGTCATTTATAATAGAATGTGAGCATGTGTAGGCACATGAAAACTGAGAAGCCTTGAAGCCACCATGGGGACAATTGGTTGGAATCATGGGTCTAGTTTATTTACCAGAGAGCCAGGGAAACCACAAACTTGGGGAGTAGGTTGCTTGATCTGATATACTCACAAATTTTCCTATATTATTACCACCATGAAATACTAATTGGCCAATGTCTTGGGTAGGGTTTTACTGCTGTGAACAGACACCATGACCAAGGCAAGTCTTATAAAGGACAACATTTAATTAGGGCTGGCTTCAGAGGTGCAGTCCATTATCATCAAGGCGGGAGTATGGCAGGATCCAGGCAGGCTTGGTGTGGGAGGAGCTGAGAGTTCTACATCTTCATCCGAAGGCTGCTAGTAGAAGACTGGCTTCCAGGCAGCTAGAATGAGGGTCTTAAAGCCCAGACCCACAGTGACACACCTACTCCAACAAGGCCACACCTACTCCAACAAGGCCACACCTCCTAATAGTGCCACTCCCTGGGCCAAGCATATTCAAACCATCACAGCCGATATTTATGTTACCATAGCTGATCCCCCACCCCGACCCCGTTACTAAAAATAGCTTTCTGCTGCCCCTTGCATCATATATCAGGATAACAGTTGCCTCCCCCTCCCTCTACTCCTCCCAATTCCTCCCCACCTCCTTGCCCCCCCCCCAGGTCCATCATCTTTCTGTCTCTTATTCGAAAACAGAATTCTAAGAGATAATAATAAAATAAAGTATAAAGTATAATAAGATAAGAGCTAATACATTGGAATAGGACTAAACAAACAGAAGAAAGAGTCTCCTAAAAACGCACAAGAAACAGATATAGATGCAGAGAGACACATATAAGCAAAGGACCTACAAGGTGAACATTTAATGTGTGTATATATATATATGTGTGTGTGTGTGTGTGTGTATATGTATATGTATATATATGGTATATGTGTATATGTATATATGTGTGTATATATGTGTATATGTATATATGTGTATATATGTGTATATGTGTGTATATGTGTGTATATGTGTATATGTGTGTATGTGTATATATGTGTATATGTGTGTATATGTGTATATATGTGTGTATATATGTATATATGTGCCTATATGTGTATATGTGTATATGTGTGTGTATATATGTGTCTGTATGTATATATGTGTGTATGTGTGTATATGTGTATATGTGTATATGTGTGTGTATATATGTGTCTATATGTGTATATGTGTATATGTGTATATGTGTATGTGTATATACACACACACACACACACACACACACACGCATATATATTAAAGCCCTGCCATAATATTGAAGCAGGAATTTCCAAAGACTCGATTGAGTTGTTTTCTGTTGGCTATCTAGTGCTGGGCGCGGCCTACCCTGAAGAACAGTTTGTTTCCCCAGTGAGACTGCCTTGGAGGAAACTAAAATTTCATTTTCAAGCACTTATCAGTTGGAGATGGCTTCTGGGCTAGAGATGGGGACACACGTCCACTTCTCCTTTCAGCTCTAGGACCCCATGTGGCACAGAGCAGTGCAGGTCCTGTGTGTGCACGCTGCCTCCGTCTCTGTGAGCCCCTGTGCATCAGTCCTGTTGATGTTCCCCGGATGCCCTCCATCCCTTCTGATCCTTCCATCCTCCCCGCCTGCTCTTCTGCAGGGTCCGAGCCCGGACGGGAGGGGTTTAATGGAGACTCCTGGTAAAGGCTTGGAGTTTCAACAGTAGCTGGTCTAATGTATTAGTTCCTCTGCTCGATTATTGCTACAGTGCTTTCTTCAGAGAAGGTAGCGGTTGGGGAACCTGGCACTATTTTTAGCCCAACAGCCATGCTGCTCTACAGACTTCAAACTTTTCTGCAAAGTGCCAGATTGTTAATATTTTACTCTTTGCAAAACTACTCTTAATCCCTTAACTATGGTTAATCTCTTAATCATAGCTACTGACCTCAAGTTGTTCTCTGAACGAAGCCAGGGATTGGGATACAAATAAACCCATGGAGCTGGGACCCTAGGAAATAGTATGGACCCCGAAACCTGAATTCCTTCTCAGTTTGATTTGTCAGGAATTATTCTCACCACCACCCCTAAATTTCAAATCATTTGAAAACATAAGAACTATTCTTGGCTCCCAGACTATTCAAATACAGGCCAGATGTGACCCACTGGAGGTGACTTCCTGACTGCTGCTCTCCCGGGAAAGTGGGGTAGGAAAGCAAACCTTCTCCAAGCAACCTGCTATTCCATCTAGAAGGGCCATGACAGAAGGGCTTGGAAGCCCCAAGGAAGGGCAGCGCCATCAGCACGGGGGGGGGGGGGAACCCAGAAGGCTCCAGAGCAGGGACATGACGCTTGAGCGGTGTCTTGAAGCTTAGTGAAGACGGCAGACAAGGGAGTTCTGGAGAGGATCCAGCTTGCTCGCCAAGTGGGATGTTGAATGAGTCTCTGAGCCACGAGCCACTTACCCTTGGCTGGGGCGTGTCCAGAAATGAGCGTGCAGCGCCAGATGGCGAAGGGCTTCATGAGACAGGCAAAGGTGGGTAGCTTTGCCCTGATGGCCACTTTCAGACTTTCCGGACCTTGATTTTTGAAATAAACACTTGCCCAGAAGCTCCATATGGTCCAAAAGAACAGCGGGTCCTCTTTGCCCTGCTGTTCCGGGAGAGAGCCTTGCCAAGTTCAGGGGCGCTAGGTGAGGCAGGTTGCAAAGTCCCCAGATCCCACAGCTTGCTCCACCCCCATCCCCACCAGCAGCCATGCGTCATCTCAGGGATTTCTGCTGAGCTTGGTGGGAGGACCAAGACTGAGGATTTAGGGAGCAGCAAGAGGTTTAGAAGCATACCCAACCCCAGTGTGTTCTAGAAAGATCACCCAAGATAAAGTGGGTAAAGCAACTGATTACAAGGACAGCCATTGGTTCGCATTGGCTGTTTCTTGTATTTATTTATATTCAGGGGCCAGCCGTGTGTGAAAGTACTGCTGTCAGCAGTAAATAGGGGAGATAATAAACATGTAGAAAATAGGTATTTTTTTTTTTACATTAAAACGATAGCTAAAACTTTAGCAGACGCCATATAGCACTGTACCCTCTAATCCTTACCATAACCTGTCGAAGTGAGGCGTATTGTCATTCCCAATTCGCAGATGAGAGAGCAGCGATGCATTGTTAAGCAGGGGGGTAAACAGCTATGGGGGGCGGTGTTAGGGAAAGTTCTCTTAAGACATCTTGCGAGGCCCCCCAACTGCGCATGCGCACCACAGCTGGCTGTATACTTTGCCAAGAAACCTGAGAGGGCAGCGCAAGTGCTCATGGGAGGAGGACTTGGCCAGAGTGTGGCTGAGGGTGTGAGGAAGTGAGGAGAGTGTCAGTGGGCTGTAGAAGGAAGTCCTTCTGACAGGACCCCCTAGGCTGTGGGAAACGATTAGATTTTAGTCTCAAAGCCTGGGAGAGCTTTTGAAGGGGAAGCAGGATGATTGGATTTGAATTTCTAAGTAATGGCTGGCCTGTGGGGAATGGATGGCCCTGTGGAAGGAGGAAAGCCTGCAGGAGGCTCTTACAGCTTTGCGGAGACAGAAATGATGCTGCTTCCAGTCAAGAGAGCGAGAAGGAAGGATGCAAACGGACTCTGATTTACTGTCACAAGCCGACGGATAATGAGGACCTGAACTGCGTTCTGGCCATGAACACAGAAAGGAAAGAGGCCATGAGGCAGCTTATTAAGGAATGGTATTGGAAAGTGTTGGCAGCCCGTTAGAAGATGACTTTAATTGCTGTTGGGTTTTTGGTGCCTTTGGGACATCCAGAAAGAAGGATAAAAGAGGTATTGTAACAAATTTTAGGAATTTGTTCCCCCCAAACTTGGAATGTGTCAGGCTCTGTTAGGCCCACATAGCCCAATTTGGACTATGTCCCCTGAGTGGTATTTCAAACTGCTTTCTTTTGCTATAACAAAATACCTAGATCGAGCTATAAAGAATGGAAGTTTATTTGGCTCAGGATTCTGGAGGGCGGGAAGTCTCTTGGCGTGACCCTGGCCTTCTTGCTGTATCTTGACACAGGCATGACATGGCAAGGAAATTGGGTGCACCTCAGATACCCAGTTCTTTGTAGAAAGTCACTAATGCTATCCTTTTGTAGAAAATATTTATTTTCATTTATGGGTATTGGTCCTTTGTCTGCGTATATGTCCGTGTACCCTGTGTATGCGGTGTCAGTGGAGGCCTGGAGAGGCCATCAGATCCCGTGGAACTGGAGTTACAGATTGTCATGAGCCGCCATATGAGCACCAGGAATTGAACCTACTACTTCCGCAAGAGCCATCTCTCCAGCCCCAGTGCCATCTAAGCTTAATGATCTCCAAAGGACCCTACCTTCCAATAGGAATCACATGTGGATACTGGGGTTGTGCTATTGACACATGGTCTTTTGGAGGACACATTTAAACGACAGCGAGGGGAGTGACCTGCCTAGTTCATCTCATTCTTTTCCATGGTGCTGTCTACTGCACAATGAGTGAACCCTTAGTAAATGATGATACAAACTGCAAAGAAGGCTCTCCTCATCGAGTGGAAAAGACAGTGATAAGAGGGCACTGAGATAAAGGGTTCCAAGATGGGGCTGTGTTTGTAGGAATAATAAAAGCCAGGCAGTCTGAAAGGAAGGGTGTTTCTGGGGACTTCCTGCTCAGTAAGGCAGAATTCCTTGTCAGGGCCTCCCTACCCCCAACCTGGCTGAAGAAGCCTGTTATCTAACACGCCAGCTGCTCTCCATCATTGCTCAGTGGCCTCCCCTGAAGGCCCCTCTCTTCTACTGTGACCCCTTTTAAGAATTGGATTCCAAGTACTGACCCGTGCGTCTCTGAGGTAACAGGACAGGGGAAGCCTGAAGCAGCTGGTAACCACGGGTATCCTCTCGTGTCAGGCTTCCATACTCCCCGCAATGTTTCTTTTCTTAACCCTATGGGAGTCTTATGCCGTGGGCCTCTGATGACACCCACAGCTCCCGAGCCTATTTTTTAATGCCTCAAATAATTTGAGCTGCCAAATAAACCAATTATATGGCTATACAAAGATATTATTGTGTAGTAATATATCTTAACACATTCAACAGCTAGGTCTAGCAGCAGCAACCACCGTAATCTCAAAGTAGAGACGGGCTTAAATGATCCTTTGAGATATCTGCAGCAACTATGAAATGATAGGGAAGTATCTGATTTCTTTTGGTGACAAAGGCATGGCTTCATTTAATACTGCTGTGGACTGAATCCAAAATGAGGGGAAATGCTCTTTCAGTTGGCTTGGGGAAAGGTGTGCCTGCCTCCTCTCCTGCTTCTTGAATTCTTGAATTTTGTGCCTGAACTAAGGATATGAGTAGAACTTCCACTCTGAACCATTCACTTATGCCTAAGAAATCATAACATGAAACCATAACTTATGCCTAAGAAACCATAAGTGTCTCATTTTGTTTCAAAACTCACTTGATTTGCTTGCCTGTGAGCTTACTTCTACATGCATTTTATAGATCAGACATTTAGCCAACAGCAAGTGAATGGATGAATGTAAGGATGGATGGATAGATGGATGGATGGATGAATAG
>BDUI01000007.1:847545-858523 GCA_002335545.1 Apodemus speciosus
ATTGGATTTTGTCATGAAAGACAGAAGCGGCAAAAGCATCATTACGAGGCATTAACCTTGTTACACATAGACGAACAAGCAGAGGCAGGGACTCGGAGAGAAATTACACATAACAAACTAGGCAGAATGGGCTGAGAGCAACATTAGCAATTACGCCCTAAGGGAAGAGAAGGGCAAAATAGAAGATAGGCCAGAGGCGGGAAGGAGTGAGAATAATTTCTGGACACAGGGGGCCGCCTGCATGATTTCTCCCCTTTTCTGCTTGACTCTCTAGGTATTAAATTCACGTTTGTGGGGGTGGTTACTCTGGGGCCCTCTTTCTTCTTTTTTTTTTTTTTCCTTTGCTAAAATGAGAGTAAGAAAGGCATTCTGAGGGTTCCTTTCTCCATTCACAGGGACCTGTCCATTTCTGTGTGTTCCCACCACAAAAGAATCCATTTCCATTCATCCAGACCAATCCCGAGAGCTTTCCAGGGGGTGGGGGTGGGGTCTAAGTCTCTGCTCTCCTCTTTTCTTCCAGGCTCATAATTAGCTACAGAGTTCGACTATGGCAAAGGGCCTTCTGGCTGGTCCAGTGCAAGATCCAACAAGTTGTCATTCTTATTTCTTAAAACAGTGATTTTCAGGAAACCCCACGTTTAACGCATGACAGCTACTGTTGCTAACTTAGTGGGAACTCTGTCCTCAAGAACCCAGAGTCTGTCGTGTTTTTCCCGTGCTACTCTCCACATGCTGGTTTTCATCCTCCATCCTGGATTTAGTGGAAGCAAAATGTCTTCCTTTTTCTATGTGGGAAGCATATCTTATGTCTCATGTAACTGTATCCCAAGGGAGGTCATGAGAAAGAGCCAACAGCTCACCCTCAGAGTTTCATCAGTGAGAGAGCTGACACCCAGGAACCCTTCCAAGGAGCTCTTTAAGTCTCCCTGGCTAGCTCTGGGAATGGACAGCCATGGGTCTGTGTGAGATAGGAGGACAAATGTCTAGTCATGGTAACTGGAATTGCCATTTGGTTGGTCCAAGTATGGCTTCTGTCCAGCTTAGGTTATTGTGATCTGAAGGAAATTTTAGAACAGCTGCCTTGGGTGTTGGGTAGCAGCTGTGTGCAGTGACCGCAAGCGCGGCTTACCTGTGTTATTGTGTGTTCAGGCACTTTACCAAACTAACCCATTTAGTCCTTACAGCAACCGTGGAGAAGAGATGTTATTACCAACCCTTCCATGATATAAAGCAGCGGTTCTCAACCTTCCTAATGCTACAATTCCTTAATACAATTCCTCATGTGCTGGTGACCATCAACCACTAAAGTATTCAGTTGGTCCTTCATAACTGTAATTCTGCTACTGTTATGAATTGGAATCTAAATATCTGATATGTGGACCCCCCCCCCCAGGGGAGGTCATGACCCGCAGGTTGTGAATCACTTGTTATAGGGCTGAAATAATAATTTTGAAGTCCCTTAGCTAGACAATAACAGGGCACAGGCGCAACACAGATATTGGGTTTACTGTCCTTCATCAGGAAATGTGATAAAATGCATATCATATAGCACCCTGAGATTATCCATGTGCTAGG
The DNA here is from genome assembly GCA_002335545.1 of Apodemus speciosus. Lineage (NCBI taxonomy): Eukaryota > Metazoa > Chordata > Mammalia > Rodentia > Muridae > Apodemus > Apodemus speciosus. The sequence goes on from BDUI01000007.1 coordinate 849,121, forward strand.
TACTATTAGTCTTATGATCACTTAGAACAACCTCTGTGTGTTACAACCCCTTTATAGCTCCTCCTATTGTGGTGACCCCCCCTCCTCCCGACCATAAAATTATTTCCACTGCTGCTCCATAACTATAATTTTGCTAATCTTATGAATTCTAATGTAAATAGCTGTGCTTTCCAATGGTCTTGGGTGACCCCTGTAAAAGGGTCGTTTGACCCCAAAGGGTCCCCGACTGACTCACAGATTGAGAACCACTGACTTGTAATGTCACCTTCATTACAGGTACGTGCTCCTTATCAGACAGTGGAGAAAGCCCACTCCAACTCAGATTAAGTAAGTCCCCAGGGTTATCCCGGTGAGCGAGAACTGAGTTCAAAGGCAGAGCAGCCCCAGGTGGTTGGTCCCATCCTACCAGTCTCTCAAGTGTGGCAATAATGAATGACTACATTCATAGCCGTGCTGTTAGTCTCAGTCTTATTTGAAAACTACATCTTTTGGGAAGAAGTCGGAAGTCAAGGGGGAATGGGAATAGTTTTCCGCTGGTTCCTATTCAGCTTCTGGCCAGACGATGTGACTTGGGGCCAGTCTTTGGCAAGCAGGGTATCTCCCCCAGCCTCAGCCTCCACCCCCTCCCCAGGCCATCACTGTTCATGGCTAACTGGAACAGAAACAGCTATTTGGTTCCTACCGCAGACCAGATCTAAGACTCCAGTCCCACTTGGTACTTGTAGATAATCCACAGTCCACAGCCCTTACTCTTTCTGTTGTGAGGTGACAAGAGGTGTAGTCCTCTATTAAAAAAATCTGATAGTATGAGAACATTCCTGAAGCTCAGAAATGATGCCCAATTCTCTGAGTCTCTCTGTGACACTCAAATAACTAATAACTAATAAATATGATAAATGATCTTACATTTGGACAATTCTGGTTTATTTTAGGCCCGGATGTGTGATGTGCATATGGGGTGGGGTTTTTTATTTGTTTTTTATTTTTATTTTTTTACTTTAAAGGTCATCCAACGTTTTTTTCTGCTCATAATCACGAGGTTTCCTTATCTAAACAGAGGTCTATTGTTCCAGTACTCAGACCTACAGAGATTCTTTTTTTTTCCTCAACTTCAATTTTAACAGGATAACTCTTCAACCTCCCCAATGGCAAAAGACATAATGTCTTCTCACAGGAAAAATGAATCTCTAATGGGCATTCCAGAAGTCTTCTTCAAAGGAAGTTCACTCTGGAGCATTTTATGCAAATGAGGCACTCTCTTAGACTGTGGCATTCCTTCCTTGAAGAGTGTCTGGGTATTGGAAAAAACTACCCTCCTAGCTTATCATCTCCTCACAGAACGACATCAACAAAGAAATATCGATGGCACTTTTAAAGCCTTCGGAAATCAATTTAGACCATGAATCTATTTAGTTTAGATGTTAATGAAACTTGGTGGCTTTAAAAATAATGAATATTTAATAAGACATAAATTGAAAGACATAAACACTGTCGGCAATCATATAATGAAGTTAATAAGTCTTGGACTCCCCATGCCCATCTCCCCACTCCCCAAGCCCATATCCCCGCTCCCCAAACAGTCCCATCTCAGGAGTCACTATGATGTTCACCGAAGTTTGCTGGCTGTCTTATTGGCTGCCATTTAAATGCACCTTCGAAAACCATAGTACGGCTGGGAATCGGTCTCAGGCAGATGAAGTAAGCTATCGCACTGTGTTCAGTAGCTGCAGTGGGCAACGGCTCTCTCTTAGCTCCCTGTCTTCCAGAGATTTGTGTAACAAACTCAGCTTCCTGTCTTGGAGGCAGGAAGCAGCGTGYGTGGGGGTGGGGTGGGGTGGGGTGGGGGGCCTTCATTCCTTTTAAACAAAAAAGGAAAAGGCATTTTGGCTGATTACTCTCTGGGCCCTGGGTTTAAAGAGGGGCTTTATTTATTGGGCAGGAGCAAGCATGTGGTTCCACATGCTCAAAGCCTTATACAACACAAACACATTTGGGTTGAGGGTTTGTGCTTTTCACTTCCTCTTTAAAGGCTGGGTCCAGTTGCACCTTGTTCCTCATTAGCTGGGTCACTATATCTTACCCCCGTCCACAGTCCCATCTGCCCTCTGTGTTCCTCTTTGGGCTTCACAGTGCACTTTGTCTATGTCGAATCTCTCTGCCTCTCTGCTGCCCTACTAATAGGATCCTGCTACCTAATAGGATAGTCTGAGGTCGCTCTTGGGACATGTTCACGTTTATAGTCACAGAAGCCAATATCTAACTAAAACCAACTACAGCAGATCCTTGCAAGCAGTCCAGTACCTCCCAAGCCCTGGTTCAGAGATGGCTTCTCTTCCGGCGATAACGCAGAACTCTGTGTCATAGCTCCAACGGGGTTGTGCCAGGCAGGTGACATAGATGGCTAGCTCGGCGCCGGCAGTCAGAACACGTGAATATACAGTTAAGCACGACACTCCCGTGACTTGGGCAAGCAAGGCGAGTCGGCAGATGAAGCCAGTAAAGGCTGTTTCCCAAGGATCCCGTTGAAGAGGATGTATCTGGGGCTCAGAAATGCAGACTTCCTAAGGGTTTGTGAGTGGTACTTTATCAATAGAAAGAGAAATACTGATGTTAGAAAATGATCATTTTCCCCCCCTTATTTGTTCCTTTCTGTTTAGAAAGAAGGGGATCAGCCTGAAAGGGTCCAGCCGATTGCGTCGTCTACGTTGATCCACTCTGACCTGACGTCTGTGTATGGCACAGTGGTGATGAACAGGACCGTTCTGTTCTTGGGGACCGGAGACGGCCAGTTACTTAAGGTCGGTTTCTGTGTGCTTCTTCCTTCAGAATTCGGTTTTAATAAGCCCCTCTTAGTACCTGCCTGTTTTTAAATTTCCCCTCACACTCTGCTGAGTTCTACACAAAGACTACCTAACATCGCTTTGCTAACACCCTGTCCCGGACGAAGCCTGAGGGACATTTTAGCAATCTGCGTGTCGACCCTCGGCGCCTGCCACCACGGTCACACCGTCAGCCTGCAATGAGGCACTGGCCGCCTGCTGTCTGGGAAGTAGGCACACCATGCCCCCTTCGGGACTCAGAGCTGCTGGGTGAGATGAATGCGAGTCTAGCCCCTACCCCAACTCCAACCCCAACTCACCTTCCCAAGACATTTAACCTTTCAGTTCTCTCTCCTTTACACTGGAAATGTACAAAGCACCTTATTTCTCACAACTTCAAAGAGAGGAGCGATTAGAGGCTTGAAAAGGAAAAGAAGAAGAAGAAGAAACAGGTGTGCCCTCCCCTTCCAGCCCGCTCACCACCCACAGAGGGGGTTTGTTTTCTGCCCTTTGAACCAGTGCATGCCAGGGAGAGGTGAGAGATGTGAAACTCTCCGAAACTCTCCTGGTCTTTCATCTCATAGGACTGTTTTCCCCCATGGTATAGATGAGCCCAGGTCAAACTGAGATTTTTTTTTTAATTCACCCGGAAGGGGAGGGGCAGTGGGAAGGAGGAGGAGAAAGAACCACCAAGGGGTTCATCTGAAATTACCCAGCAGTCCTCTTGTCAGCGTCCTTAGCAAGCATGAATTGGGTGTCTCGCCGTGACCTCCAGTAACAGCCGTGGCTGGGAACCGCAGTGTCTGTCACTGTAACTGGGTGACACTGCTTGACCTCTCATGGCAGCCAACTCAGTTGACCCTCAGCTCAGGTTCTTAATGGAATACAGGCAGCCCTGTCCCCACCCACTCCCACCCCCACCCCCACCCCGCCCCCGCAGCCATCCGCCCTGCCCCTCTTCAGCTAGCTGTGCCTTTAGGCTGATCGTTTAGCCTCTCTTAGTCTCCATTTCTCCAAATGTAAAATGAGATTATACTAGGCAAGGCAGGGGGAAAAAAAACCCTTTCCTCATCTGCTGGCTTTGCACCACAGCCAAGCCTGTATATGAGCCGTGCTGTGGTCCTGTGTCCACACAGTGATCAAACCCTCCCCTAGCCGGAAATGGTTTTCCCCCTTCGTTCTGTGCTTTGCTGAGTCCTCTGCTATTGGATCCAACCCTACCTTCTTCTCTCTGATGGTGCCCCCAGAGGCATCTTGTTCTCCCTGCCCTCCCCTCCCCTGAGCGACTCAGCGCCAGCACCGTCCCTTGACTTGTTGTTGCTGTCTGATCCCCACCCTCTGTGGTTCACGTTTGTCCTACCACCTTGATTCGAAGCTCCCTGTAAAGGGGCCATGGATTCCCTCGGACTGACACGGTGTCCAGTGCTGGGTAGGCATCTGATTGAGTCCGTTTCCTTTGGAGGAGACCCAGTAACATACGGGAGGGAATTTGTTTGTATACACATTCTTCTTAAATATACATTGATCATCTTTCTACTGGAGCTAGTTTCATTTCCTGGGGAAAGGAAAGGTAGATAGATAGATAGATAGATAGATAGATAGATAGATAGATAGATAGATAGTCACCAATCTTTGCACACTTGACACCCAGGGATGCCTGTGGACACAGTAGCCTGGTCAGGCCAAGCAGGCCCATTAACCCTGCAGAAGACGTTTCTCTCCAGCCTTCCTGGGTCTCCTTACCAATTATCTCTTCAGATTTGGGATGTTTTTGACAAGTGTTTTGACAAGAACACTGTTTCCTCCAAGCTGAGCCTACCAGACTGTCACACGAAGAATTGGAGGTGAAGGAACACTTGCCTATAAATAGTCCCCCCTGGGATGGCTTGGCGTCCCTTGTCCTGTGGGTTCATCTCAGCCATTCGTGTGTGTGTGTGTGTGTGTGTGTGTGTGTGTGTGTGTGTGTGTGTGCAGCTGTCCGAGTTTCAGTCTTGCTGGAAGCCAGGGGGGTGGGTCCAGGCTGCAGCTTCACGCTGTTAATGGGGAGGCGGTTGCAATTAAGTCTTGTCTTCCTCATGTTCTGCATGGGGTGCCGCTTTGAGACCCCCATCTGTAGTCTCATTTTTAGGGTTCAGTTAACAAGGGCAGGCAGGCGTTTTGTTTCAGTTTCGTGACTTAGTGTCTCTACAGTGTTTCCTGCGTGTTAAATGATCCAGCTCTCTCACCAGCCCCATTTTACAGATGGAAGAGTAGAGGCCTGGCATTGTTGAGACATTGTTGGACAAAGTTACAAACGGGCAGGGCGGGGATTTGAACCTGAAACAACGTCAGAGGCTGGATTCATAGCTCTCAGCTTCAGGGACCTTGCAGCCTGAGACTCTGCTTCCAGGCATCACCCTCAGGGGCTCTAAGCAAGGGGGTGGTGTGTTGGGACAGAGTTCCAGTACTGTTGAGGGTCCTACAGAGAGGAAGCCAGCTGACCCTGGGATTGAGGGAACCCCTGACCTGACCCTGTGCTTACTTCTAGAGGATTAACCACTCCTAGTGCCTGGACTCTCTCCCACGGCAGCAGGCTGTGAGGGGTGAGGAGGCTGTCTTCCCTCCCAGGCCCTCTCTCTAGGGGCAGTAGGTAGTGCCCGTCACACCGTCTCTTGTGTCAGTGTGCAAATTCTTGGATACAGTCTTTGAAATAACTTGGAGACTCCCCCCCCCCACACACACACAAAACCCCCAAACCAGGATCGTGCACAGATGATCCCCAGATCTTTTCATTCCAAAGAGCTTCTTCCATTTGCCTCTTATCACACTTCTCTCCAGAACTGTTAGGGAAGATGAACACTGAGAGAGACGCAAGCTTGGCTTCTAAGCCTCCTCCTGGAGGTATGAATGAGCACCAAAAGAAACAAACCCCAGCCTGCTGCACACAGCGGGAGGAGGAGAAAAAGGGCCTCTGATCACCCACAGCCTGACTCATCCGTTTTGCGGTGATCAAGAGGCGAAGGCATTTTGACACGTGCCAGGCACCGTAGTATATGCCTGCCTGGATATGAGGCAGGCAACCGGCCAGCCAGTGACTGTTTTTACCACCACCAGTTAAAAACCTGACTTCTTCCATCTCTGCAAATCTTATGGAGTTTTAATATAATTTGGTGCCATTTTAAACCTCAGGCTATTTAAATAATTCCCCCACCCCCACCCCCCGCTTGTGAAAGATCTGTGAGCTCACATAGAGAGTTGCGGGGTGGGGGGGGGGAATAAAAAGGATCCTTAATTGCGTCATGTAGAGGCAACTGTGTCAGCATTTTGGATTCTTTTTTTACATAGTTGAGGTCAGACTGTATCCAGTTTTGAGTCCTTCTTTCCTCCAGCTAATGAGGGAAGAGGCTTATATTCAAATGCTGCTGCAAACCCTTTGTAAACAGCATTTTTAAATAGCTCTATCATGTTCTGTTATATGGGAACACGATTTTGAACTTGAGCCGAGATACTGGATCACTTCATAAAAAGTCTTTAAACACACACACACACACACACACACACACACACACACACACACCCCACTCCCAAGAAGACATACCGTCTCCAAAGGTAAGATTTCAATGACGAGCCATGAGAAACCTAGAGACTTCATGGTTTGCTAGCACCTTTATTACCCCCCTTCTGCCTTTGTAAAATTGTAGGGAAAAGGAAGAAACGTGGTGCTCAAAGGTCCTGCCCTACCAATTTCTCAGCATGTGTTTTGTGGTCCGGTAGCAAGGCATCCCTCCCTCCCCCCATCATTTCCCCACTGCACCTCCTTTCTGAATACGGTTATATGTGATCATTTTTTAAAGTTGTCAGTATCTCTACTGAGATCAGCTGAAAGTGTGCCGACTCTGAACTCAGTGTTTGGAAATCCGCATGGCACATGGCACATGGGGTGTACCATCCCGGGAACACATGCCGTCTCGCTTCTCCAACTGTGGTGGAGTCTGTCGTGTGCTTTGGACTCCTTCGAGCCGACTCTGTTGCGTGTAAGAATATTCTCTCCTTATCTCAAGGGCAAAGTGGGAGTTTTTTTTTTTTTNTGGGTGGATGGATGGTTGGGTGGATGGGTAGGTGGGTAGATGGGTGGGTGGATAGGTAGGTGGGTAGATGGGTAGGTGGATGGATGGTTAGATGGATGGGTAGATAGGTGAGCAGATAGACAGGTAGGTGAATAGGTGAATGGGTGGTAGGTAGAAGGTTGGATGAAAAAAATTCAGACAGGAGAAATGACTACCTAAATTCACACAACTCATCAGAAATAGAGCTTGAATGTGAACCTGATAGTTCAATCTCTTGTTATAACGTCATAGACGAAATCTCTTCTTTTTTTCCTCCTAGCTTCACCAGTAACTTCCAGAGTTAAAATGATGTTAGCTATACTCACAAACTTATAAACTGCCCCCTGCATTCTAATACTCAATTCTTTATTTTTATATCCCATTTTATTTGTTGTGTGTATTTGTGAGCATTGCATGGTGCACATGTGGGAGCCAGAGGTGGTTGTGTATATTTGTGAGCACTGGATGGTGCACACGTTAAAGTCAGAGGTGGTTGTGTGTACACATGAGCATTGCATGGTGCACATGTGACCACCAGAGGAGAACCTTTAGCAACCAGTTCTCTTCTTCCAAGTGTGGGTCCTGGGGATTGAACTCAGGTCCCAGGCCTGTCAGCAAGTGCTTCTATCCCCTGAGCCATCTTCTTAGCCCTGAATTAAGTTATTCTAATTATGGGAAGATAGACTCTCATTCTTTATTTTGTTCAGAGCATGTGTCAAATGCTTTGTTCTGTTCCTAGCCACATTATTGTATTTTGTTACAGTTACAGCTTGTATGTTGTTGTTATGAGGCCCATGTGTCCCTGTACAGCCTAGACTAGCTTCAAACTTGAAATGTAGCCCAGCTTTGCCTCAAATCCATGATCTTCTGCCTTAGCCTCTTGGATACTGAGAACATAGGGTTGCATGACCATAACCAGATTTAGAGACACGTTTTAAATAGAGGTACACTCAGTCATAGGCTGTCTGTGTATCAGAAGCTGTCTCTTACGAGTTACTGAGAAGCTGTGGATATGAGATTTAGAGAAGGGCAAGATACCAGATAGGAGAACATGGGGAATAGTAACTTACTATTGCTCCCCAACACACAACCAAGACCCACTGTTTACAAGGGACAAATCTTGGCTCGGTTGAAGAACTCTGTAATGATTAGGCCTACTTAGCAATGTTCCTTAGTTGCCTGATGAGATATTGATTGGAAGTATTCAAACATTGATCTATGCGTTTATTTATTCATTCAATAAACACTTATCGACAACTTACTACAAGCTGGAGGCTGAGGTAGAGTCTGCTCTCAAATGGTAGAATAAGACAAACTGTGATAGAGTGCAGAGTCTGCTGGGAGATAGACAATAAGTACAAGTTAAAAAAAAAACAATTATAGGTATTCCGAAAGAAACGAGCTGAACGCTATGATTCAGAGCGACAACGGGGGAATGGGGAGAGATGAGCTCCTATGTCGGTGAAGAGTTAAATCTGAAATATTCAAACAAGTCAGTCCACAGGGGACTGGGGGAGAAGCAAAGAAATCGTATGTGGAGAGACCCTGAGGTAGAAAGACAGCGATACATTTCTGAAAGAGGGCTGCTGTAGGAGCAAAAGCAGCTTAAAGGGAGAGAGAGCTAAGGGGCGCGTCTGCCGTCATCGGGGGCCCAGCACAGGCGGGGCTCGGAGTCATCTTGGTGTAGCTCTAAGAGTGATAGGCGACACTGAAGACTATTGAGGAAGGTCTAACTTGTCTTAAAGACCACGTCGACTGTGGGATGGAGAACAAATTGTGGCTTTCGGGGAGAGAACAGTGGATCAGGAGGGAGTTGTTGGGAGTTCAGCCTGGGTAGATGCCATGGAGATAATTGATGAGCAGGATGGGAAATCTGGCTTGGACAAGGGAGCCGATGAAGGGAGCGACGATCTGGGTGGCACTGGCTGGTGGTACCGTTGACTGTGACGAGTTAGTGTTGAGGAACAGAGTGTCAAGGGAGAACTCCAAAGCCATGCGTGGACTGCGGTGGTTCTCATGACACAACGAAAGTAGTGTGTTTAGAGAGATCTGGGAAGGTACTCGGTACTCATTGGCATGTAAGGGGGCACTTGCGTCATCTTGTGTAGAGGAGACCAAGATGGCCCATGCGACATATCTCAAAGATGGAACCTATCCCCCTCAGAACACCGTTAGCTTTCTCGTGGACAGATGTTGGTGGACTGTCTCGTTCGGGTTTAAGGAGCTGGGAGGACGCTACCTGCCATTCATAGCCTTAGGGGGATGATTTAAGTTGTCTTTTCAGAAACATTTGGCTGAAACTAACGAGAGGGAAGGAAAGAGATGGTGTGAACCAGGAATGTAAAACACGAAGGAAGAAGTGGGAAGGTCTTGGAGAGGGATTTTTAGAGGCAGGTAGGATGAGGAGGAGGAGGAGGAGGAGGAAGAGGAGAAAGAGGAGGAGGAAGAGGAGGAGGAGGAAGAGGAGAAAGAGGAGGAGGAAGAGGAGGAGGAGGAGGA
>BDUI01000007.1:866853-891396 GCA_002335545.1 Apodemus speciosus
TTTTTTTTTTTTTTTTTTTTTTTTTTTTTTTTTTGAGCATTTCCAGGTGGTAAAAATAAGTAATAAAGGAATATGCATGAAATGTGAAATTTGTAACTTTATGCATGCCCATTAACCTTTCTTACAAGCATAAAAGATAAGGAAGGAGCAGTGAGAACTAATAAAAGCCGGCATTTCCGACCTGTTACTATGCACCTGCCATCAGAGCCAGCATCAGCATGGGTTAATTCATTTAATCCTTATAAGTCAATACTTTGACCATCCCCACTTTATCAATGAGAAATCCCGGGGCTTTAGGGCGTTAGGCAGCTGGTTCAAGGTGATTTGAACCGAAACAATCTGTCCCCAGAGCCCAGGCTTTTTATCCTCTGGCAAAACTGCATTTACAGTTTAAATGTAAGCTTGACAAAGTGCCTGGGATGAGCTGTGAACTCTCCTGCCTGGTGTGTCAAGGCCAACTGGGTTGATCCCGAGACACCAGTGTCTGAGGTTTCCTGAGAAGGGGCTATGGTTTATGTGGTTTTTTACTTTGTTCCTACTTGGGGACAGTTTCGATCAGCTGACGGCTCAGCCCCTGTCCTTGGGCCTGCAAGTGGCTCGTGGGGATCTCTTGCACTCGCCATTATCAGAGCCCAGGTTCTCGCCAGTAGGCTCCTTTTGAAGAGCAGCAAACGTTCTGAGCTTGGGTTGTTTGGATGATCCCCGCTGATAGGAGAACTGGGGTTTCCCAATCTCCTTGGTGCCGAGGTGCTGGCACAGGAAGCTAGGTCATGCATGCAGCAGAAGGGTGTTACTCACACGGCGTCATCTCAGAGCTGGTGGGGAGCACTGAGCTCATGTAATGGACCATATAGTAGGAACCACAGGACCTGTCAGGCTTGGAGGTGGGGTCCATGGTTGGCTGCGTAGAATGTCACATAAAACTTATATGAGATTCACGCCATTATGTTCCCAGCTTGTGAGTCTGGGGACGCCCTGACCCGGAACAGTGAGCTCCAAGTTCTATGCAGGTCCAGAACTCAGAGTCAGTCCACGCACTTCTCTGACTGACTATCCTGAAAAGTAGACCAAGAATAAGAAAGAGAGCCCCCTTGCTCTCCGCGTTTTATCTTTATTATTCCTAACCACAAAGGCTCACTACTGGTGTTAGATAATTGTTTTGTGTGTCTAGGGAAGAGGATTAAGTCTCCTTCCCAGTGTTTCTCAAAAGCCATTTTATTCGAAAGAATAAGCAAGACAATTGACTCATTTACCCTTCTACTGACCAGCTCCAGAGAAGGAGAAATAGGAAAAGAAATGCCTTAAAACACCTTAGCTTTGTGAGCGTGCCGTCCCTATCTCACGACAATCGGGAAGGAAGAAGAAGTAAGGGCTTCCTTAGCTTATTTTTTCTTCATCTTCCTCGCTGTGGAGCGTGGAGCTGCCCCGTGACTCTGCTGCGGAACTCTCCGCTCTCGCTTAATTCTAGCTGCACGGCTGGGTGGTTTTCGTATGCAGGAGAAATCCTCATGGCTAGTTAATAGCAGCCTACCTCAAGGAGTCAGGAAGATGTCAACAGAAACAACATGTTGGGATGAACTGAAATTCTCCATCAGGGAAAATTTGTTTTCCCCAAAGGCCTTGGTTGGAAGTGTGTGAAGAGCTTTACAAAATCTCGAAGGCTAATAGAGTAGCTTTGGACTTAATAAATAGTTTTCTGAAGCCTCCCCCTGCGCCAGACACTACTTTGGTTACTCGGGTGCACCGGTGAGTCAAAAGAGCTAGGTGTGCTAATCCTAGCGCTTGGGAGGCAGAGGCGGGAGGATCTCTGTGAGCGGAAGGTCAGCTTGGTCTACATAGTGAGTTCTAGGCCAACCAGGGTCACATAATGACACGGCTATGTCAAAACACTTACGAAAGTGAGCCAAAGAGATGAGCCTTACCTTCCTGCCAAGAGCGTGTGTGTGTGTGTGTGTGTGTGTATGTATGTATGTGTGTGTGGGGGGGGGCGGGGCAAGGATCAAAAGCAGAAAACGAGTCAGTTAATTTATCCAATGATAAAGTCGTTTAGAGAGTAATTAAAGTACCAGGAAGAACACCAGAGGGATGGAGAAAGAAGGGCAGTGGCCACAGGGGAGAGGCAGGCAATCAGGGAGAGCTGCTCGGAGGCGGTGCGGCTAGACAACAAGGAGGTGTATGTAAGGATATGCACAGAGGAGGTACAGAGTGACCTCAGATTAGATCTATATTAAGGTCGTGTGCAGAGAGCAACAAATGAAAGCTCGCTCCATGGCTGGCTGAGCAGTGTGTGGTGTGAACCCGACAAGGTTTCTCTTATGCAAAATTCCACCCATTTTGGGTAGCTGTGACTCACGGTTCTTTCCCGAACGGCTCCTCCGATCCTGATCTTTTTCCAAAGCCGCCCAGCTAAACTGGGCCAAGGAGCATTGTCTCCTTTGCTCTAGCCTCGGTGGCTCTGTTTCTCTGCATGGATATCCTCATGCAGTCTGTTGCTGAAAGTCCAAGGGTCCCATGTGCCCCTGGTCTGGGTGGGCTGGGGCCTGGGGGGCAGAAACCTGTGCTGGCCACTGAGGGATGAGACTGGGAAYCACAAAAGCCAGCATCCCTCACTCTGGCTGCAGTGCGTTTGGGATCTTTGGAACAAAAGTTCAAACCTCCCATTGTATTCCTCTCCTGCGCACCATAGAGGTCTTTGTTCGCATAATCTGTTTGACCCACCCACTTCAAATATTCTTAAATTTAAGTTCTATATACAGATCTCACTATGTAGCCCTGGCTGGCCTGTAGACAAGGCTAGCCTCAAACCTCGAGCAGATCTGCCTGCCTCTGCCTCCCTGATACTGGAGTAGATGTTGTGTGCCACCGTGCTTGACCTTATGTCTGTGTTTTTAAAGATAATACGTGGACATTGTTTAGAGCCCTAAATTACGGAGGAAGTGCAGAGTGAAATCCACCCATTCCCAACTTCCCATTCCAGGCTTCTAATACAACTAATGAAAGGAGTTTCACTGGTAGCTTTCTAGTCAGAGCGTATGTGTATATGTATGTATGTATGTATGTATGTGTGTATGTATATGTATATATATATATGTGTATATCTCACACACACATACACACACACATACAGACAAGCAAAAGGGGCTCTATGTTTCCCCTATGCTATTTTTACTGAACACATCACATATTAAATATATGTGTGTGTATAGAAACAGTTGTGTTTACATGAATATATATTTGCTATAACATGTTAAAATACCGTATGAACAATAAAGTTGCTCTCTAGCTATTTTGATGGCTAAAGAGTACTCCACGTTTTACACTACTGTTTAGGTAACCCTGGTTGTTTGCACACTATTGTTTACAGGATCCTACTGTTATTTGCATCCTTCCCTATTATTGCTATCTAGGTAGCTCTAGACATTTACTTATAACGGGATGTTACAATGAGTATATGTCAATATGTCTGTGTGTGTATGCGCGCACACACACACACACACACACACACATACACACAGACACACAGGTTTCTGGGCCCAAGAATACATACTTTATCATTTTCATGACTAATTCTAGCGAGTCTTCCAGGTGGCTCTCTCCCAACATCCTTGACACATACCCATTCACACCCCGCATCGCCGTGCCCAGGAGCTTGTTTAGGAAACATCGCGTGTTTTTGAGAAAGAAGGGCTTCCCTGCCCTGGTTTGGATTGCTGAAGGATGCTGGTGCCTGATCTTCAAGGTGACAGGTAAACAGATCCTTGTCACACCCCTCCTCTCTTCCCAGCGCTGGCTGCAAGCGTGGATGGCGTGGATGGCACAAGCCCCTGGAGCTGCTTAGCTCCCGACTCACCCCACACAGTTGAGGGATGGTGCGCTTCTAAATTATTTTATGTCTCTTCTTATTTTAAAGCAAATTTCAGACACTATGACATTTACCCCAAGATATTTCATTATGCCTCTCTGAGAAATTATTATCGCGTTCCCAACTGTGACTATAATGTCATTATCACAGTTAACAAAATTATCTGTAATTCCTTAGGATTATCTACGGAATATAGCTGAAATTTCACAATTGATTAAAAATACACTTAAAATTATTTGGTTCAAATCGACGTCTGGAGCACACTTGGGCGCCTCTGGCCTAAGGCACCCCTCCCACCGAGTTTTCTCTCTCCCACTGGCTTCCTGAAAAGCCAGGTTCTAGGACCTACAGTGTCTCTGGGTTGTGGATTTGCATGTTTGTTTCCTGTGTCATTGAAGCTTGCTCTGTGACTTCTGCTTCCGAAGCTACTTGGAAGTTAGCACTGGAGATTCCGCTAGGTTCAGGTAGAAGGTCAGAGGCCGGAATGTGGTACAGAGAGACAGGATGACATCCCTCCTCTCTTTCCTTCTAAACCACCCCCTTTCCAGAAGCCCAGCAGCTGTTTAATGCTGAGCTAAGTCATAGTGTAACTTATGAGTTGGTCATAAGTTAGCAAGTCTTGGCGAGCTCACCACTTACCTGCTCAGCGCCTGCTCGCCCCCTCGGGTCCAGGCACGGAACCTTTTTCTGCAGGGCTGCCTTGTTCAGTAGAGCACTTCTGTGCTGATGGAAGTATCCCACACCTGCACTCCCCAGTCTGCCAGCACTGGCAGTGCATGACCTAGCTGTGAGGGCTTCAAATATGGCTAGAATGAGCGAGAAACTGGACTTTCAACTGAATTTAAAATAGCCCCATGTGGTTAGTGGCTACTATCTCGTAAAGCTCAGCTCTAGACTCATTTTCAAATGAGCCACAGATCTTTCCCACCCCTCTGGGACTTAACTGCTGCTATTTTAAAAGGGGAATTTTTTCCCCCTTTGATTTTATTTTTTTGAGATGGGGTTTCTCTGTATAGCCCTGACTGTCCTGGAACTCACTCTGTAGACCAGGCTGGCCTCAAACTCACAGAGAGCCGCTTGCCTCTGCCTCGTGAGTACTAAGATGAAAGGTGTGTGCCACCACTACCCAGCTTTAAAGAGGGATTTTTTTTTAAAAGTCATATTTGATATACAGGGTCAGTGAGATTGACTTTTACTGAGAGTCCGCAGAGTTGCTGAGTAGTCTTGGAAGATTAGGCGCACCGAATCCGCTGAGGATCGATTAAGCAGATGATGGTGTGACGTTACAGGGCAAAGGCAGTGCCAGGAGGGCATGGGTACAGGGAGCTGCCCCCTGTGCTGAACTGATAAAGAGCTGGTAAAGAAACAGCCAATACCCGAGTGCCAGGAAGGGATGCTGGGGTAGCTTTGTCCAAAAAGAATCTTGGGTGTCTTGCATTGCCTGGTCTAACCTGGGTCCCTCTCTCAAGTCTCCAAGATGGCAGTAGTTGCTTATCTGACCTGCGCACCTGGACCCCCATCTCTTGGTCTTGGCACTCATCTGTCCAAGGCCTCAGTGGCTCCTTCTATCCCAGAGTGGATGGCAGGATCCACAGGCTGCAGAACCTGTGCCCACCCCACGATCATTCACGTCACAGCTCGCTCTCTCTTTCCTGCCTTGCTCTGCTTCTCCCAACACTGGCTCCTCAGACTTCAGGGACACTGTACTCAACTGGAACTCTTTAAACAAAACGGAAGAAAACAGAAAAACCCAAACATGTTTTGGGGCTGGCCAGATGGCTCAGTGGTTAAAGCACCGACCGCCCTTCCAGAGGACGTGGGTTCAATTTCTAGCCTTCTCGTGGTTGCTCAGGACCATCCGCAACTCTAGCTTCAAGGGATCCAATACCCACTTCTGGACAGGAGCACAGGGCATGCCTGTGGTACCCAGACATCCATGCAGAAAACACCTATACAAAAAAGAACCTTTACAGGGACCTAAATGACTGTATAGGTGTCACTCTCTTTAAAGGACCCATCGTGAGCCTGGATTCTCCCTTTCCACCTTAGCTTACCTCGTCACAGTCACAGTACTATATAATTGTTAGTCCGAGTTTATAGATGAGGCTACCATCCACCCACCCCGACCCCATGAGTGTAGAGTTCATGAGGGTAGGATTTCTTTCCCTGACCTGTTCCCCCCCCCAATCTCCCCCATAGCCCAACATTGTGCTCTCTACCATTTTTCTGAGCCCCAAACAGTATACAGGCGATCGGTTTGTTGACCGACGGTGAATGACACTCAGGTGTCTAATTGCCAAACCTCAGACTACTGATTCACACCTGCGTCTATTTTATATGTAAACACACACGCACTTGTCTGTCCCTGTGAACTTGTCGCGGGTTACTTTAAAATGCATGGCTACGTAGAACCGCGGCAAAGCCACAGACTAACCCATGCAAATATATGTTGAACAGATACTGCCTTTAGCTTCAAGGTCACTCTTGGCGTGATCCTAAGGAGGCTGTTAACTTGCGGTTTCTGATAGAGCCAAGACTGGTCAGAAAACTTGGAAACAGGTTTCCACACGTAAGAATACTGCCTCCAAATTGAAGTGTGGCTGTCTGTGAGTTTTTTGGTGACTTTGTCTTTGCCAAAAAGATACACCGTACTTGGAATTGTCAACCTTGTTGAAGATGGAGTTATGATTAAAAAATATATTCTCTCACCCAGTTACATATACAGACATATGTATATATATGTATATACCTGTGTGTGTGTGTGTGTGTGTGTGTGTGTGTGTGTGTGTGTATGTATAGATGAGGCTACGGTCTGCCTCCCACCCCCATGCAGTATATATATGTATGTATGTATGTATGTATGTATATATATATATGTACATATATGTATGTGTGTGTACCAGCCACACACACACACACACATATGAAGAAAGAAATAGTACCTATTGCTAGAATTTTACTATTGGCTGAATTTCCAATGGAGGGGTTTTCAGAGTTGGGGGAGGCGTGCTTGCAGGTGTCACATGACCAGGAAAGGCCATATATGGCCTTGGGATTAAGCTACAGGTCTTACAATTCTGATCTTCAGAATACTTAATAGAAATTATATTTCTTTTTTTTTTTTTTGAAAAAAAATAATAACAGGTTGTTCTTGGTGAGAATTTGACTTCAAATTGTCCAGAGGTGATCTATGAAATTAAAGAAGAAACGCCCGTGTTCTACAAGCTTGTTCCTCATCCCGTGAAGAACATCTACATCTACCTAACAGCTGGGAAGGAGGTAGGTGGGGACACTGCCTATGGCTTCTGACCTATGAATAGGACTTAGCTCACTGATACCATTACACAGTGGCACAGCTTTTACTTTGAGCCGCCAGTTTTAAACGCCGCTGCAGGCTTTGAGAAGACCTTCGGTGGGCCATGAGCGTGGAATTAAAATCCATAGTGACTGTCATCAGCAACTAAGCAAGAAGTATTACCCATTTAGACAATTTTATTATTGGCTATATTTCCAGGGCCAGCTTTTTCAGAGGGGGGGGGGATGCGCTTGCAAATGGGTGCATAATCTGCAAAGTAACCGAATTTACACATTTATCGTGTGGGCACTGAGCATTGAGATGCATTTATGAGTCTGCCCAATGGGACTGGCTTTGGAACTTGGGGTTAATACCAGGCCACCGTCTCATACACATTCATGAACTCGGAAATGTATGCCACTCATCGCCACCCACACACTCTTAATTTATCGAGATGTTTTTGTTTTTCTTGTTTCTGCTTACAGAAATGAAAACAGTACCTTTCCAACATTTTCTTTATCTTTAAGAAAAGGAAGTTATTATTTTTTTTTACTGAGTTCTTATAATATAGAAGTCATTGTGCTTTATAGGGTCTCTCTCTCTATATGTGTACCGAGTTGTATATGCATGGACATATGTAAGTAATAAAGAATACTAATGAAATATGTTAATGAAATTATTACTCCACTTATATATGAGAAGTCTAAGACTGGGAAAGTTAAGCAGTTCCAGAAGATATGTATGTGTATATGTATGATATGTATATCCATAATGGTCCGTATATACATGTATAATGTATAGACACATATATAATATAATCTGTGTATATCATCTGTAAGAGGGCTAGAACTCAAGCTCAGTCCTGATTCTAGAGCCTGTGCTTTATCCTGGCCTGGTGGTTTTGATCCATGACCTTCTGAACACACTAAGTATAATTATTATCTATATATTAGATAATTATGCAGTGGATGTCACAGGAGCCCGTCCCCTCCCCCCATGTGTCACTTCTCTTTCAGCCACTCTCAGGAGGAGAGCAATGGCTGTCCTACATGTGCTTGCCTTTTGAGTCACAGGGTAGGAGTGACAGTATCAAGTATTCTTAGAAAGGCCACCTTGCTCTTTGCAGTTTGAAAAGTTGGATCTGTCCAGTGGTCACGTGAAGATGGCCTCACATCTGACCCTCCCATGGCCTTCTTCCCCTTACACTGCCTCCTGTGCAGGCCTGCTTTGCACCTTCAAACACTCTGTATTACGTCGCCTCCCCGGGATCCCGGATTCGAAAGACTTTTGTCTGTTCAACAAACTGTGTTTATTAAGTAACCATTCCCATTCCCAGGCTTTATTTATCAAGGACATCTCAAAACTGCCAGCCAGAGGACTGACTGTGCTACCACGCAACGCTGATAAAATTCCAACTCCCCCCGCCCCCAACCCCAAAGCAAAGCTCCTGGAAGTCTGGCTTAGTCTGTGTATATTTTTCTATTCCGCTTTTTGAAATATTGCAAAGCGCTCATAAATTCCCGTCACTATGCACAAAGATACTTGTAGAACTCTGAAACCCAGGGCAGTGGGCCAAAGACCTGGTACTGTAGCAGGCTGAAGGCATGGTGCTGTGGGCTGTAGACCACTGCGAAAGCATCAGTGGTCTCTTCACTTTAGCGTGATTGCAAGAGGTTCTACTGCTTAGCCAACCACGGTGGAACACACTTGTATTCCTAGTACCTAGCAGGCAGAGGCAGGAGGATGACAAATGGAAACTCAAGCTGGATAAAGGAGACTCTGTCTCCAGAAAAGGACTGAAACAAAACGCTGCTAGCTGACTGCGGTTCTGCAAATATGATCAACCAGGAGTCCAAATGCAAGGAATGCCCTTCCTAGATTCTAGGAAGTTATTATTAATTCTTAAAAGCCATAGGAAATCTGTAAAGTGTTATTAATATGTGCCCATTAAACATAATCATATGCAGATATATGTACTGATGAGAGATAGGTCCACAGTGTATTCATTAGTGAGCAGATCTAACGTAATAATTATAGTACCTTATCTTTTATACAGAGTTATGTGTGTGCTTAAATATGTTAAATGGCCATTCTTGAAGAATGTTCTAGAGACTTGTATTGTCCTAAAGGTTTTTAGCCAGAGAGCCTCCTTTGGTCCGTTGTTATTAATGTCTCTACAGTATTACAGTGCTGGACAGATTCAAAGGCTCACACAAGCCTGTGCTAAGGAAACTTACTGTCCACATGGCGCCATTTTCTCCCGTAACAGCAGTAGCTAGTGCTTATGACACAAATTATTTAGTACGCTGCTGAGTACGCTTGTAATGGCCCAGTGAAGTCAGTTGTACTAGTGCCGTTTTTACAGGCGAGGAAACAAGGTTAGAGAGATTATGTGACACTTAATAAAATTCCTACGAATTAGAAAGATGTTTCGTGGGTTATAAGGAAATAAATATCCACATTCTCGTTAATTCCGGCTGCGCCTGTTGGCAGCACAGAGGACCGAAAGGAGAGGGCGCAGTGATCCTGTGTGAAGTCAATCTAGGAGTGAAGGATCCGCCTCTGATGTGCCGCGTTTTCACCCCAAACCCCTTCTAGAATTCTCCATGTCTCTACTTACACTTCCCAGCATGCACAGCTTCCCAGGGTCATGAGTTCTACAAGTTTTCTTACTACCTGCTATGTGATTTTTGCCTTCAGGAAATGTGCCAGGCAACACTCCAAACTTCTGTTCACTTCCAGGATCTGCCCAGCACCGCTAGTTGACTGACTAATGGGAAAGTGGGAAAGCCACTCTCAAGATAGGAAATGATTTAACCCCCACCTTCTTTGTAGTGCTGGGAATTGAACCCAGCACCTTGAACTGGACAAGGACTTGACTGCTAAACTACCCTGTCAGCCCTGTCTCCTCTGGCTTCTTTTACTTGCAACCCCAACGAGCCAGGAGCTGAAGTGGATCCGGTACCCTAATGCCACGTCATTACCGAATCCCTTGCCGATCGATCGGTGTGAGGCAGAGCCATCGCTTATATCCAGATCCTCATTTCCATAGTGCCACTGATTATACTGACTGTCCCTGTATGAAAACGAGGTGACCTGGCTCCGTGATCCCTATGGAAGTAATTATCCACAGATCGGAAACCTGGCTATGGGAGGACTCACCTGAGAAGGCTCTTAATAATATAAACTCCTAGGCCCCGCCCCCAGGGGGCGGGGGAAGAGTCTCAGCCGCAGGGGAGTCTGGGAACACAATTGTGCCTTGGCATTTTTCTGGGAATTGGTTCCACAAAGCCCTCAAAAATCTGCATATAACCTGTACACATCTTCCCATATACTTTATCTTTAGATTCCTTACGGTGCCTGATAGAATGCTTGCCTATAAGACAATACAATGTTAATAGATATAAATCACCCTACTGTATTGTTTAGGGAGTGAGAGGATTGAAATGCACTGTACACTTAGAGGCACAATGTTCTTTTCAAATGTTTTTTTTATCTGCTCTTGGTTGAATTTGCGGGTTCAGGCATCACTGGGGTGAATAGGGATAGCCTTCGGTACTTTGAGAAGCTCCCCCACCGCTGCCTCATAGCCTAGAACTTGAGACCTGCCGTCGGATGCCAATGTGGAGACCTTCAGGACTCAAGTTGACAAACATACTCTTTGTGCTATATGCCCCGCCCCCTACCCTATTTCCCTCCCTCCACCATCCTGCCCCCCCCCCAACTCCCAGTGTCGCTTGTGATTCCATCTGAGCTGATGTCCTCCTCCTTTTTAGGTGAGAAGAATTCGTGTTGCTAACTGCAGCAAACGTGAATCCTGTTCCGCGTGCTTAGCAGCTGCAGACCCCCACTGTGGCTGGTGCCTCCCGCTACAAAGGTATTTTCTGAATCTTTTCTCACCAACTCGCGTCTTCCAGAAAGTGTCCTCCGGCCCAACACTTGTTGCCCCACTTCAATGATCCCTTCCCACGCTGTGACGAAGAGGACCTCTCCAGGACCGAAATGCACGGTGTAACCACAATTCATTCTTAAAGATGGTTCTTGCCATGCCAGTATCGTTAAGTCATTTGACCCAGGCCACACAGGGCCACCCGCTCTGGGTTGGCCAGAGGGAGCAGGGATGTGACATGTGACGGGAGAGGCTAGTGCAGGTGGGTTTCCTCTTTATTTCTTATTAAGTTCGCCAAGACTTCAGAGAGAGAGGCGAAAGGTTCTCCCTTGGAGACGATAAAAAGAATAGCAACGTTTGAAATTTTTCAAATGAATCCTCATCATGCCGTGTATTCTGCTCGCTCGCTCGCTCGGCGGAAGCCTTGTTATTGATGGCATTGTCTTTTCGCACACCATATAGCCCTGGGCCTGATGTACAATCTCAGTCTCCAGGCCGAATCTGCCCAGCTTGGTCTTGAATTACGATGTGCGCGACCCATCCAGGCTCAAGGGCGACTTGTAGCGGGCTTTCTCTCCGTGGCAGTTCTTAGAGTCGCTGGGACCAGCCTGGTTGGATTCACTGTTGCCATGGTAACCCAGTACTCCAGCTCTTGCTATAGAAGCAAGGAGGAAAGAGCCTTCACTGCAGCTCAGGCAGGAATGAGAGGGGGAGAAAACAAGCCACATAGCAGCGGCTGTCAGACTGGTGCTTTCTGTTTTTTAAAGGTGAACACAGATTAAAAAGAAATCATAATAAAAAAGAGCAGAGCAGGTAGGGAGAGGCGGAGGGCAGAGTTGGGGGAATAGAGAAGTGAATTAGAGAGCTCCTGGTGGGGGGGGGCAGGGAGCGTGAATGGAGAGGGTGATTATGATGTAAGGGAGAGGCTCAGGAAACAAACTAAAAATATGGAGATGGAATGGATTAAGAGTTCTTCGTGGAGGAAGTCACAATCCTAGCTGCTCCAAGAGAAGCGCCTGCCCTCCTCTCTGCACCCCCTTACAGGGCTCCTTCCCTCAGAATCCCTGACAGACAAAAGAAACAGGGCCAAGAAAATTCTCATGAATAATTGTAATCGGGGTAGGAGCCTTTTCTTCTTGTCACATGCCCAAGAGTAGACTTGAAGAAATTAACTGATCACAGCCAGTATTATGGTTGCCGTAGGTTTTTTTTTTTTCTTTTTCTTTTTTTAGATCCATTCCAGTTATGTCGTGTCTCTGTGTGTCTTTGGAGAGCTCTGGACAGGAGTTCATTCCTGGGTGGTGGTGTTTAAATAGCCGTGACTACTTGGTCAACAAGCTTCGGTCAGGAGTTGGTGGGAGATGCCCACATTGGTAATAGAATTTTGGAGTTGGTTGTATTTTGATGGCTCTTTCAGAGGCCTTAGTAGTCTCAGAGCAGGAGGGGGGTGGGAGGTGCTGACTGAAAAGAGAAGATGTTGGAGAGCTGAGCAGTGAAGTACTGGAGCACTCAAGTCTTGGAGCACTCAAGTCCTGGAGCACTCAAGTGCCGTGATGTTTAGAAACAGAAGGAGGGCGGGGATGAAGAAGGGTCAGAAGGCATCTAAGCGAAGGAGCGAGTTGCCAGGCAAGGGAAAGGGAGAGAGAGCAGCATTCTGTGCCAGCCCCCGCCAAAGAGGTCAAAGGAAAACTGATTCGTTGGCCATAGGACAGGGCGATGGATGACGGTGGCAGAGGCCCGTATTTGGAAGGGTGCTGGGGCTGTAGAAGATACTGAGCAGTGAGCCAGCCTGAGCAACTCCTTGGGGGTGTTATGAAGGATCGTAGAGGAGATAAGGAGCAGATTCTGGGGCGAAACGTGGAGTGCAGACAGCTTAGGGTTCTAAAATTTATTTTTTTCATTACATTTTATTTGGAGCGGGGTAGTGCATGTCCCATGGCGTGTGGGGAGGTCAGAGGACCACTCATGGGGGTGGCTCTCTTCTTCTACCTTTCGGATCTCAGGGACCAAAACTCAGGTTGTCAAGCATGACAGGTAAAAGCACCCACCACGCCATCTCACCAGTGTAAATTTAGCACGTTTTTGTTTTGTTTTGTTGTAAGATACATAAAATAATGGTGTCTGGGGCTGGAGAGACGGTGGCTCAGTCTGTCTGTAGAATGCCCGCGCGCGTGCAGAGAGCATGAGTTTGGATCTCCAGCACCTACATAAAATGTCAGCTATGCTAGCAGGTGTCTGTAATCCTAGTGTTGGGGAAACAGAGACAAGGATTATCCTCGGAAGTCCATTGGTCAGACAGTCCAGCCAAATTGATGAGCTCTGAATTCAGAGAGGCCACACCCTCCCGTAAGCAAGAGGAACATGTACACACACACACACACACACACACTCTACATACCAGTGTTTTTCTGTGTTGTTGGGGAAAATTCCAGTAGAAAGGAGAGGGATGGAGGGAGAGAAGGAGAGAGGGAGGGAGGGAGGGAGAGTGGGTAAATATTGTGGTGTGTTGTCTTCTAGCCGGTGATAGAAAATATGACCTAATCACATCAGTGGGGAGGGTAGCCTCAGACAAGGACAGTCTGGACCCCAGAGCTGACATGGATAGAACAGACTTTCAGGGTCTGTTCATATTGCTCGGAGCCTCCCCTGTGACCTTAGACCAGTAGGAGCAAGGTATCTGGGTGAGCCTGGGGGAGGGGGAGCCCTGGAAATCTGAGAAAGGGGAGCGGAAAGCACACAGGAGCTCTGGTAAGGAACACACACACASAGAGAGAAAATAGACTATGGTTGTCTGGCAATATTGGGGCGTACCGGAGGCTGAGGATCTTGCCTTTGAAACAGAAAGCATGGGTTTGCTTGGCTCGTGTGGTCTAGCTCCAGTCCCGTCATGGGGTAGATATATTTGGGTTTAGCTAGAGTTTCAGGATAAGTACATCGGGGTGGGGTCTATGGGATGACTGCTGCTACAGACACTGATGTGCGTAGTGAGGGACTCCATGTGTGTCAGAGGGAGATAGGGACACACTGTGAGTGAAAGACATGGGGGGGGGGCGTAAGATCCAGGCACTAGACCTTTCCATTAGAAAACTGGGGGGGGGGAGTATCGGCTGGACTGCGTGGGGCTCAACGCTGAGGGGATACAGGTGTGGAGTTACCGGAAATGGTAAGGTCTGCAGGATTGCTATGTCATGGCAGTGAGGGCGAAGAACAAGATTACTGAGAGAGAAACAGGGACCTCTATGTATCAGTCGGAGCCAGAAAGAACAAGGCTAGGCCCAATGTTGAAGAGTAAGGGACGAATTAGTCAAGATATAAAACTAACTAGTAAGGTGGGTGAGTATTGACCCTGTAGGTGGTTTCATAGGGAGTCAGGGATGGTATCTATTATGAACATGGAGTTCAACTCTGGGAGATGGTTAGAAAGAGAGTCATCATGCTGAAGAGGCCGTCAGGCCCAGCTGGGCCACCTCTGATAACTTAAAGGAAGTAGCCAGCTCTCTACAGCAGTGGTCCTCAACCTTCCTAACACCGAGACCCTCTAATACAGTTCCTCATGTTGTGGTGACACCCCCCCCCAACCATAAAATTATTTTCATTGTTATTTCATAACTGTAACTTTGCTATATCATTTGCTATTGTTATGAATTGTGGTATGAATATCTCCTGATGGCCTTGGGTAACCCCTGTGAATGGATTTTTCAACCCCCAAAGAGGTTGTGACCCACAGGCTGAGAACCATCGCTTTAGAGGGACATGGGGAAGCTGTGTCCCCTGGGGAGAACCAGGAGAAAGGGGCTGTTAGAGAATTGGGCGAGCACAGCGAGCCATTCTTAACAGCTAGCTGTAAGGTCTCTCTCCAGTTTGCCCGTTATCTTGCTCCCTTACCCTTGCTAATCACTTTCCAGTAGGACGGATCCTTTTAAAAATCCCCAGCAGACAGCATCCTCCCTAGATTCATTGCCCCCCAGTTGTTCCTCTCACACTCAGCCTGATCTCCTGCTGCAGACAAGGCATTCTGTGATTTGCAGCTCCGACCTCTCTCATGACTGATTCTCTCTCTCTCTCTCCTTGGTCTTGATTGTCTTTCTGATTCAAGAATATTCCCGCCCAGGGCCTTTACCCTGAATTTAAAAGTTCTCCATTTTAGCACAGTCTTCCCTTCATGAGCTCCTTATCTGCCGTCTGGTCCTAGAATGCATATCTGTGTCTACTTAACCGCCCAACTGCAGAGAAACAACCCCTGCCCGCTGTTTTGTTTCCTTCGTGGTCCATCAGGGTGGCCGCACTCTCTACCTCCCCCTTTATGCTGTCATATACAGTGTGTTCGTAAACCAGATCGAGTGAGGTAAGCCGAGGGACCGGCAGGCAGTACCAGTGGCTTTTTATATCGGCAAACATAGTGGGGTCATGGGTGACGGTCCTTGGTAGCCTTTGTCCCCTCGCGTGGCTGCCATTTTGGCTCTGTTCTGGTCTAAGATAAAGTGAAACTAAGCTTCAGATCTGTGACTCATGTTAAGCTCTCAGTACCATTCAAAATTAGGAATTCTAAAGGGGATGTTTTGGTGATGTGGTGGTGGCGGAGCACCCCACTGTGTTTACTTTAAATGTCAGATTTATTTAGAAAAATAATTTCTTCTCTGTCTTGAGAAGGTTGAACCTTCTTGTATACCCGTCTTGAAAGTGGATTTGGGTATGGTGGGAGGCCACGAAAATGTTATTAATTTCTTTTTTATTTGGTGTTAAGAATAGACACCCAGTATAATAAGCAGATAAAAAAAAAACAACAAGTAAACACCGAGATCTACAAAGTCTAGTATTTTATTGTTTGAACCTCAGGTTCAACCTGTGCTGCATTTGTGTGTGGGTGGGAGGAAAGGGATTTTTTTTTTCCAGGCTAAATATATTGGGGTTGGAAGCAGCTTCTCAGCTTCTCCCATATTGCGAAGCCAAACACATGTGTTCAGTTGTGGATTTCCACAAAACTGGCAATCCCCAGCCGATGAGCCCACAAGGTTCCAAAAGTTCATTTGCAAGTTTGTTTGGCTCACGTGGGTGCATTTCCCACAGAAACAATGTGACAAATTGAGGGTGGATTTCCAAGCCAGCCCACAAGATCCAATTCCTCTTCATTTCAACAAACATTTGTTGAAAACCTACCAAGAGCCCCATGTGGGCAGTGAGACGGCTAGGTGCTGTTGAGAAAACCCAGATGTCCTCCTTGGCTGTGAGGGATTAACACGCAAGCCAGGGGGGCAGCCCGGCCTGTGCCAGAGATCATTTATTCAGCCACTCATCTGATCATCGGCACGCCTGAGGCACCCACGTGTTCTAAGCCTGACGCCCCACCCAGAGGCACAGTTCCCGTCTGAATGATGCACAGGGGTCAGCAGATCTTGAGTTTCTGCTTCAATAATTCCACCTAATGAGCAGCTGCCCTAGAACCCTAATACTCATGGATCTGCTGGTAAGCTGTGGGCGGAGGAAAAGGTTCATGTCATGATATCCTCGAAACTCTCTTCCCCGTGTCTCTCATTGAGTACCTGCTCTTAAGTCAGAGCGCAGATGTACAAGTCGCCAAGCTAAGTTCCAGGATACACTCAAAGCCTCTGCTCCCATCCCGTTCACTGATATCTCACTGGTAAAGCAAGCTCCGCAGACAAGCCCCACATTAGCAGGGTAAGGAAATAGACCATTCTATTCTGTCTCGTCAGGTGTATTATAACATGGCATGGCAAACAGCAATCTAGATGAGTCATTGTAGTCTAGGAAGGCTAGGGAACTTGGGAATGTGCATCTAGTCTCTCTAGAATAAAGGGAGATGAGTAAAAAGGGGGTTCTAAGGATAGACATGGAAGATGTAGGGTTTCATGGAGACACAGATAGAGCATCTAACTCACATGTCAAAGGTCGGGAACGCTTCACGGGGGAGAGATATCTCAGGCAAATCTGAAGCCTCGGCAGGTATCAGGAAGGGAAACTAGCTGAGGATGGCAAAGGACGATCCTGGAAGTTCCTGATGTGGGTGTGAATGAGCGTATGGCATGTTTGGGGGCGGGGATGAGAGCACACGGTCAATGGCGCAGATGAGTCATTTGGATTTTGTTAGAAGACTCTTGAGGAGTCACTGCCCAGCTCCCATTGGGGGAGAGTGAGCAGCTGAGCGAGCGATCTGGAGCAAGATGGCCTTGGGTCATCGCTGGCAGACCGGTCAGCAGGTGGTTGTAGGAACTGGGGCTGGTTTAGCGTGGCAGTGGGTGGAAGCAGGTACACCGGAGAGCGATTTGGAAGCCAACACTGACGGGGCTTGGTGATTAATTAAATTTCCCCTTGAGCATGGCACACTAAAAATAGGGCCATAAAATGAAAAAATAGAAGATCAGGGTGGCCACTGCGTCTGTGTGTTTTTTCTCCCTTGACCCAACATCGCACAAAGAAAAGAGGTGACACCCAAAGAAGCTGGATTCTCCCTGTGGCCCAGGCCCTGGAGTCTAAGGAGGGCACCCAGGTCAGGTGCAGGAGGACTTCCGAGAGATGGCAGAGGGGTGTGTATTCTGACTCTTTTACCAGCAATACAGGGGATCGTGAGCAGACATTTGGCTTGGGGGACCAGACAGAGGTGTCCTTCACTGAGCAGGGTGTAGGAGGGGACATTTACCTGGGGAGAGCAGCAAGCAGCACTGACTGCTGGTACACTGAATGGTACAGCAGAGGAGGAGGAAATGACGCTCCTAAGGATGACTCCTGTGGGCTGGGGTCTGGGCCTTGGTTTGGGTACCCTGTTTCTTTTCTATGCTAAAGCCGGGTCGATGGTGGGATCCACCTCTGGGGCTGCTAAGAGGATCAAATCAGATAATAGTCATGAAATTGCAGGCAGGATCTTGGTCCTAGGAAGTGCTATAGCGGACGTCAACCAGGGGTCAGGGTCACCCTCAGCTTCAGAGGGAAGGTAGTCTGAAACTGGACCTGGAAGATTTTTCTCTGAGGGCAGAGGTATGGGAGATACTTGGAGCTGAAGAAGCAGCTCAGTTGGAGGTCTTATAGGGAGTGCCAGGCTGAGGTGGTTTTTTTTTTTTTTTTTTTTTTTTTTTTTTTTTTTTTTTTTTCTCCAGGACATTGGCTAGGAAGGAAAGGATAAAGGTGCTGGGTAGGATCCAGGAAGTGAAGGCTCCGAGTTTAGATTTAATTAGTATGTGCTGGGAGCTCATTAAAGAGCTTTAAGCAAAGGGACTGGATCTCTGAAAGATTTGTGTCTTGCAAAGATTATCGTGATGGCAGCGCAGAGGATGGATGGTATCATTTCGGGCATCAACTGTACTTAACTCCTATAATTTGTAGAGCGAGTTTATCTTGTATCTCTTCCTGGGTCATCTGCTTGGTGGCTGTTTCTTGGGCCCAGTCATAACAATGGGACGTGGACTGGGTCCTTCTCAGCAAACGGGCTGTGCAGGAACAGCCATTCATGCTAGTTCCTTAACAGTCTCCATGCACAGGGTCGAGACAGAGCCCTCAACATGACAATTACCTCCTCCTATATTCTTCTGAGTGTTCTCCCCCCCCCCCCCATGGCGACAGTTGGAAGACCTTCAGGCAACCCCTAGAAGCTGTTTTGAAATCTTCAGACCCTGTCGGGCTGTAGTGCATGTGGGATTCTGAAACACCATTTCTCGGCTCAGTCTGGCAGCAAGCACCCCATGGTCCAGCTCCTGTCTGACCGCTGAAAGGCTGGCAGGAGCAGAAAGGACACATATGGGAGAGAAGGGGAGATCTGTGAAGAGCCAGCTGGGAGCACTTTCGAGTGCCCAGCTTGGCTCTCCTCTCTTGAGGCCTCTCCTCTGCCTAAGAGGCATTTCTCCAAGAACTCTGGTCTAATTGTTAGCCCTCTGGGGACCCTGCCCACCAGGGTATGCAGTAATGGGGCACAGTACCTGTGACCACATTCTTCTGAAGCCCTGATGTATGATCTCCGTGGCAGATGCTGCCCCAAAAGCATCCTGTTAGCAAAAGCCGGCAGAGTGATCTGCCTCAGAGAGTCTGCCTTGAACACAGAACTCCATGAGACGCCGCCCTGTGCCTGCTCATCCTTCCTGGCACCCTAAGCGGTCAGGAATCAGTATGACTGTCAGCCTACTTTTTTAGAGTAGAAGACAGGTGTGGGCTCTAAGGAATACTTGGTAGCTTCAGAGAGCATGAAATGCTTTTTCTGCGGCTCTGGAGGTGAGGAGGACCCTGAAGTGGGGTTTCACTGGACTGTAATTGAGGTGGACAGAGTTTCTCCTTGATGCTGTAGAAACACCCCCATTCATTCCCCTTTCCAGCTTCCCAAGGCACCTCACGTTAGCTGCTCCTTCCTGCCCTTTCAAATCTAACAATGAATGCAGCGTCTCCAGACTCCGCTGGCTCTGAATTCCTCTCTCTGATCTTTGTGCTTACATTGGGCCACAGAATAATGTCACACCCCACCTGAAGATCCTTAATTAGCCCAATTTTGCACATGTGTTCACCATGAAGGTGACATCATAGTCACGAGTACTAGGATGTGGACATCTTTAGAAGCCATTCTTCACCAGCCTCGGATTATACACATCTGGGTTTATGTCCAATTCCCAGACCATTCCACTGTCTACCATTGTAGGGAGGAGGCAAAGAGACAGGAAGGAGATGTTGTCCTCAGAGAGGGCAAAGCTGGAGAAGCAATTGCCCACATGGACATTACGTAATGACCTGTGCACTGAGAAAGAGAACAGAAACTCAGGGCTCTCTCCAGTTGCAGGAACTACTCTGCGCATTCATCCAACAGATACTGAACACCTACTATGTGTCAGATGTCCTCAGCTCTAGGATTTTCAGTGCTCCCATTAAGTTACCCAGAGTCTCACATTCATGAGCGTCTTCCTGCGCAAGGGATTTTAGTTCCGCACAGTTACCGTAACAGTCGTTAACCAGAAAGTTGGTGGCACTTGGGAAGTCAATAGGGTCATGTAGCCTGTGGAGGCTCTAGTGCAAGATCTGCCCCTCATGTGTCCCATGATGGTTCCTGGAGCTCCTTGGCTCATCCTAGAATAGCTATCTCTGCCCCGTGTGTTGTGTGATCGCCTTCCTTGTATGCATCCAAACCACTCTCTCCTTTCTGCTAGCAAGATACCAGTCAGTGCAGACTTTAAGCCCAGGATAATCCCATCTTGAGCTCCTTAACTAATTACCCCTTCAAAGACTATCTCCAAGGAGGGTGGCATTCTGAGGATATGGGTGGGCATGTCATCTGGGAGGAAGATACCAGCCTCAAAATCCTCAAGGAAGCCACCTAGGAGTAGGCAAACAGGACTAAGTAAATTCAAGAATGGGAAAGAGGGACACTGATGAGGAGTGGGGAAAGTTAGCAGTTTTAAGTTGGGCATCCTGGAAGGTCACTGTCATATTTAGCAGAATGGCCAACAAGGAGACACATGGAGACAGAAGATCATTACACTCCTACCTTCCTTCTTTCCTCCTTTGGAGCTGAGGATGTGTCCTTCCATGTGCAGATCTCAGACTTGAAGCCTGTGCAGTGACACTTCTTTATGGTCCAGTGCAACTCTAATGACAGTGATAATGATAGTGATGAGATTTGGGGTGGGCCCCTCCTCCTTGTGTGAGGACCCCATTGTGCCAACTAATTGTATCAAAGCAAGTAGGACAACTGTCTGTGGGGTGGAAGCAGTGGGGAGCAGAGAGGAGTCTGCTGTTCTGGCCTTGGGGCCTTCCTGAATGACCCTGACACAGCCTGAACCTGGGTATCTGGGTTACTGCAAATGCTGGAAGGGACTCGGGAGACCTTCCCACACTAGAATGGGGTCTTGGGACAAGATGAGTCCCCTGGGTTCTTTATCCCCTTAATAGCTGCTAGAAGAGCCATGGGCTAAACCTACTGTACTGGCTGGTTTTATGTGTCAACTTGACACAAGTTAGAGTCACCAGAAAGGAAGGAGCCCCAGTTGTGGAAATGTCTCCATGAGATCCAGCTGCATGGCATTTTCTCAATTAGTGAATGTGGGAGCACCCAGCTCATGATGGGTGGTGCCATCCCTGGGCTGGTGGTCCTGGGTTCTATAAGAAAGCAGGTTGAGCAAGGCAGGGAAAGCAAGCCAGTAAGCAAGACCCTTCCATGGCCTCTGCATCAGCTTCTGTCTCCAGGTTCCAATCCTGCTTGAGTTCCTGTCCTGGCTTCCTCCAATGGACTGTGGATGGGCTATGGTTCCAGATGGACTGGGTTCTGGAGGTATAAACCAAATAAGTCCTTTCCTCCCCAGCTTGCTCTTTTGGTCCTGGTGTTTGGTCGCAGCAATAGAAACAAAGATACCTCCTTGCCATAGAAGAAAAAGAAGCACAAGATGGCTGAGGGGCACAGCTCCACTGATGGCCTCAGGGCAGTTGGCAGTGACTGCGCCTTGTACATAAGCCAGTTTGGTTTGTTAGGCAAAAGCTGGCAATGAGGACCTCAGGCCTCAGCATCCCAACTCCAGTACTCATCTGCACCATCTCTTTAAGTGATTCTCTAGCTTCCAACAAGCCCCATTAAGAGCACCCCTTCTAGTAAATATATGTTTTAATGGAATAGAGGTTGGTTTTTTTTTTCTAATGACCTTATCTGCGGCAGGACACTTTCATAAGCATGTATTGATCGGCTTTTTAAAAATTCCTCAAGTGTTTTCACTTGTCTCCTTGACCTCATGTTTGTCCCATTCCCAGCAACTTCTCCATATCTGAAAGCAGTGTTCAGATCTGCATCCTGAGCCCTGCCTGCCAGACTCTGGTTTTGTTCTTAGACCATCCTGCAATGTTAGGCTGGTTGTATTCTGCTATTTCTGATAGTCAAGATGGGAATTGATATGAACCTCAGAGGAAGGGCTAATAGTATTGCTGCCACCCAATCATTGCTAGGGAAACGGGCCCTCAATGCCTCTAAAGCTCTCCATAATGACATAGGGGATGTACAAAGGAGAGGTAGAACCCAGACCTCTGGCCAAGAGGCATCATTTTCTCACTTCTGTCTCCATGCTGCCTAGTTTTTCTAAACACTTCCTTGACTGTCTTCTGTGTAAGGTCTGTACTGGAATTGAAAAGCAAAAACTTTTAGTACACCGCACTTGTCGCTTGATGAAGAACTGCATAGAGTGAAGTCCACAAACGCCTTTTGTGTGAGTGTTTCGGTCTGCAAATGTGTTTTATGTGGCTAAACAGCTCCAAGTTTCAAGACAAAGACTGATTTTCCACTATGCCAGTTAACAGACCAACCTAATGAACAAAAATCAATAAAACGACTTAGGCTGGTATCAGGGAGACATGGAGAAGAATTCAGTCCTTTTAAATTTTAATTCTCATCCCAATTCAGCTAAACTTTGCTGAACACCAGCAATGGACCAGACCTTTCACTAGATTCTGGGGGAAACAAAGATGAACAAGGCCATGCCCTGGAGAATAAAAAAATTAGTGTGGGAAGTAGACAATCAACAAATACTCTTTTTTTTTTTAAAAAGATATAGTTATTTTATTATATGTAAGTACACTGTAGATGTCTTCAGACACCCTAGAAGAGGGAGTCAGATCTCATTACCATGTGGTTGCTGGGATTTGAACTCAGGACCTTCAGAAGAGCAGTTGGTGCTCTTAACCGCTGAGCCATCTTACCAGCCCCCAACAAATACTCTTAATAGCTGCTGTTCAAGACACAAGGAGACACCCAAACCCTTTACTCTTGGGAGATGGAAGAGCTGTAAAAGTCTTGTAAGAAGCCTTGGGCTGTGTATGCCTTCATATGTTGGAAAGCATACGAGATAGTGAACTAATACAGAGAAGCTATGCAAGTGGGCATCTGGTCAACCTTATTACTAAGCTTCCTGTCTAGTTATTAGCATTTTGTATTTGTTTAGCTAACTAAGGTACAAGTTTTCTGACTCTGCCATGTTCATTATTGCTGTCTTAGGTACTGCTCTGTTGCTGTAAAGAGACACCAAGACCAAGGCAACTGTTAAGAAAACATTTAATTGGAAGTTTACTTAGAATTTTCGGCGGTTAGTCCATGATCATTATGGCAGGATACAAGCAGGCAGGGTGCCGGAGCAGTAGCTGAGAGCTCTACATTCCGATCCCACGGGCAGCAGGCAGAAACGGTTAGTTAGACAGATTGGGCCTGGTGTGGGCTTCTGAAACCTCAAAGCCCACCCCCAGTGACACACCTGCTCCAACAAGGCCACGCCTCTTAATCCTTCCCAAACAGTTCCACTAATGAGCATTTAAACATAGGAACAAATGGGAGCCATCCCCACTAAAACCATCACAATTTCCCAGTCAAAACTGATGGGAATTGCTTTCCTAATGTGTGTATCTGGAATTTCTAGTCCCTTAAGATAACACTCAGCAAGTGTTCAGAGTTGGTGTACCGTTCATTCATCCTCGCCTTGGCAAGTCACAGAGCACAGGGGCATGCATAATTGAGGCCCCCAGAAGGCTTGTAACAGGGGTCCTTGTTTAATTTCATGTGACTTATATTTCCTAAACTTCTTGGCTTGAACACTAACATCTCACCTTGAAAATCCAATATAACCCATATTTTTCTTTATGTACATGTCCTGGGAAACCAAGTATCCCTTGGGTACTTATGATGTTCCCACTATGGAAGACTATAAAATTTTTGAGATAGTAGAGAGAATGTGACGGCTGTTGACCAACACCACGCTAACTACCATCCCTGTACCTTAGGATCCTTCTGTTTGTCATGGAGGTGATAACAATGATACCCGCTTCATGAAGGTTAGTGAGTTCTTCCCACTGGTCATAGAAATAATGCAAGAGCTATAGCAATGGGAGAATGTTAATGGTGTGAATGTGTCTTCCCATAAACCTGTACTGGAAACAATCCCTAGCATAACAGTGTTGGGAGGCAGGACCTAATGGGAGGTTCATACATATTTAGCTCTACACTCATGAATGGCCCAATGCCAGTCATGAAAGAGACTGAGACTGCAATTCTGATTTCTTACTATTTCATGCACATACACCTTCTCCTGCATTGCTGCCTTCTGCCACTGAATGATGTAGCAAGATGGCTCTTGCTGGATGCAAGAAACTGACCTTGGATCGCCTCCTAGCCTTTGGAATTGTGAAATAAATAAAAATTTCCCACTCATGACATTCTGTCACAGGGGCACCAAATGGTCTAAGGAAAAAGGGTGCCTTGGTAAGCTGTTGTGTTGTCTACTGCAGTGTTGACATGGAACAGTGGATGGGGAAGTGGTCTTGGAATGCCATGCTGACTGATGCAGTATCTCAGTTTCTCTGTATACTAACTCTGTATGCACCTTAGGAAAGCAATGTGGGCTCTTATAAAAGCTGTTCCCCCTATCCATTAGTCAGGGAAAATCATGGTACCTACTTTTTAGTGTAGTTTACTTTTGTGTGGAATACATGAATCAAGTCACGTGAAAAAGACATTGCATGGCATGCTAGACATTTTTGCTTTTT
>BDUI01000007.1:894986-987095 GCA_002335545.1 Apodemus speciosus
ACTCACTCTGTAGACCAGGCTGGCCTTGAACTCAGAAATCCGCCTGCCTCTGCCTCCCAAGTGCTGGGATTAAAGGCGTGCGCCACCACCGCCCGGCTCCTATTGTGGTTTAAATATGCCCCCTGCAAAAAGCCGTGTTGTATGTGGAGTTGAGAGGCGAGGCCTGTTGGGGGTGGGACCTGTTGGGGGTGGGGCCTGTTGGGGTGGGGCCTGTTGGGGTGGAGCCTATTAGGAGGTATTTATGAATGAGGGCTCTATCATCTCCAGACAGGCTTGAGGCTGTGAGTTCTGTCTCTCCTTGCCTCTTTCTTACCCTTCTACCATAGGGTGATGACTCAAAAACACCCTTGCCAGATCTGAGTCCTTCAACCATTGATTTCTAAAAAAACGACAAGAAAAAAAAATCTGTTCTTGACAAATTACTCAGTCTCTGGTATCCTATTATAATTATACAAAATGGACTTAGCCTCATAATTGGTACTGAGTAGTAAGGCTGATGGTATAATCAATACCTGACAGTGTGGGCCTGCCTGGGAACTGGTCATGGGTAGGAGCTGTAAGAGTCTGGGGCATTGGGATGGAAAAAACAAATTGCAGTGTGCTGATTCCTTTAAAAAGTATTTATTTTTATTTTACAAATATGTTAGAGCCTGCATGCATGTATGTAAGTATGTGTACCATGTGCATGTCTGGGCCCACAGAGGCCAGAAGACAGAGATGGATGCCCAGAAACTGGAGTAATGGAAGTCACCCAGTGTGGGTGCGTGAACTGAACCCAGGTCCTCTGCAAGCCCAGCGACCCCTCTTAGCCACTCAGCCATCCCTCCAGTGCATTAAGGGCGATTCTGACATGGGTGTACAGATCAACAACATGGAGAAAGTCTGGTACTTCCTAGAGATTACAGGCACAGACATGATCAGAATATCTGTAGAAACATAGAAGATGAAGGCCTCCTGACAGGGTCTCCAGTGGAAGACCCTGTCAGCAAATCTCCAGCAAAGATTTGGAACTGGGAATAGGGGCCTTCTGTGCCAGTTCCTTTTGTGTTGCTGTGCTAAAACACTAGACCAACAGCAACTTGAGAAACAATATTCTAGCTTATGGTTCCAGAGGGACAGAGTCAGTCACGACTGGGAATGCACGACCTGGTGGCAGAGGTCCTGCACACGAGAAGGGGGAGGGGCTATAAACCTCAAATCATCCCCCTCATTACATACGTCCTCCAACAAGGCTCCACCTCCTAAATAACCTCCCCAAACAGTGCCACCAACTGAGGACCAAATACTCAAATAC
This sequence comes from Apodemus speciosus, assembly GCA_002335545.1. Taxonomy (NCBI): domain Eukaryota; kingdom Metazoa; phylum Chordata; class Mammalia; order Rodentia; family Muridae; genus Apodemus; species Apodemus speciosus. Next base: position 896,281 of record BDUI01000007.1, read on the forward strand.
ATGGGCCTATATGTGGGATATTTCTCACTCAAACCACCACACTGTGTTCGTGTGGTGGTTTGGATACGCTTGGCCCATAGGGAGTGGTACTGTTGTTAGGAGGCGTGGCCTTGCCGGAGGAAGTGTGTCCCTGTGGGGGTGGGCTTTGGAGGTCTCCTCTACCCATTGTGGAAGAGCTTCCTAGCTGCCTGAGGAGGCCAGTCTCTCCCGGTTGCCTTCAGATCAAGATGCAGAACTCTCAGGCCCTTCTCCAGCCCCGTGGGTGCCTGCACGCTGCCCTGCCTCCCGCTGTGATGATAATGGACTCAACCTCTGAAACTGTAAGCCAGCCCCAATTAAATGTTTTCCTTTATAAGAATTGACATGGTCCTGGCGTCTCTTCACATCAATAAAACCCAAACTAAGACACCTTGTTAACAGTTGTGAAGAGGTTGGCAGAACTGTGCCCATGACTTAGGACTCTGAAATACAGATTCGGGGGTTTCTGGTAGAAGCATTTCTAAGCTAAATATTAAAGAATCTGTGTGATTACCTTTTACTGAAAATAGTAAAATGTGAAAAAAATAAAATAAATACAGAGTTTGTAGTTAAAAGGGAAGTGGGGAGAAATTTTTGGAAAATTTTCACCTGGCCATATAAAGAACAAAGAGGCATTTTTAGAAGATGGAATTAGGAGCATGGCCAAGGACCACTTACTGGAGATTACCATATCTAGAGGCAACCAGGTTCTAGTCATCAAGAATAACAGGAGAGCTGGGCGGTGGTGGCGCACGCCTGTAATCCCAGCACTTGGGAGGCAGAGGCAGGCGGATTTCTGAGTTCGAGGTCAGCCTGGTCTACAGAGTGAGTTCCAGGAAAGCCAGGACTACAGAGAAACCCTGTCTCGAAAAAACCAAAATAAATAAATAAATAAATAAATAAAAATAACAGGAGAATGACCTCAAAGACATTCTTCAAAGTAGGTCGGACCCTTAGGGTAACGCTTCCACAGAGGTTCCCTAAGGTCTCCAGCATTCATTTGCCAGGCCGCTTTGGGACTCTGCTCCTTGTGCTCTGGCTCAGTGCTCCTTGGGCATCCAAGCTGTGGATCAGGCAGGCCTAGATACAGCTTGGAGTGACATTCTGGAGAGTCCACGTGGGAGACCACGGTAGCATCTACTTGGCACTAACTACTCTTATAGCTCTGCATAGTTCATGAGCTAGGAGCCCATGATGGCCTCCATCTGCAATCAAAAGGCTATCACAGGCAGCCTGTGAGTCCATGCAGAAACTTGCTACAGGGACAAAGGGAGCGTATGTAGAGTCTCTGCTATAGCAATGTCTAGAAGCTCATGGGAATGGCGCAGCTTCTGAGCCACAGAATTATACCGACACTAAACCCTTTCAGCCGCAGGTACAAGACCTAACATATTACAGCTACTAAGTGGACTGAGTCCTTCCTAACCTTAGGTAGAACTCACTGAGTGCTTGGTGACCCTGTGCCAGGATGTGGTATGTGGACTTAAAGGAGATTATTTTGGATCCTGAAGAGTTAATGTTCTCCCCCTTGCTGGACTGTAGACTTACATGGAATCAGTTTCTTTGTACTTAGTTTTTCTTATGGAATGAGAATGTCTGTCTGCCTGTCTGTCTGTCTGTCTGTCTGTCTGTCTGTCTCAGCCTTATATTTTGGAAGCACATACAATACTTACATTCAAAATCTCAGGTCTGGAGATGAATTTGTCTCTGGATGTATCACACCTAGGTTCTCACCCATAACCACTTTGCAAGTCAAGATTATGAGTTAGTACTGAGCCAGCTAAGTCTTTTGGGGCTGTTGAGATAGAATGAATTTTCTGACCTGACTTTCATGCGAGAGGGACAGATGTGGCATGCTGTGGCTTGAGCATGCCCTTCTCAAAAGCATGTTGGAAACCTACACCCTAGTGGGTCAGTTTTGAGGGGTGAGGTGGAGATTAATGGGATGCATTTAGATCAAGAGTGCTCCACCCCCACTGTGGAAGGAAAAAGCTGGGAACAGTGAATTCGGTGTCTTCTCTGACATCCTCTTCTCCCAGGGAATGACACAGCCAGAGGCACTTCACCAGAGTCAAAGGCCCGTCGTGGCTATCCCAGCTTCTTAAGAAGTAAATCTCTCTTCTTTATAAAAACATGGGTCTGAGTCTTCTGCAAAAGCTGCACAGATCCTTGGAAGAGGAGGAGCACATAAACACCCCTAACATTTTCTCAGGGACACACTCGGCTAAGACAACTCCAGTTTCCCATCTATTCAAAATGGCCTGGCAAAATGGAAATGAAGCCAGTTAAGAAATATAGGAATGTGGCTTAATAGGGAACTTGCTTGTAATCCTAGCACTTGGGAGATGGAGGCAGAAGGATCAGATGCTTGAGGTCATCTTTGGCCTCTGCTTCGTGATTTTAAGGATACCTTGGTTTACATGAGACCCTGTGGGGGATGGAGGCAGAGACTGGGGAGGGACAACCTGTCCATCAAGAGTGGTCAAGTGGCCCATCCATCGCCAAGCCCAATAATGATATGTTCATGTCATTCCAGGAATGGCTTGAGGATTTATTCATTTGGCCTTTTCCTTGATGAATCCACAAGAATAAGAATAATTTCTCAAAAGCAATCATCTCAGACCCCCTGGTTTTGTTTACTAAGATGTGTGAGTGCTGAGCTCTGCTTCCCCTCCTCGAGAAATGCGAATGTGTGGGTAATGTGCTGTCGAGATTTTACAATCTGCAATATTTGAGAAGTAATAAGATACTGTTGTTGGTTGACCATCTGGTTATATATACTTGGTGTTGTGGATTTTTTATTCTTTCTTTTTTTTTTTAAACTGGTGAAGGGCAAGGAATGATAGTTAAAAAAAATTCCGAATTGGCTTTCCTATACAAACAAAAAAATTCATGTTTAGATGTGCAGCCAGGTTAGGTGTTGTTTCTAGGGGGAGAGGAAATGAACAGTCTGTTATAAATGTTCTTTCATTTTCCTTTAAAAAAAAATAAGTAAACTAGCCTTAACTCCTAATTTGATCTTCGGCTCCAAACTTTTGGTTTATGTGAAAATCAGTCTCATTGCCGGAAGGAAGAGTCAAACATAAACCACAGCTCTAGAGAGAAAATTCCCCAGCAGAGCAGACCTATAGAGATTTCATATTTCATCCGTTCATTCAGAAATATTTATCGGAACCCTAGTATTTGCATCTCGTGCTGGCAGACGCCGGGGGATTTGCTAAAGAAACATTAAGATGCTCTCCCTCCCTTACAGGGGCTTAGTGCTTTCTCAGGGAGAAATGGCACGGCCATGTGAAACAGTTAAGTTGTAATTCAAGACAGCATATGATTAAATACCAAAATGTGTGGTTCCGACAAGAAATGCTACAGTTCAGAGAAGGGAGTGATAACTCCGTAGCAGGACTGGTTTTTCTGCCTACAAATTGGCAAATTGTAGCACTATTTGTATGAAATATTTTACACTTGCTTTTTTGGCAGCCTTAGGCCTTGACTCCCAGTCAGCATTAAGAGCCTGCGAAAATATTTGTACTCCAGTCACTGTAGAATTGGCTTAATTTTTCTCCCCTTCTTTCTTCGAGGCAGAGGAACTGCCTTGATACGAACCAGAGGGCCCAGGAGAGACAGGGATTTTTGACAGTCATGATCTTTTTCAGATACAAATAAGGCACCAGCCTTGTCGTTCTCTGTGCTCCAGAGCTGCCGCCCTGGCAAACTCCCTCTGACATTGAGAGAGGTTTAATTTGATCTTAATGTCTGTGACGGACAAGTGAGCCATCATGGGTCAGATAGATTTATGGCCTTGGAGAATCGCTAATGAAAACCCCTTTGGAGAAGGGCTAACACAGATGTAGGAGGGGCTGAGACACATATGGGTTCCTGGAGAACCCAGTTCCCTGGTGGGTGACAAGCTAAGAGGACTTGGGAATGCTGGTTAGAGAAACTTACCATCTTCCTGTTCTATATTTGTCATATCCAAATGAGCACAGAACTCAAAGAGAAACCATGAGACCTAAATGGTTAAGAATAAAAGAGAAAAGACAGGTGGGGCTTCCAGTGAGGTAGGGGGACACCAACCCACCCGTAAAACCTTCCACCCAAAATTTGTCCTGATTACGAGATGTCTGGAGATAAAGATGGAGCAGAGACTGGGGGGAATGGCCAACCCCTGTCTCGCCCAACTACATTCATCCCATGGGCAAAACCCAATTCCGGACACTATTAATGATACCCTGCTATGCTTGCAGACAGGAGCCTAGCATAACTGTCCTCTGAGAAGTTTCATCCAACAGTTGATGGAAACAGATGCAGAGACCCACAGCCAAAGTTTAGGCAGAGCTCGGGGAGGATTGAGGGAGCTGGAGGGGTCAAGCACACCACGAGAACACCTACAGAGTAAACTAACCCGGGTCCATGGGGGCTCCCGGGGACTGAACCACCAACCAAAGAGCATGCAGGAGCTAGATATACATATACATATACATATACATATACATATACATATACATATACATATACATATACATATACATATACATATACATATACGGCAGAAGTGTGGCTTGGTCTTCATGTGGGAGCCCTACCAGTTGGAACAGGGACTGTCTCTGACCCTCTTCCCTGCCTTTGGCTCCCTTTCCCCTTCCAGGGCTGCCTTGTCTGGCCTCAGTGGGAGAGGATGCTCCTAGTCCCGCTGCAACTTGATGTGCCAAGTTGGGTTGATACCCATGGGAGGCCTAAGGGAAGGGGGGGTTGGGGGGGAGATAGGAGGGTGGGACTGGGGGAAGAGGAAGGCTGTGATCAGGATGCGAAGTGAAATATATAGTAAACCAAAAAGAAGAGGAAGAAGAAATAAAATCCTTTGAAGTCGATGTATCGTTTGAGTCCATTCATAACTAAGCTGTCCCTCAGGGATTTTTCTGTCACCATTTAAATGTGCTGGAATGTCATGAACTCGGAGGTCTTAGTTTTCTTTTAAAACTCAAAAGTTGTTAGCTCAGGCTCACCATGTTAATCTTTGCCTGGAAGGGGTGTAGTTTCCCAAGCTACTCCATGTGCCTCTTTGGACCGTCTGTGTGGCGCTTCATCATTTGAAGACAATGTGGCACTTGGTGTTCACTCCCCTCATTGGGTTGGTGGCCCATCTGGTAAGTTAAAGTGACCTGGAGTGACCGACATCGAGGAAGCCAGCGCTGCAGTTTGAGAGCATCTATTCATCAAAGTACATGGCCCTGGCCACAACTTAAGATTTATTTGGGGCATCTCCTGAGCTGGCTGGCCTGGGAGAGTGGCCTTGCAAAATGTTTTGCTCGTATCTCTTGATATAATGTGGTATCTGTCTAAATAAATGTTCTGGAGCAGATGGTTACAGAATGTCTTATCATATTCTTGGGCAGACTCTGCCCTTGAAATATTTTCATTTAATCATCATGGTGTAAAGCTCAAAACAGTAGCTTTATTATTTCTTTTTTAGCACCAAATGAATAACCCAATAGGTTGGTATTCTTGTTAATGTCTTGCAAATCCAAAATGTCTTCAAAATGTAAACCTTTTTCTGGGCTGGTCTTAAGAGGAATTTCTCCACAGGGACTCTTTATTTTAGAATTCATGGGAGAATGTGCTTCCATTGGAAGTATTCAATGATGTCATCTTGGGAGATAGCCTAGAAGTCGAAGTTCAATATGTTGTCAACATTTGTCCTCTGTTCCTAAACCTGATGAAACACACACACACACACACACACACACACACACACACACACACCCCTCTGCTATTTCTTTGTTGCTTTTCATGATTTTAATATCAAATCCCTTTTCTCATTCAAAATCAATAACCTATCATACAAAGTGTTTTGGATTGCTGATCATGAGAAAGTTGTAATTAATGAATGTGTGTGTGTGTGTGACAATTTATCAATTTGTGGTTTTTGTTTGTTTGTTTTGTTTTATAGGTGCACTTTTCAAGGAGATTGCACACACACAGGGAGTGAAAACTGGCTGGATATTTCATCGGGACCTAAAAAGTGCCCTAAAATTCAGATAATTCGAAGCCTCCGAGAGAGGGTAAGAGGAAACACTTTTATTTGTCTTTATGATATTGTCTTTATGATATGGTACAGCTGCCTTCTGGGTATAAAGAAAACCTTTTTACAGTGAAATAGGTTTCGTGACAGGGCTCCATTCATTCTGTTGGTGAATGGTGAGGGCCTGCCAGATGTTGTCTATCTGCAAAGTGCCAAGGATGCCGTAATAACCAGGCCGTGGTGCAGCACACCCCATAGAGCTTGCCATCTTGCTAGGTAAAGATGACCTTCAGGGGTTGAAATCAAAGAGAAGATGCTTTTTTTTTTTGATGTAGAAGAAATTACAGCTTGATTTTAAAATTAGAGAAATGATAAGCTCAGACTTGTAGTTGAGCAGATCCCTGCAATGTGGATCTCAGTGGGATTTTATTTTGATCAGCCAGTCTTAATACTGCTGTCTTCAGTCTTTGAACAACTGCTGGTGCAGAAGCCAAGCAGGAGCATGTACCAAAGTATGAGCGGGTCCCTTGGGAAGCTCTTGACATGGCATGACAGAAGAATGCAGAGAGCACATTGGAGCAGAGCCTTCCCTGATGCACACACCCACCCTGCCTTGAGGGGAATAGAATTCCTTACATGATGCTGTCAGGAGACATTTCCTCCCTAATCATGGCTCTTGTATTATGAGTAATTGTACCGAGTCCCCGTCAGCAGCCAGTTGACCCGTCGGCTGCACTCACTGTGTCCTGTGTGAATGCCACATTAACAAGGAAATGGGCCGCTTTCTCTCCTCACTTTGCCATTTCAAATAGCAAGAAGCACGCCACTTAAGATGATTTAACATTTAATAAAGGAAAGCCAGGGCGTTTAATGAGTGATAAATAATAAAAGAACCAAGCTTTCAAGTCATGACCGATCAGAACTCACCGATTGAAAGTTACTTGCTATTGTCGCCTCCTGGTATCACTCTCAGGAGCCAAGGGCAAGCTCCAAAACTCCAAACTCCTGCCAGCTCCGTGCCAGGGGGTCAGAATCAGGGTAAGTGGAGTCAGCCATCCATACACAGGCATAGTCAAGTTCTTTCCTTGTTGGTCTGAAGAAACAGCTGGCTTTGATGCTAAGTGCTAGGCAGAAAGCATTAAGATGTTTTGATATCCTCAGGATTCTGATACATGGCAAAGCGTTTTTCTCTTTGTCATCAAAAGAACTGTTAAGGGTGATACTGTACCTTAGAGTAGTACAAAAAAAAAAAAAACAGCTTGTTTAAGTGCTGCTTAAACAATTAGCTTACCTATCCAGGGGTGATATAGCCAAATCACCATTTACATGTCATCTGGAACATTTCAAAAGATGCTTACACTCACTCAGGAGTAGTAGGTCACGCCTGTAATCCCAGTGTCCAAGAGGCAAGGGCAGGAGGATCCCTGTGAGTTTGAGAGACCAGCCTGGTTTCCATAATAAGTTTCAGGCGAGCTAGGACTCCATAGTGAGACCCTGTCTCAAACACCATAAAGCCAAAATTCTTGCCCACCAACAACCACTAGTTCCTTCTCCTCCACCCTGCGTCCCTGCTGTGGCTTACCGCTGGGCCTAGCAGAATCTTCCAATGCAGCCATTACATCACTGTCCACAAATCAGAGATAAGCATTGAGTTCATTTTGTTTTTAAATTTACATGCTACTATTTCACGTGTGCCTGTGCATGCCACAGCACGTATATGGTCAGAGGACCTGTGGAGTGGTTCTCTTCCTCCACCGTGTGGGTCCCAGGGCTCCAACTCAAGTTATCAGGCTTGTCCATGGGTGCCTTTACCTGCTGAGCCACCTCACCAGCCCAGTGATGTGCGAATTTCACTTCAGCTATTCTTTAACACTATCTCTGGACTCATCCTCCTCTGAAACAAGGAATTGAACCTTACGCGTACCAGAGGCAAGCACTCTACCACTGAGCTGTACTCTAGGTTGCTTCTTTGAATAGTACTGATAAGATCTGACCCCTCTTCCTCTCTTCCTCTCTCCCTCCTTTCTTCTTCCTTTCTGCTTTACTACTCAGCCATATTACCAAGACTTGGCTCCTCTTGATCACGCTGTTTCAAAATATTTCTTACTCCATGGCCATCTGTGACTTACATGAGAGCCTCAGGTCACAGTTTCAATAATACCTGACCCTTACCTAAAGAGCCGGCAGTCTGTGGTTGTCCCCAATGCAATCTATTAGCTCAGGTCAAAGATTACTTGCTGGCTGTCCATCACATGCCTGGCAACATCTAGTATCTTTGCAGGTATAGAGAAAAAATATATTACAGAACCTTGGCCCAGAAGAAGCATTCTTTCTTTACCCCAAACAGCCAGAGAATAGGATGTCTTCATCTTCAGCTGAGGGATTCATAATTAAAAGAATTAATTAAAGAAGCACCTGTTAGTCTAGGATGGATTTTGCTGAGGTTTTTGTTGAGCAGAAAGAAGAGGGAGAAGGGAGTGTAGTCTGCTATTGAACAAAAATTTCATGTGAGCCTTGTCTTAGTCGGGGTTCTCTAAAGAGATAAAATTAGAGAGAGAGAAGGAAGGATGGAGGGAGGAGGGAAATGTGTATGTGTAATGAAATACAAACATACACACACACACATTTGAAAGGGGGTTTACTAGGATGGTTTATAGAGTGTAGTCTGAGAAGTCCAAAAAATTGATGTCTCCCAACCATAAGGCCAAGGATCTAGTAGTTGTTCAGTACATGAGACTGCATATCTTCACAGTCCCAATCTGATACTGCAATCCCAGGTCCATTCTAGAGAGCGTCTGTTATTCAGCCTAGGAAGAAGGCTCTAGTAGCAGCAAAGGGATGTTTCAATAACAGGATAGATGAACTTGCTAGCAAGAGTGAGACTAAGCAGGCAAAATGCCAAAGCTTCCTTCTTTGATGTCCTTTTTTATGGGCTGCCACCAAATGTGGCTTAGATTTACAGTGGGTCTTCAGATCTCAAATCCAAGCAAGAAAGTCCTCCCAGCTGTGCCCAGCTGCTTGGGTTGTAGTTGAGTTCAGATGTAGACAGGTTGACAGCCAAGATCAGCCGTCACAAGCATGGAGATTAGAATGGAAGCATTCACACGTGGTTGCAAGCATGGCTTTCCCAGTTGAATGACTAATGTACCGGAGAAGGAAGGCCAGTGACACTGGACCTGGGTCATCATGTAGACATGATCCCCTTGCATTACACATGCAGTTAGTAACAACACTGCAATAAACACATACGAAGAGAGTTGTGTTAAGTGAAAATCATGTCCAATAAAAATATGATGGATATAGGAATAGAAAACATTTTTTTCATAAAGCAACCTGGTTCTGAACAGGAGAGGTGGCAAAGAGACTTTTCCACAAATCAGAATTGAAAAAATTTCTGCCAGCACTGATTGTGTCAATATTGCCAATCATACAAGAAGCAAATAATTGGGGACTGGAGAGATGTCTCAGCGTTTAAGAGCACTGGCTGCTCCTTCAAAGGTCCCGAGTTCAATTCCCAGCACCCACATGGTGGCTTGCAACCATTTGTAATGGGATCTGATATCCTCTTCCGGTATGTCTGAAGACAGCTACACTGTATTCATATACATAAAATAAGTAAATAAATCTAAAAAGAAGCAAGTAATATAAATAATTTGGAATGAAATACAGAAAAATGTCACTGACTGCCAGTCTTAAATTGATGCATATATTCTAAATATAATCATTTGAGAAACTATTGTAGGATTCCAGGATGTAAGTTGTTTGAAAGAGAACATGCTCCCTAGCATCCCCCAAATGATTAAAATATCAAAAACTATACAAATAAATAAATCTACGTACAGATGTTCAATCGATTCTCAGATATCAGCAATCATACTGTGTGTCAGGTAAACAACCTTTCGACTTCCAGTCACTGGAAACATAATTCCACTTATAAAAGTAATAGAAATAGTCAGGGACAAACTTCAGAAGCAATATGTATTTCTTGTATTTAAAAGTCACTTTTAAGCCTGTCAGAGGTGGTGCATGCCTTTAATCCCAGCACTCAGGAAGCAGAGGCAGGCGGATTTCTGAATTCAAGGCCAGCCTGGTCTGCAGAGGGAATTCCAGGACAGCCAGGCTACAAAGAGAACCCTGTCTTGAAAAACAAAAAAACCAATCACTTTTACTAAAAGACACCTTTTAGAGACAGCTACCAAAAACAGAATGGTTTTTGGCTTTGCAACAGTTTGTGTCAGCCATTTTCCCCCCTCATAATAAGAAGGTAGCAGAACAGCAGAGTGGTCTCTTGAGCCTGTTTATAATGTGTCACTGTAGAACAGTCTCAACTGGAAACGTAAGTGTAAACATGTTGCAGGAAATATTAAAAAAGAGCTCACCAACTCTCTCGGATCCTGCTTCCCTCAACCCACCAACTCTTCAGCCCCACCAGGCCACAGGGCACAGCTCCTGCCAGGCCAGCTCACTTGGTGGTCTCTGGGCCCGCCAACTCTCCGGCGGCTCCCCCGCCCCCTAATTCTTCTCACTACTACAATATGCCGCACACACCCCATAGTCAGCCATCACAACACTCAATTACCTGGTAGAACTAAAAACTCTTAAGGCTCACAGTTAACCAATCAGATTTATGTAACAATAAAACACAGTTGACAAGATGCCAATACAAATAATTTCAGAGCCAGTTGATAATGATAAAAGCTTCATCCCAATGATTCTAACATTACGATATCATAACTGTGGCTGGCGTAAGCCACGGTGGTTCACATCTGCCTCCATTCTCCTTCCTCTCTTTCTCTTCTACACTCCCCATCAATGCCCCTCTTAGCTCTGCCTCTCTTTTCTCTGTAATTGGACAGGGAAAATTCTGCAACATAAATAAATATGTAGACGACATCTCTTTAGAAAGTAGGAAAAACATCTATGTGAATCCATAAACATCCCATGTTTCTTAGGAAAAGTTATTTCTATGACTTATTTTTCTAGATTTTTGAAATGAGTAGGAATTTACTTAACATTAATACTGTATTTATCTGAAATAATATGAGCTGATTTAGAATATCTGGTGTGTATATTCTTAATTTGTTCTGATTTTAAAATAGTGAGATGATCCAATACAGCTCAAAGATGACTATAAGAATTTTAAAGATCAGATGTTATAAAATAAGGAGAACTAGAATTTTATTAAAAGCAATAGCTTACAAACTATGGAAATATTCACTTCCTAATTCCTGATAAATGTAAAAGTGCATCATTCAGGCTCCGCTGCTAAGAGCTCTTGCGGCTCTTCCAAAGCTTAAGTCCCATGTTGAGTGGCTCACAGCCACCTGTAACTCCAGATCTGATAGTCCCTTCCTGCCTCCATGGGCAACTCTACACACGCGCACACACACACACACACACACACACACACACACACACACACACACACACGGCATACACTCTTTTCATGCATGCAAGTAAATAAAACAATAAAATATTTAAAAATATATAAAGAAAATCGAAGATAGTTGAGTAATTTCCATAAAAAGTCACAGAAAATGGAATCAAACATCACATGGTTTGAAGGTATGATACGTTTTTAGCTCCAAAGTATGTAATGATAAAAGAAAAATGTTTATACAGTCATTGTACTTTAAAAACAATTTTGGGCTAGAGTAGATTCAGCAGTAGAGAGGTTGCTTAGCATGTGGCTTTAACCCCCAACCCTGGCAAAAAAAAAATCATATACAAGAGGGAAAAATAAAGCATATACTTCTGCAAGGTATTTGTCATAGCTAAAATCTCTCAAGACAAGAAAACTAGGGAAAAAGAAAAAGAGAAAGATTAAGACACCAAAAAGCAAGTGGTCAAAGGCATACGTTCTCAAAGAGCAGGTTCGGGGAGGTAGCTTTAAATATGGAAATATGTTCACCCTTGCTAGTTATGAAATAAATACAAATTAAAGTGATAATAAGTTATGCTAACACCCAGTGTTGCGGGTGCCAATTAGCACAACCCTTTTGGAAAGCAATTTGGCAGTATGTCTCAAAAGTAATAAATATATTCAGTTTGTTTGAATCACTAATTCCAGGCATAGAATCCAAGGGGGCAACTTGAAAGAAGAAAGCCCTGCGTGGGAGCCCCTATTGCGCTGGCATTTATAGCATTAGAAACCTGTTTGGCAATAAAAATAAAAGTTAAGTAAAATAAGGTCCTTGCATGTCAGCATGATGGAATGTCCTGCAGCAGTGAGTTCTCTGACGCCGTGTTTATTGCAGTCTAATTGAATTCCCAGCCATCCCCGCATCCCATCTGCCCCAGAACACTGCTCCCCTTTCCCCCTCGTTCAACTGCACTCAAGAAAGAGCCATGGATCCAGGAAAGGCTCTCACACCGGGTTTACGAAGCTTTCTTAGTTACTTTTCTGTTGCTCTGATAAAACACCAGGACCCTTGAAGGCAGCTTAGAGAAGGGAGAGGCAGCGTGGGCTTGTGGTTCCAGAGGGACTTCCAAGTGAGTCCATGGTGGTGGGGAGGTGACAAGGGGACAAAGGTAGGAGGGCATGGGAGGCTGGGAGCTCATCTTGAACTGTAAGCATTACACACACACACAGAGAGAGGAAAAAAATAGTGCCAAGCTTTTAATCTCAAAGACACACACACACACACACACACACACACACACACACACGCGCGCACACACACGCGCACACACCCACAGAGAGAGAGAGAGAGAGAGAGAGAGAGCTCTCAATAATGAACTTCCACCAACTGTTTAAACGCCAAGTGTTTAAAAATCTGAGTTCTTTCAAATCACTATGGAAGCCAGAGCTTGAGCTTTTATCTATATTCTTTGGGATCTCATCATCTCTCTCTCTCTCTCTCTCTCTCTCTCTCTCTCTCTCTCTCTCAACTCTTCCCACTGTACCTGAAACAATATCCTGGCTTCTATTTCCAGGTTCACCCCCACCTGGCTGCTCCCTCACTGTTCCCCTGACCTGTTCTTGTCAGGGTCACTGCTGACCTCCATGCAGCCATCCTAAAGTCCTTGTCCTACTAGGATGTTTGGCAGTGTTCTCTTAAAATTAATTAATTTAGATCTACTGATACGTGTATATGTGTATGACTTTGTATGTGGCCATGCACACCTACAGGCTCACATAGGACGGCGGGTTTCCTCTTCCGTCTCTCTCCACGTACTCCTTTGAGGTAGGTCTTTCCCTGAACTTGGTGCTCAACACTTTTTTTTAGCTTAGGCTGGAAGCCAGCAAGCGCTAATGATCCTCCCGGGTCCACTTGGCTTGGAGCTGGGGTTCTAGGCGTTCACAGGGATGCCCAGTCTTTTGCATGTGCACTGGGGTGCAAACTACGATCCCTATGTTTGTGGAGTGAGCACTGTAGGCCACTGATCACCTCAGCAGTCCCGACCGCGAGCATCCGTGAAGCTCCCTCTTCCCTTGCCTTTGCATAGCACACCTGTCTTAGTTACTTTTCTATGCTTGTGACAAACACCCACGGCCAAGGCAACTTGTAAATGAAGCATTTAGTTGGGCTTCCAGTTTGAGGGGTTTAGGTTGACTCTATGATGGTAGGAAAGCTTAGCGTTCACATGGTCATCTACAAGAAGACAGAGACACTCAGAATGCTATAAGTCTTTCGAATCCTCAAAGCCACCCCAAGTGACACACCTCCTCTAATAAGGCCATACCTTCCAATCCCTCCAAAAACATTTCACCAGTTAGTGACCAAGTATTCAAATGTCTGAGCATAGAGGTGCCATTCTCATTCAAACTAGCTCTTAACCTCTCCACTTCTCCTTATGTCACATCACATCTTGTTGACTCTAACATATATATAATATATATAATATATATAATATATTATATATAATGTATTTTATATTATCATATATAATTTATCATATATTATACATAATAAATGATATAATACATACATATATACATGTGGGACATATATACACATATGTACATATGGGACATATATACATATGGGACATGTATATACATATATACATATACACATACATATATCCCAGTTTGGACTCATTCCTTTTAGTCTTTGTCCATACAATCTTATCCACTTATCCACTTCCAAGTCTTTATATATCATCTGAGCATTCGGATCTCTCTTGAGTCTAGCCGGTATCAATCCTCTGACCTTCAGGCCTATCTTGATAAGTCCTTTTGATGGCATACAAGTATCTTGAACTTGAGAAATACTCAGTCCTTCAGCAAGTCCAGGCTCAGCATATACTGTTCCTGGTGCCTTCATCCATCAGTCTCCTCACCAGAATCCTCATAATCACGGCCCTCCCTCCATTCCTGCTCATCTGGCCTCAGGCTGTTCCTCGAATTGGTCTGATTCTTTCTATTTCACTGTGCCACTGTAGCCCAGGTTTCTGTCATCTCTTGCTGCCACGTGACTCTACTGGGATGTCTGTCTGGTAGTCTGCAGACTCTCAAAGGACAAGGACTGTAGCTGTTTAGCTAGCTGGTTATTTGCTGCCTTGAGTAGCATTTTGCCATGTTAGGAGCTTGTTTATTTATAGAATAAACAACCGGAATGGTTTCGGTTATGTAAAAATTATGTGTGAGGACTGGAAGGAAACTGGAAGTGATTAGAGAGCTGACAAAAAACGGAACTGAGAAAACCCACGGGTGGAGGAATTCAGAGTAAGAGACACACATACAAGAAATATGTAGTTATGCACCAGCGTGTGTGGCGGAGAGAGCATCGTGGGGTAGAGAAGTGAGTATAACCAAGAGTGCAGGCCCCTGAGACGAGGAACTAGCAAGAACAGCTTGGAGTTCATTCCCACGCTCCTGTCTTGTAGCACGTGTGGTGGGCATGCCTGTTAACCTTGCTCCTTGGAAGGCTGAGGCAGGAAGATCACAGATTGAGGTTGTTGTAAAGTGCTTGCCTAGCATGTACAAGCCTTGGGTCCAATCCACAGCATCACAGGGAGGTAAAAAATGTCTCATATGGATGCTCAGACGTCAGGCCAGGTGAACGCGGGCTGAAAGAACTTGGCTTCCCACAGCATGATTCCATGGACTGGGAACACATTTTTTTTTAAATATTGAAAGGTTGGGGTATAGATTCAGCAAGCTGTTAGGGGATCAGGAGAGACAGCAGAGAAGGCGTAGGTAACCATACAGGAAGTTTGAAGAGAGGTCYGGAAGATGAGAGTGGAAAACCCCCAGGTGGTCCAGGCCATTGCTCTCCATGGGGGGGGGGGGAAGGTTACCTGATCCTCCACTCCAGTTTCCCACTCTTAACCCATCTGCAACCAGGTTCCCCCCAAGGCCTGATGTCAATTGATCCGCTAGCATTTAACCCTTCGTCTTCCTTTCTCAATGGGAGAACTAGCTGCCTTGTTTATTTCGATATTTCTTATGGAGAACTCTGCTTTAGCAGTTTGGAATTTCAAGACTTTCTTTTTGTTCCTCCTACATATGCACTATACCTCTGACCATACACAGATCCTCAGAAAACCCTCTTCCTGTAAATCTCATCAGGGATTTGACCACATGGTAAACCATAGCTAATTTTAAAAGTAGATTGAGCTATTATCTGATAGCATTCATAGGAAGTAATAAAGAGGTGGCCAGGGTCCCTTAACACCCGGAAGATCAAGGAACAGCCTCTTAAATAAACCATAGACTAGAGTCTTGCAAATGAAAAGAAAATCCTGTGTTTGGATGGGAATGCTTAATAATGTAGAGACATATGTTTCACTAAAATGACGGTATGTGTTTGCTGTTTCAGTAAGATACATCATCACCTCAACATCCTTTGGATAAGATAATTGTGAATCTCTAAAAGATGAACCATGTCTATGAAAATACAGATAAATAAGGAGCTCTTTGCCTTACTAAATATTTAAAATAGTAAAAACATAGAAGGAATAGAAGTAGATTCCAAATATATTACATTACCATACATTGCACAAAGGACATTGTGGTAGTTTGAATAGGAATGGTCCTCATAGACTCCTGGGTTTGAATGCTTGGCCATAGGGCGTGTGGCCTTGTTGGAGGAAGTGTGTGACTGTGGGGACAGGCTTTGAGGTAATATGTATGCTCAAGATATGTCCAGTGTGACAGGTAGTCTCCTGATGCTGCCTGTGCATCAAGAAGTAGAACTCTCAGCTCCTTCTCCGGCACCATGTCTGCCTGCAGGCTGCCGTGCTTCTTTCTATGACAATAATGGACTGAACCTCTGAACCTGTAAGCCAGCCCTCAATGAAATGTTTTCCTTTATAAGAATTACCATGATCCTGTTGTTTCTTTACAAAAACAAAAAACAAAAAACCCAAACCCTAACTAAGGCAGATATCTTGAGAGATGGGGAGATGGCTCAGAAGTTCAGAGTACTTGTTGCTTTTACAAGGGATCCTGGTTTGGTTCCCAGCACACACCTGGCAGCTCATGACCATTTGTAGCTCCCGTTCCAGGGGACGCTATCTTCCGACCACCAGGATACAGGTACATACAGATGCATATACATATGTGCAGGAAATGCATCCATACAAACAAAATGCATGAATCTAAAATGTTTTCTGAAGTAAACATGATATCTTGGTTCAATAGGGAAAGGAGAGGGGTTTTTTTGTTGTTTAGGAAATGGTGATGATATAGCTAATTAGCCATCTGGATAAAAATAAAATTGGACTTTTATCCCACTCTATAGATACACAAATAAATTCCAGATGGATTAAAAATGTAAGTTTAAAAAACAAAACAGTAAGGAGGATGGAACTATTTAATTCTTGTCTGTAAGCTAGAGTTTAGGATGCACTTAGTAATCAAAACAAGAACCCCGATATCTGATTACATAAAGAGATGCTGTATAAGGCTAAGAGATTACACAAACAAACGTAAAAACAAACGGTAGAGTATGAGAAAGTGTGTGTCAGAAATATGACAGATAAGGATTAATATCTACGTGGTGCAGAGAGCTCTTCAGAATTGATAAGAAAAATGCACAACAGAAATGTGGTCAAAAACTTGGAATATGCATTTCACAGAACAAATCAAACAGCCAGTAAAAACCATCTCTGTTTTTTACACCAGCTTCCTAAAGAAACTCTCCTTCCCGTGGCAAGTTGTCTTACTTAGGGTTTCTATTTTCTGTGAAGAGACACCATGACCATGACAACTCTAATAAGGAAAACAGTTAATTGGGGCTGGCTTACAATTTCAGAGGTTTAGTCCATTATCGTCATGGTAATGAGCAGGAGAAGACAGTGAACCTTGTTAGCCCTGGCTTGGGCTTCTGAGCCCTCAAAGCCGACCCTCTAGTAAAGCACGTCCTCCCACAAGGCCACACCGCCTAATAGTGCCAGTCCCTATGAGCCTATGGGGCCATTTCATTCAAAGTACCACACAGGTCTAAAGGTGACTTCCTATAATGCTTTAGGAGGGATAGTGTTGATACAAACCAACCGCATGATATGTCTTCTTCCCCCTCTGCCCAGACCACAGTGACCATTGTGGGAAGCGTCTCTGCGAGACACTCGGAGTGCGTGGTCAAGAACGCAGACACGGGCAAGCTGCTCTGTCAGGGGAGAAGCCAGCTGAACCGGACCTGTGCCTGCAACATCCCCAGCCGCCCCAGCTACAGTAGGTGGATTCCTCTGGGCAATTGGTATAAAGCCAAGAAGCGAGGGCCTCTCCCGAGTTCAGTCACTGGGGACTGGGATAGTTGCCTTCCTGTCTCTGTCCTTCTACCTCTGCCTCCTACCTGAGTCTTCACTATTGTACTGCCCCATTTCCTGAGCCGACTCCAGCCCCTCACTCTCCGATGTGACTGGGGAGAGAAAGGGAAGGAGACATTGGCTAAGAGGGCTTGGGAAAGCAAGAAACCTTTGGGCTTGCTTTCCAGGTGGGTGAGAGAATTCGGAGTTCAGAAAAGCAGTGGTGCCTTAGGGTGAGATGAAAAAACATTCTAAGTTCAGTGCATGCATGCATTCATTCATTCATTCATTCATTCATTCATACAGGAAGTATGAACATCTGGATACAAAGTATTGTGCTAGGTTTCAGGAATATGAAGGTGCAAACAGATTAAACTGAACCCTTGCTTCAGAATCCTTATAACCTGTTATGGCTGCGCTGAGACTATAAATGTTGGTGTGCAATGTAGTGTATAAAAGTAGGGTTATAATGTAGTATTATTGGGTACCTATAACCACAAAGGCACCTTTATGTCTTAGTTAGGATTTTATTGCTGTGAAGAGACACCACGACCATGACAACTTTTATAAGGAAAAACATTTAATTGGGGCTGGGTCACAATTTCAGAGGTTCGGTCCATTCCTGTCATGACGGGAGGCCTGGCGGCGTGCAGGCAGACACGGTGCTGGAGTAGGAGCTGAGAGTTCTCCATCTGGATCCAGGGGCAGCATGGAGAGACAGTGAGCCACACTAGGCCAGGCTAGAGTCTATGAGACTTCATAGCTCATCCCAGGGAGACACTGTCTACAACAAAGCCACACCTACTCCGACAAGGCCACACTTCTCAAGAGTGCCTTCCCTATAAGCTTATGGGGCCATTTTCATTCAAACTGCCATACCTGGGGTGGATCTCGTTTTGGGTAAGTGATATCAGTCCTACAAGAATGAGGGATGAGCAGAGATAAGCCAGAGAAAAGGGAGAAATTTATGCAACCAGAGACCAGCTTGTGTGCTAGACAGAAGAAGAGAAAGGGGTTTAGATTGGGGAACTAAAAAAGACTCTCTATGAGTAAGACAAGTGGGATGGGGCAGGGAGGACAGGACACTGGGGTAGCCAGGGGACAATAGAAGACCGTGGTAAAACATGGACTCCGTCCTGGGAGGCCTCAACTACAAGTGGCATAGTCAGATTCATTAGCAGGAAGGCACCATTGTGGATGATCTGTCCCTGGAATAGAAGGTTAGCCCTGTGGGGCAGAGACTTTGAAGAATTTGTTGCTGTGCATAGAATTGTGTCTAGCCTGGTGTGTCCATTTATAATCAGTAAATTTTTAGTGAGTAGATGGCAATGAATGAAGAGGGGGGAAAAGGAAAATTAAGAACTGAAATACTTGGTTCTTAAGGAGTGACCAATAGAAAAGCCATCGAGCCGGGAGTGGTGGCGCACGCCTGTAATCCCAGCACTTGGGAGGCAGAGGCAGGCGGATTTCTGAGTTCGAGGCCAGCCTGGTCTACAGAGTGAGTTCCAGGANTCGAGGCCAGCCTGGTCTACAGAGTGAGTTCCAGGACAGCCAGGACTACACAGAGAAACCCTGTCTCGAAAAACCAAAAAAAAAAAAAAAAGAAAAGCCATCGAAGGGGTCCAAACAAGAGAGACCGAGAGCCGGAACTAGATGTAAATGGATGCGAAGTGGTCTAGGGATGCCCAGGAGGCTCAAAAGACAGTTCATGAATCTGCTAAGATGGAAAAGACTTGGGAGAGTTAAGGTGATAGTGGACGCCTCCTAGAATGTTTGGCGTGATCACACTGGAGCTGTTCGAGTTGCCTGTGAGCAGTGGAGTTAATATTGGGTGATATTTAGACAAATAGAAGCTTATTGCTTATAGTTCCAGTGGCTAGGAGTTCCGGATGAGGGCATCAGATGATTCAGTGTATGGTGAAGGCTCTCTCTCTGCTTCAGAGATGATGCCCAACTCTCCCTTATAAGGACACCAATCCCATTCATGAGGAGAGAGTCCTCATGATTTAACTACTTCCCAAAGACTCCACCTCATAATATTATCAAATAGAGTGTTGAGCTGCCAAATAAAGGGTATAGCAAACGGGGAGACTAGAGCACTCAGTTAAACCTTCTTCCCTCAAGAGGAACTGGACACACAGAGCCAGGGTCACAAGCTAAAAATGTCCCTTGAAATCCCTGGATCTAGATACTTAAAAAGTGCATCAGTCTTCTACCCTGTCACCACTGTACCATCTTTAAATGCACTTCTGGTTAAACTGGGTCATTAAAGATGCAGATCTTGCTCACGTATAAATTATCACTCCAAAGTATCCAAGACTGACTTAGAAAGCTAATTGGTGCCATTAGAACCTCCAACAACTGCCCCCTCCCTTCCCTTGGCTGAATGCAGTAAGTTCAACTGTCCGCAAATGATAAAACTTAATTTGTGGGCTCTCTCACTCTGTCTCTTTGTCTGTCTGTCTGTCTGTCTGTCTGTCTGTCTGTCTGTCTCTCACTGTGTATATGTGTGTGTGTTTGTATGTTGAGACAGTTGTCTCATTATGTAGCAAATTCTCCTGCTTCAGCCTTCTCAGTGTAAGAGATAGATAGATAGATAGATAGATAGATAGATAGATAGATAGATAGATAGATAGATAGACAGATATAGAGATATAGAGATGGAGGAGATGGAGAAGAGGGAGAGATGATATAGATAGATGAAAGAGATAGGCATGACCCATCATGTCTACTTTCCTGGCCCGTTTTGGCTGGCCTTACCTCTACTGTCAAGGCTTGTTTTCCATACTTTGAAATAGTAGAGAAAGGTCACCTCGCCCATACCCCTTCCTAGTCTTTCTGTCATAGCTTTGGCTCTCCAGAAGCACCTCTATCTTGCACCTAAATTCTACATGGAGTTCAAACTACTCGCATGGTATCCCCTTGACTTCTGTGTCTTCTTCACCTTGGCTATTTTACTTCTTCTAGAACTGTAAGTGCTTCCAGAGGAGAGGTCATGAATATTCATTTCCCTGTGAAATTTCCAACGTGTTGTGCACGGTTGGTGCTCAGTAGAGTCTGACTTCCTTGGCATCCTCTCTGGGCACTTGTCAATTCTATGAGGATGTATTTTGCCTGGGAGTCCCTCAGTGCTAAGTGGCCATGTGTTCGTGTCACTAACATGCATCAAGTGTCTGTTCAGACGCTCCTGCTGAGAGGTCATGTCAGCCCTCCAGACCTCCTTGTCTTTAGAACAAAAGATTATCATTTCACATAAGCCCACTTCGCGTGAGCAGAATGCCGTGTGGAATTCTAGCCATCAGAGGAAGTCCTTGTGCAGGAGAGAAGCATCTCCATGCAGGGATCCTCAGAGTTTGTGAACAGCTCACTAATAAAGTTTCAGGAAGGAACACAGTCAGGCCAACTTCTCACAGTGTTAAGACTTCCAGGTAACAAGCCTCATGAATCCCTACAAGTAAGAAGATAATATTTCCTCTGTATTAGTGCTGGTCCTTACTTAGACATAACAGGACCAGAATGGCGTTGCTGTGGGCCATGGTACCCAAAGGATGCTCTATGTCTTCATTACGTTGGGAGGGGCATTACAGTCTACAGGTTCTGAGAGCAGCCTCAGGTCTGCTGAGTCATCATGCTTGGAATACAGCTCTGGTATTGATATTTCCCTAAAGCCTTTGCAATTCTGGCCAACAGCTGGGTTTGAGTACCCGCTGCCTCAGATCCAGCATTGGGGTTTAAAGAGATACCGAAAGCAGCATTTCTCTACTGCTGACTTAGCATAGATGTTACCCCCATCTTATTCTCCTGGGGTTTTCAGAAGCAAACCAGAAAGCCTTCATTTGACAGCAGCTGACTCAAGGAGGGCCTCAACCCAGGTTACCACGTTCAGGGTTTCTTAGGTAAATATTTACAGAGTGTGGACTTTTCTGAAGGCGCAGAGATTCTTTTCCGGGCATGCTAGTATTCATATTCAAGGCACTTCTTGCTCGGTGACTTGTTTTATTCTCATGCCTTGGCCAATTACAGGCTGAGGTAGTGATCCCAGCGAGAACATGGGATGTAAATGGGCTGTAAAATGGCTTTTCCTGGTGATTATCTGTGGGAGCCTTGGAGCTAGCATCAGGATCAGTCTGTTTGGAGGCTTACGCTGTGCACCGTGGCTGCCTGACACGAATGGCCCGTGGGGAAGGAGCCACACACTGACTGAAATGTCGGTGAACAGCTGGCACACCGTGCCCTCTGTGTAGACAAGGCAAGAATATTTCTTTCTTCCTTTTGCAACTCCAGCTATGCTTGACTGTGGTGGGAACCCACCATGAGTAACGTCCCCCCCCCCTTTCTTTTCCTCCAGATGTCTTAGTTGTCAATGCGACCTTCTCCTTTCCGGCTTGGAACTTATCAGAAAGATTCGACTTCACCAACTGCGCGTCATTAAAAGAGTAAGATCGGCTTCGACTTTTAAATGTTCTCATTGCTTTTAAATTTATTTGTTTTGCTCCTCGATTTCCTAAAGAACTCTTTGGAGGACTAGAACTTTCCAAAGTGCCTTTTGGAGCATGGTCTAACAGGAGCTAGGAGAGTCACGGAGGTAATAAACCGTGTTCGCTCATTCAAGCCCTAACAAGGAAACTGGAGCAGCTGCGGAGAGCATGCGCCAAGGTGTCCCTCTCAACAGGGAAAGGTATTTTCCCCAGACCTGGAGAATCCCTGAAGTAAGGGGTCAGGAAGGAATACCACTAAACTCTCCCACAATGCAAATGGCCTTTGGGAATTTGGTCAGAGTAATAAAAACCTGCACATGAGAACCGAGGAAATCCTTCACCAAAAGGGGATATTCATTTTGCTTTCTTTCTGGGGTGCTAGGGAATTGGACTTGGGAGCCTTGGGCATGTTGAGCCGATCTACCACTTAGCTACCCCCCAGCCCTGGGTCTTCTATGTATTACTAGTGGCCCCATTCAGCTCTGGGCCTTCTGAATTTGGATTACAGCTCCCTCTCGGCTCTTAAAGCAGAGAGAAGCCAGAGGAAATAGTGTTTTCAGAGACCCATCCTCTGCAGTTGGGACAGAGGACACATGTGGGCTGTATTAGCAGAGGTGTGTTATTCATGCCGGAGTGTGATTGGACAGCCATGTAAGAGAACCGCTTCCAGCCTGGCCTGGAAATCAATCACTATAGGAAAGGCAAAGTCACACTGTGTTAGGTTATCTTTACCAAAGAGGTGCATTAGAAGGTCGCTCAGAGAGTCAGCGATGTCTAAGAAACAGAACAAATCTAGGGAAGAAAAATAGAACTCTCCATATTAGAAGCCTCCAACCCAGCAAACAGGAAAAAGAGAATGAAGTAGAACTTAGGGGTGCAAGGAAAGTTTAAAGATGTCTCTCTGTAGGACCCTAGGCAGAAGGAAATGCTTTAGAACCCAGGTAGAAGGAAATGACACACCCCCCACCCCGGGGTCCCACTGCTAGGTAAATACCAGACCTTAGAGCCAGATCCACCAGCCTGGAGAGCTCTCTTTCAGGGAGCTGCTTGGGGGAGAGGCGCCCTCCCTGATTTGTAATCTGTTTTCTGCCTTCAGGAAACTACATCCTGTAGGTTAGGATCTCTGGAGCACATATGAATTCCAGGCCAAGCACACTCCCTCTCCGTGGTCTCCTCATCTCCTCCTGCTATGTTTTCTTGAGGCATCCCTTGGGCAGCTCCCCAGACCAACCCCAATCTTTCTTCTCTCCCTGATCTCTGAGCATTTTTTTTTATGCGTGGAGGGCATTCTCAAGCCCTCCACAGCTACCCACGCACAACACTTCCTTTGGTTGGAAAGCACACGGTGGTGCCCCATCCATCCTCTCTGCCTGCCCGGAAATGTTTTGTGTCTCCCACCCTGTCCTCGTCAGCACAGCTGCTCCAGGGAGCGAGGGCTTTGCTGATCCGCTGAGTGGCAGCCAGGAGAGAAAGATCCCTCTTTCGGGAGGCTTACCTGAGAGTAGACAAATAGCAATCCAGAATCGGATTCAGTGGGTTCCTGTTATCAACAGACCAGCGGGTGACCCCAGCTTCAGGTCTCCATGGCAACAACTCTGTAAGCGTGATGACAAGCCGTCAACTTACAGGGCTTCCCAGAGAAGCGCATAAAGCCTTACTCTCTTCTCCAGCCTCAAAGGACCACCCTCCCTCCCTTTGTCCATCCTAGCTAGTCAAAGACTTTATTATTAAATAGTAGTATCATTCCTGTATGTTCTTAACCCGTGGCGCCACAGAGGGAAATGTCTAGAGTATGAATAATTCCCTGAAAATATAGAAATTAAGTTGGTTTTCTATCCTGCCCAGATGCCCAGTGTGTATCAGGACCGGCTGTGCTTGGTGTAAACGGGACAAAAAGTGCATCCACCCCTTCACCCCCTGCGAGCCATCAGATTACGAGAGGAACCAGGTAATCTGAAGTGGCATTTGAAGTGTTCTGAGATCTATCGGAAGCCAGTGCCTGTGTGCACGCAGCCCCACCCTTTCCTGTGTGCCTCACTCAGATGCTAAAGGGATGCTCTCCAATGCAGGAGCTCTGTCAAGCTGCTGTGGAGAAACTGCCCAAGAACTCAGGAGGAGGAAGAGCCGAGGAGAACAAGGGGAACAGAACCGAAGGGGCTTTGCAGGTCAGGCTCAGCTTTTGTGTCGCTAACGGAAAGACAAAATCCCCTTTTGATGACAACAACAACTCTTACTACTTTGGGTTTCTGTTGTAAAATTCCCCATTTCACTTATAACCCCAGTCCCCCCTCCCCCACACAATTTTTTTTTTGGTTCATTTTTTTTTTAACCAAGTTTCACATAATTGGCTCAATACATCAAAGGCTTCACATTCTCATAAGAGAAATTAAAACTTTGTAATTGTGAAAAATGATGCTGTTCCAGTAGAAGTGGAATTGTAAAGGTGACTTTGTGGTCCACTGGGGAATGTGTCACGTACAGCTGAGGTGACCTCGGTTCAAACCAGATACTATGACTTCACTAGTGACCGGTGCTGTGTGAGTGGCTAGGGGTTCTATGCAAAATAAGCAAACTGACCTTGCTTATTTTTTTATTGGATTTATGGAGTTGATTGAGCCCGTCATTAATAATGCCAAGATCGAATGGCTGAAGAATACGCATCTCCCTCCCTTGTCTCGAAAGCGGTGATTTTTTTTCCCATGAAATTTTCCTGGAAAATCCTCTTGCTTTGTCTTCATCATTATAGTTAATTACCACAGTCTAGATAGCAGTCACGTACAAAAAGAAGGGCTGAGACCATGTGAATATTTCCGAGCAGGACACATGTGACTGTTTAGTTCTGTACCAGCTCCCCGCGGGTTTATAGAAGTTCATTAAGTGTTTACATATAGTGACACACACGCGCACAGTGGACAGGTTCCCTTCCTCACTCTTTCGACTCTGTCAGAAGCAGACAAATTAAGATCAGCCCTGGAAGAAATTCACAGGGCCCAGCTTTTACTCTGTGACCAGTCTGGGGCTCTGACTTAGCCATTTGTAGCTACTTAAGGTCAAGTGTCAATACAAATAAGGAGCACATTTTTAATCATTACTGAACAGTTGATAGTAACTTTAGGTGAATTAAGTACCAGGCTGAGGGCCCGTGAACCCAAATGGATTATGAAGTTAATTAAAGCATTAGTGAACCTTGGTGTGCCAATATCTCCGGCCTTTGCGTCTCTGAGACTTAATTAAGTGACGGGGCTGCTTCTCTGGTCTCCGTGGTTTGTAAAAACTAAGACACAGTGACAGGAGCTTGGGTGGAGAAGAGAGCAGCTTTTCTCTTTTAATTAAGCTTGGTGGTGGTGGCTTTCAGTTTTGGTAAACTGCAGGGACCACGAGATTTACCATCTTCTCTATTTTTAGTGTGCACTTCCGTAATGTAAGTATCCTTCACACTGCGTGTACAGCCAGTCACTGCAATACTTGACATTGTGCCAAACTGAAACTCAATACTCATTTAGTGACTCCTCCCCTGGACCCGGCCCCACCCCCAGGGTCCCGTAACCCCCTATTCTATCTTCTGTCTCTAAGATATAACTTATCGTAGGCACCTTGTGTGAGGGGTTTGCCCCCTGTGACAGGCTTACTTCATTTACCATTGTGCCCTCAGGCTCACTGCGTTGTGCCATGGGTTAGACTTTCTTTCCTTTTGAAGGCTGAATAATATTCCAGCATATGTGTGTGTGTGTGTGTGTGTGTGTGTGTGTGTGTGTGTGTAATACATTTTATTTATACATTCCTCCAACCACAGGATCTCGGCTTGCTTTCACCATTTAGGCATTAAGACAAGTACAGTTAGAAACTCAGCCATATGACTGCCTCTTAGAGCCGCCCTGTTTAATTCATTTGATCAACACCACAGAGTTAAGACTCCTGGATCACACTGTACTTCTTGTTATTAAGTGCCACCATCCTGTCTTCCACGGTACTCTGTCTAGCCGAGGGGCCTGCTAACGGGGCTCAAGGGCTTCTGTCTCTTGCATCCTCACGAACATTTTCCTGTTTGGTTTGGTTTGGTTTGGTTTGGTTTGGTTTGGTCATTACTGTACTCACAGCTGTGAGCTGCAGCCTCACCTGACTTTGGCTGTCATCTCCCTGTGCTTTTGGACTCCTTTTTATTTGCTTGCTCACCAGCTAATGTCTTCTACTAAACTCCTTTACCATTGCTTTGATTGGTTAACTTGTTTTCTTCCTTTGGGCACAAGAAGTATATTCTAGGGTTTAGCCAGATACAACATTTGAAAGTATTTCTCTCACATTCTGTAAGTTATCTTTCAACTCTGGAGTGTGTGTGTGTGTGTGTGTGTGTGTGTGTGTGTGTGTGAGAGAGAGAGAGAGAGAGAGATAGATATATATAGAGAGAATGTGTGTACATATGTATGTATATGTGTGTTTATGTGTGTATGTGTGTATATGTGTATGTTTATGTGTGTGTGTATATATGTGTGTATGTGTGTGTATATGTGTGTATATATGTGTGTATGTATGTGTGTATATGTGTGTATATATGTGTGTATGTATGTGTCTGTATATGTGTGTATATATGTGTGTATGTATATATGTGCATATATATGTGTGTATGTATATATGTGCATATATATGTGTGTATGTGTGTATACATGTGTATACGTGTGTGTATATGTGTGTGTATGTGTGTGTGTGTGTGTCTGTGTCTGTGTGTGTTGCTAGATCTCAAACCCACAGCCTCACACACACTAGACAAGCACTCTACATTAAGTTCTATCCCTGGACTAGTCCTGTTCTTTGATACTAGAACTTTCAATTTCAGTGAAGTCCAATTTGCCTCCTTTTTCTTTTGTTTCTTGTGCTTTGGGGCTCAGGCCCAAGACATGACTGACAGAATTAATGCTGTGATGCCTTTCAAACTTCCATTTTCTTCTTCTTCTTCAAGTTTTAACTCATCCATGCACACCTTACCATGCACACACTGGAGCCCATTTTTGTGGATGCAGTAAGTGCCCTTCTGCATGTGGGTTTCCAGCCCCATTCCTTGAACACTCTTTTCCTGGTTCAGTGGTTATAATGTCCTCGCTGGAAACCCCGTGGGCTTGCATGCGAGGTTTTATTCCTAAGGTTTCCTTCCTTTCCCACTGCTCTGTGCCTCTTCTTCACATGAGTACCACACTGTCTGTGTTTATGCTTTTTGTTCTTAGTCTGTTTTGGAACCAGTGTGTGTGCCTTCCAACTTCTTTCTTGTCTTTGATTGTTCCATAGGAAAACAACACAAAAAGCTCGCCCTCTGTTTTCCTCTGATAGCATCACCTTGTACAATATAACCGAAGATCTCAAGCCCTGCTAATGATGTCAAAGGTCAAGGTGTAGGATGCTCATTGCCACAGGCCTCCCCCCGCACCCCCCCCCCCCGCTGCCCTTTTATAGCTCCATCTACTGCCTCCTGCCCCCACCAGCTCCGGAGCCCCACACCACTAATGAATTCTCCATTTCTATAGTCTTGTCGGTTCTCAAATTCTATGTAAATAGAATCATCTGGATGGACCCTTTGGGAGATTAATATTTTTTATTAAATTTGTTTTTATGGATACTAAAAACAGAGATTATACATATTAATGGGGTACCATGTGATACAGTTAGATGGAAATTCAGCCAAGTTCTTGTATACTGGTCCAGGCAGTGCTTTGTAAATGTCTTAAAGAGAAGGGTGACATAGTCACCCTGGCTTCCTGTACTGTGCCTTCCTGTACCTTCTAAACTGTGATACTGTGGTTTAAAAAGTCGGGTCACTAAAAAAGAAAGGTAAGTCTCAAAAGAAGTCAAGGTTTGCGTTCAACTCTTCTCTACAGATTGCCCTTCTATGGTTGGGGAAAGACATTTTGCTGAGACCAAAACATTTACTTTAAATATGTGTGACTCGGAGCAGAATCTCAAGTTTGGTAGGGAATGGTATGCTGATTGGCATAGGAGAGATTTTCTGTGCTCTCTCTGTGCAAGGCAGCTGTCTTTCATCACCACACGAATGTGAAACTTTCCGGCCTGCACTGTTGGTTCTCACAGCAAGTTTGCATGACCGCCCAACAGTTGAGGCAGAGAAGCCACCGAGAGCCTTTCTTGAATGCATCTGCCCATATCACCTCAGCACCAAATGCTTCCCGTGTGCTGGGCACCCTCTGAGGCTCCGAGATGCTGAGCTGGAGTCAGTGTTTCCTACAGAAGCTATGGCGCATCTGCTATAGGATGCCATGCTGAACGCCATGGATACCGCATGCAATACACGAGTGAATGAAAGTCTCTGTAGACATTAGTCCTAAGACTCTTTTCCATGAGAACACCCACAGCAATACAAGATTTATATACACATGTCTGTGTCTGTGTCTATGTCTCTATGTCTCTATGTCTCTTTGTCTCTTTGTCTCTATATCTCTATATCTCTATGGCTATGGCTATTCTATGTCTCTATGTCTATGTCTATGTCTACGTCTATGTCTCTGTGTCTATGTCTAAGTCCATGTCTGTCTATGTCTCTATATCTCTATGTCTGTCTATTCTGTGTCTAAGTCTATGTCTAAGTCTATGTCTATGTCTGTCTGTGTCTGTCTACGTCTCTATGTCTATGTCTAAGTCCATGTCTGTCTATGTCTCTATGTCTATGTCTATTCTATGTCTATGTCTATGTCTATGTCTTTATGTCTATGTCTCTATGTCTGTCTCTGTCTATGTCTATTTTATGTCTACATCTATGTCTCTATGTTTATGTCTATGTCTGTCTGTGTCTCTATGTCTATGTCTGTCTATGTCTCTATGTCTATTCTATGTCTAAGTCTATGTCTATGTCTCTATGTCTATGTCTGTTTTATGTCTACATCTATGTCTCTATGTCTATGTCTATGTCTATGTCTTATGTCTATGTCTACATCTATGTCTACATCTATGTCTCTATGTCTATGTCTAAGCAGAACCTGAAAGGACAAGAACTCAAAGTCTGACTATGCACAGAGTCTTAGTTCTTAGTTTTTCTTGTTTATTTAAGCCCATTAATGGTTAAATGCAATCATCGTGGTTGGTTAAGTCTTTGATGGATGGATTGATTGATGGAAATGACCTTTCGGCTCACCTTAGAGGGACAAGAATCACCTAGACTAAATAAGACAGGAGAGTGGATATTCTTCACGAAGCAACCACCGTAAGTAAGTTGTTCATATCTGGAAAATCCAGGGAGCCTCAGTAATTCAGTCTGTCTGGGCAGAAGAGGTAGAGGGCAAATGAAAGCATAGAAGAGTTATCAAACTGGAGCCTGCGTGTGCTGGGATGTATGCCCCAGCCCTTTGGGATTTTTGTCTTGCTTCTTCAGTGGCAATGGAAAGCTACTCATCATGTCTATTTTAGTGTAGATTTGGTCATCTGAGAATGTGGTACTGATAGGGAGGATTCCTGGTTTAATCCCAGGACAATTGACTTCACATTCTCATGATCCTAAGACTTACTTGATCCAGGATACCGTGGTGGTTTGAATGTACTTGGCCCAGGGGAAGTGGCACTACCTTGTTGGAGTAGGTGTGGCCTTGTTGGAGGAAGTGTGTCACTGTGTAGGTGGGCTTTGAGGGCTTCTAGTGCTCAAGCCCCAACCAGTGTGAGAAGAGACAGTCTCTTTCTGCTTGACTTCAGATTATAGTATAGAACTCTCAGCTCCCCTTCCAGCCCCATGTCTGTCTGGATGCTCCATACTGCCCACCACGGTGATACAGGCGTGAACCTCTAAAACTGTAAGCCAGCCCCAGTTCAATGTTGTCCTTTATAAAAGTTGCCTTGGTCATGGCGTCTCTTCACAGCAATGAAACCCTAAGACAGATACCCTGATCCAGAAACAAGAGCCCTAATTTTTCAGGGTACTGAACCAAAGAAAAGCATGAGCCCAGTTAAAAACAAACAAACAAACAACAACAACAACAAACACCCAAATCTCATCTGGCCTAGAATGAAGGCAGCTGTCTGCTGTAAGACCAATCTTAATCTCTTTCCTAAAACCATGAGACTACTACCTCACTGGGTGGCCATCTTTCTTTTCATTTTCTAACCCTCTCATCTGGTGCCCTCACCTGCTGAGGGCAGCTACAGCTGCCCCTCCTGCCCTCAGGGGAGGCTGCAATGATATGTGGATAATGTAGATGATTTCTGGTTATGTTTTTTTTTTCTTTTGGCTGGTTAGTTGGTTTTGTTGCTGTGGTTTGTCTGGGGAGGTATTTGTTTTGTTTTATTTTATTCAAGACAGGGTCTTATTATGTACCTCTGGCTGTCACTGTGTAGACTAGGAACTCAATATGTAGAGTAGGCTGGCCTCAAACTGAGAGATTCAACTGTTTCTGCCTCCAGAGTGTGGAGCTTAAAGAGATGTACCACCACGCTTGGCCTCTTTGGTCATACTCATAATTCCTCACTATATGTTAATCACTATAGGGCAGAAATCAGCCATGTCAAGCTGTCTCTGCTTTTCCTCATGACTCTTTAATGTGTGCTTTCATTTCTCATAGGCAGTACCAAATGGACCCTTTCAAGAACTTTGCCTTCAGAAGGAACACAGACTTTGGTTTGTTTGTTTTTGAGTAGCTTCTATGGGCCGAGCACTGTTCTGCACTGAGTTCATTCAGAGGGTGTTTGTTGAGCAGTGACTGTGTGTTGGACAGGCACAATATAGATCCACATGGCACTTGTACTGTCAAACTTAGAATGGTTTGGAATGAGGAAGTGAGAATCTTTGTTGTAAAAAGAGTCAAACACTCATAATGGGAGTAGAAGCTAGAAAGAATGTCAGTGTGGACTGGGTTGAACAGTGGCAGCTAATCTTTATCAGGCCCTTGCTGTATCCTGAACTCAGTGTCTGTTAATCTAAGCTTCACGATGCCACATTTTAACAGGCATGGAAGTTCTGCCTCAAAACCAAAGAGTAGATAAGAAATTTGAACCGAGGTATCTAGATCAAGAATTGGCAGTTTTAACTACTACCCTACCTTAAATGACCTAAACTGAATAAGTGTTAAACCACATAATATTATTGCTAAAAAGCCTCTCTGGAACAGAAGAAACTCTTAAAGATAATGCAGGCTTTTCTCAGGATTAGACTGTAACAGTCTGTCCCATCTGTGCACCAGCAAGAAGGGAGCTTATTCTCATGGAAGCTAGAGAGGGAGAGGGGCATCTCAGGGTGAGGTCTAAGAGAAAGAATGAGTCCCAGGGAAGGCCAGGCACCTTCTTCAAGACAAGGAGAGCAGAAAAAGCTTCAGATGGGCCAGGATGGCCGAAACAAGAGTGAAACAACAAAAATCCAGTGTTCAAACTAAGTCTCGGGAGAGCGCGTGTGAGAGGCAGGGTTAAGATCTGCATTCTGGTCATTCAGGCCTGGTCTTAGAGGCTACACTCAGGTTCACTGGCCAAGAGTAAGATAGGGGAGAGCCTTGGCAGCTCCTTCATGGGTTGTGTCAGTCTCATCTTGAAGTTTGTCCCCAGGTCACAGAAGCAAGTCTTAATCTCTCAGAAGAGAGCATGGATGTCTGAAAGTTTCCCTCCTAAATCCTGAGGCCGCTCTGACCTTTGGCAGTTCCCAGTTCCCTGTTCCCTCCCAAGTTCCCTGTCGCTGTACTGGGCCTCCTATGAAGGGGTGTTTCCTCCGGGGAATGAGCATCAAATACACGGAAGTGTTCATTGAACTCTCCCATTATTCTTTGACAGGATTGTATTCTGCTCTTTTCTTTCCAGATCACATTCCCTTTTACACTTTCCCGTCTCCACTGATGGTCATCACACTGCTCACTTTGTACATATGATTAATATATTACATCTCTCTTCTTCTCGGCCATTAATGAAGATGTTAAATAATTCTAAGCCAAATACTCACCCCCGTGGGGCCCCACAGGACACTTTCGTCTAATTAGTTGTATTACCTTTCATCTCTCTCACGTCCTTTGACTTCAGATGTCCCGCTGATTTTGAATCCAGGTGACTTTTCATCCCATCCTGTTTGAACTAGTTTCATGAGTGAAAATCTGAGAGATGTTTTACCAAGTGTTGATTCAGGTTCAGACCTCAGGAGAGCTTCACTGTGTTCTGATTTTCTTCCCCTAAGAGATTAATAGAGTATAGTTTGTTCTTAATAAACTGAGCCTTCCTAACGAGCCTCTTTCCAATAGCCTTTTCTCCACAAATGTCATGGCAATTTGAGTTCTGTTGGAGTCAGACGTCACATGAGGTGAGTCTTGGTTAGGGTTTCTTTTGCTACAATACAATAGCATGCCCAAAAGCAAGAAGAAAAGGCTTATTTGACCCATACTTCTACCACACTGTTCATCATCGAGGGAAGTCAAGACAGTAACTCAAGCAGAATACTCCACAACCTGGAGGCTACAGATGAGTGCTGCTTACTGGCTTGCTCCTCATGGCTTGCTCAGCCTACTTTCTTATAGACCCCAGGACCACCAGCCCAGGGATGGTACTGCCCACAATGGGCTGGACCTTTCCCCATCAATCACTAATTAAGAAAATATTCTACCACTGGATAATATTTAGGCATTTTCTAAACGGAGGTCCCCTCCTGTCAGATAATTCTAGCGTGTGTCGAGTTGACACGAGACCAGACAATGCAAGTTGCTTGTGTCTTCAGAGTTGATCCTCTGGGACGTTTTCAAGGAGAACTGTTACAGGTGGTAATACATTTCCCGACATCTTAATAAGGGCTTTGTTTTAAAAAATAAAATAAAATAAAATAAAATAAAATAAAATAAAATAAAAATACAAAGCAGGCATTCTGCAAACCACCTAATTTGGCAATTTCCCATGTGTTATCCTAATACAAACCAATGAGGAACCTGAACTCATTTTGTTTAACAAAATAGTTAAAATTTACCATCACTTAAAAATATCCCGTCTCTAAAAGAGAACTCCTAGGAAGTGGGCTATTCTGAGGGTAATAGGTAGAAGGTGTTGGACTGGGATGCTTACAGTCAGTGATATCTAGACTTGATGTATGGGTACCTTGGATATGGAAAGAAGGAAGGCCCTGGCTGTGGGGCTGAGAAGCCCTGGCTGTGTCCAGCCCAATTTTGGTTTCCAGCTAACCCTTTTGGGTGAGCTCGAGGGGTGGCTACATCATGTCAGGTTATAAATTCACTTTAAATTAAAGTACCAAATAACATCTAAAGTATGGAGGGCGAAAAACGTTGCGGGAAAGATTGTTCTCTGGGTCCTTTGTACTCGTTTTTTTTTTTTTTTTGCCTGGAATTCTGGACCAGGTGCTAGAGAGATAGAGTGAGAGAGAGAGAGAGAGAGAGAGTTTTTTTTTTTTTTTTTTTTTAAGTTATCAACAAATATTAAAGAAAAAAAAAACCTTTTAATGAATTGTTGCATCCATGAAGTACAGCTGTATTTAACTGTATATTTTCACAGTGGGGTCATCCCACTGACTGCTCTTTAGCCTTCTAACTCTTAAGAGTAAGGAAAAATTCTCCCAGCAAATAAAAGAGCTGATGTGTGACCCTCTTTGGAAGCAACGGCAAACAACTGCTTCCATAAGCCAGGTCGGACCTAGAGTCGGTCCTCCATGGCCAACGTAAACTCCTATATACAATGAGATTTTCAAATAAAATCCTTTTGAGTTTGCAAGGCTGTATCTACCCAAGGGGAAGTAGGAAGTTAAAAGGATATCAGCCTCTGGTGGTGTTTCCAGAGCCATTAGAGAGCAAAATGTACCTGTCTTTAAAAAACAACCTTTTTCTTTACTACTTACCAGGCTCTCTTATCTTGTACTATGAACACAGAAATAGCATGTTCAAAAACATGCTGTACTGTTTCACAGTTCTGCTCTGGCAGACAACCACAGTATGCGTGTAAGAAGCACAGAGGAAAAGACTTGGCTTCGGAGGATAAGTAATGGACAGTTTACAAGAGCAGAAAGTTATAGACTAGGCGGTGGTGGCGCACACCTTTAATCCCAGCACTTGGGAGGCAGAGGCAGGTGGATTTCTGAGTTCGAGGCCAGCCTGCTCTACAGAGTGAGTTCCAGGACAGCCAGGGCTACACAGAGAAACTCTGTGTCGAAAAAAAAGAAAGTTCTGGCCGGGGAACATCGCTCAGCAGGCAGCACATGGACTCTGAGCACATAAGCTAGGGGATCTGAATTCAGATTCCTAGACCTAGGAAACACCAAACACAGGAAAAGCCAAAGGCAATAGCATGTATCTAATTCCAGAACACCTAAGGTGAGAGGGGAGGTAGAGACAGGAGAGTCCCCAGGAGTGGGAAGAATAACACCCTTGGTAGTTTCCTTGCCTCTAACACACACACACACACACACACACACACACACACACACACACACAAAAACATATACACATATAAACATATGTAACACACATAAACATACACATACAAACGTACATATACACACACAAACATACACACATACAAACATACTCACAAGCATGACACATACAAACATACTCACAAGCATGAGTGCACAAAGTTTAAAAAAAATTAAACAGGCACATATCTTGCTTCTCTAAGAAGACAGTGCTCTCTTGTAGAGCCCAGGTTGTAGATTTTTCTCTACAACAGTGTTTCTAAACTTTCTTAATGCTGTGGCCCTTTAATATGTTACTCATGTGGCGTTGACTCCCAAACATAAAATTATGTCCATTGCTACTGCATAAGTGTAATTTTGCTACTGTTTTGAATCATAATGTCAATAGCTGTGTTTCAGCTGATGGTCTTAAGAGACCTCTGCAAAAGGGTCTTTTGGCCTCCAATGGGGTTGTGACCTATAGGTTGAGGACTTCTGTACTGCAAAGAACCAGGCAGTGTGTGTTTTAGGCTGTGCTGGTTACACAGTCTCTGTCGTAAGCAGCTAGAGATGATATACATACTTCTGGATAATGACATGTGACATGTGCTGTTGTTATATGTTTGAAATTCTATTCTCCTTTTGACACGTTTTTTTCCATAAGACATCCAAGAACAACAGACAGAATTTGGTCCTGGGGCTGTTGTTCCCAGCTCTTGATCTGCCCCCTACCCCCCACACACCATGTCTACCCTCATCTAGCACTTGCTGATCTAGTGATCAGGAAGTACTTGATCACTTGGCTGTCACCTGCAAAGCTAAACAGAAAGCCTTCTTATAACACACACTTGACATTTGCAAGGGATTTATCTTCAAGTCGTTGCTAATACCCCATCCCAAGTACCACTCTGACAGATAATTCCAGCACCACCCCCCATAAAATGCAGTCAAGTATAACAGAATAATTAAAGTGACCCTTTCAGGCTCTTAGTGGTTCAATAAATAAATACAGGGCTAATGTCCTTTTTAAGGTGATTAAAATAAAGTCCGCCACGGGAATCAATTCCCTGCCATATTACATCATCGCTGCGATGATGACATTAATGATGGATTTACCAGAATCTGCAAAATCAATCTCCAGTGACAATGAGCGATGGCAGCTCTGCCATATAGCACCTGGGTTTGCCAGGAGAGCAGAACAAGAGGATGTGGGACAGTCAGTGCGGTGGCAGGCCACATTCTGTCACCTGGACCAGCAGGGGTCGGGCAGGTGCTAGACATCCCAGAAGCTGGACCAGTGGCTCAGTGACAGACTTCATCCGACAAGTGGCTGACCTCAACATTTGTCCTTTGGCCCACCCGGTGTGACATGATGCTGCTTCTCTGGACTTTTAGGTCACTTTCAAATGGGAGGAGTGTGACTGTGGAGTTTCTGCATGCTAAGACCTGCTATGCTTTATATTTTTATATTGGCCAGAGTCTTGGGATGCAGAGGATTCAACCACGGTCAGAATGGAAGGTGGTAGCATTTGGGGGAGAGATGCACGAGGCACCTGCATTTGTTTTGTCTCTCAAAGGGAAAGCCGGAGCCTGGAGGGATGGCTCAGTGGTTAAGGATACTTCTTGCTCTTGCAGAGGATCTGAGTTCTAGTCTCTGCACTAATGTCAGATGTGTCACAACAACCTGTCATTTTATCTCCAGACAACGCCCTCCTTTGGCCTCTGAAGCAGCTGATCACACAGACATCTAAATTAAAATAAACCTGGAGAAGAGAAGGAAGATTATTCCTGCCTCCCTTAGGATGTGTAGGGGAAACTGATTAGATCTTGCAAATAAAGGAGCTCAGAGACCTGGGCCTGAGTGATAGGGAAGTTAGGTATCCTGTGACTCCACAGGACTCAGTCTTGTTGATAACCCAGAGAAAGCGAGAGACTGAGTCACAGAAGTTGCWTGCTTGCTCACATGGTTTAGGCATCTTTTTCACAGTGAGTGGTTTAACGTGGGCAGATTTCTTAAGACATCCTGCCCTCTGCATTGAAACAAACAAAAAATATGAACTCCTTTCTAGAGAATTAAATTAATCTGTATTGACATTTGTATCAGTGGAACAATGAGTCAGGGTAGCCTCCACTGGGGAGACCCCTTCCTTTCTCTTGAAGTGCCTGAGCATCGTGGGCCTCAGGAGAGGGAAAGGCAGGGGACTCATTCTCAACTCGAGTGACAGCTCACGCCTCAGATGGGATAGTGGGGGCTCTTCAACTGCATTTTCAACTGTCTTGTGAGACAAAGACTAATTGGTTTGACCCCATGCTGTCACGTGTTGAGAGGCACAAATCTTCAGTCCTCTTCCTTGAATTCATTGATTTCATTAGATGCCGTCTGCTTGTGTTTGCAAAATGTAATTTCCTAGTGAGTTCTTCGAACCGCAGCACATCAACAGATTTCTCAAAAGTGTGTGTGTGTGTGTGTGTGTGTGTGTGTGTGTGTGAGAGAGAGAGAGAGAGAGAGAGAGAGTAAAATGGTGCCATTTGTAGCTTTGATTTGCTGTTTTCACCTCTTATTTCCAATAGGTCTTCTACATTAAGGCTATTGAGCCACAAAAAATATCGACCTTGGGGAAAAGCAATGTGATTGTTACTGGAGCAAACTTCACCCAAGCGTCAAATATCACCATGATCCTGAGAGGAACCAGTACATGTGAGAAAGATGTGTAAGTCGAAGTACTGACAATGGGTCTTTGGTAAAGTTAAAAACCTACGCGAAAGCAGTGTTAGTGGGCCTTGGCGCCTTCTGTAGTCAAATGACATTTAAGTCTTTTGTACGTCAAAATCATAACAAGCAAAAGAGATGTGAAGTACAGGTGGGAGACTCTGGCTTGTGTCACTTCCCTTCCCTCCCCCATCCGCAGTCGAAACCAGTTTCAGGATGCTGTCAGTGGGAGCCTTGATGGGTTCTTAAAGCAGAGTCATGTGTGTATATAGAAAGGAACTAACTTCGAATTATAAATGTGTACTCTGAGCACCACACGTTCAGCGTGCTACCTGAAGGTGGAAAAAAAGAAATGGAGGTAGAAATGTTCTTCACTGTAGCTTTCTTCTCTCGATTGGCTTAGTTTTCATTTCAAATAATTAAATTACAAGGACATATAATAGTAGTAAGAAAAAAAACACCCCAAACAAATATCAGGTGAAGGTACTCCTTAAAGATAATCATATCTGTGATTTCTTTTTATCTTAGCAATGAAAGAATATCCAGGTTTTTTCATTAAGACTCTTAGGTGAATTATTATATCTTCCGGGAGATGGGGGGGGGGGGGATAATACTAGCATTATGTAATAATAACACTGTGACAGATAACTTTAGTTTTCTGCTTATTGATTTTTATAAGTTTGGGTTATTTGAAGTTTAAAAAAAATGTTTCAGTCTACATGAGCCAAAATACTGAGCTGATTCTCTTCATGGAAATGCATTTAGGACAATCTGCTGAAGTGTGATGTTTGGGTTTTTAACTACCAAAACAGATTTGTACAGCACTGTAATCTGCCATGCCTATTTAGTGAACTTTCTGTTCACTGGCTGCACATGGCCACACCCCCACCTCCCCTTACTGCAGTAAATCTGGGGTCCCCGTGATCTCGATGGGGAAAGGTACCCTTCACTGGCTTTCCTCTGTACCGGAGTGAAGCAACACACATTAAAGCCTGTATCTGTGCAACCTGGGTTGCTTATGTGCGCCATTTATCCTGGCTAAATACCTTATAGCAAAAATCTTTCAGTTCGTGTGGCAAAATCTGTGACGTTAGACACCTGTGCGCTCAATGAAGGGCAATCAGCCTCGCTGCGAAATAAGTCGTTTTTTGGAGCATTACCCTGTTTCTGGCTCTTTATGCTCTCATTTCCATTCTGAATGTGTCTTGAGATGCCAGTTATTAAATTAAATTACTAAGAGCTCTTTCTGCATGTAGCATTCTATTAACCACATCTGCATGGTGAACCCAGGTTCACAAGCAGACGATGTAATAACACAGTTAATCTCATACCCGAGTCCATGGTGAAATCTCAAACCCTGTTCATGGAGACTTTTTAAATTAATGATTTTTTTAAAGAGAAAAAGACCATCATAGTAGCAGAAAGGTCTATATTCCCACCCCTCACCTTCTAAAATGTACAAACACATTTGTGTTTTAATAATTTGAGAACGAACTTCTTATAGCTTCTATTTAGAAGCCTTAAAATATACATCTGGGGCAGGTCATGTTCAAATTCACTTTCTCCTATGGTATAGTAATAGCACTAGGGCTAATAATCACGCAGAGAATATCCCTTCAGTAGTAAAACCAGACTCTTCTGTAGCGTCATTAAACTGAGCAGGTGTCAAATACAACTTGGTCTGAATGGCTTTAGAGACCTCGTAGACATAAGAGTCACTGATAGTAACAGCGGGAATGTCACAGACAGCTTGGATTTGACTGTTGTGGCACATCAGGAATGTATAGGACAGTCCCAGCCAGTCCCTGGTCTGAAAGTTCCTGAGGGGCACCAGCCCTAGTATGTCCTCTAAGTCTGAGACTTCCGGGATCCTGAAGCAGGGCCCCTTCTCATTGAAGGGGAGAATTCCCAGGTCCATTTAGGGTCATACCTTCCCATGCTTGACTAAAACTGCTTCTTCTTAAAAAGAAAAAAGAAAGAAAAAGCTTTTAATTATGGCAATGACAGCTCACATATAAGAAAGATGCATGTAAATCAGTTTCTTTACAAACTTAAAAATTTTTGGACATTCTCCCAATTTTATTTCATCTTTTCCTTCTGCTTCTCATCCCCACCCCACCCCCACCTTAATCCCTTCAGATAGTGCGAAGCCCCTCCTTGCCCTGGTCCTTTAGGATTTCTGAGGGCAAAGGTAACTGCCTCTTCATCTTCCCCTTTCTAAGGGGGAATGCAGATCAGAGATAGAGGCACAGAAGAAAGAGGAACCCAGCCTTAGAGAGCCGG
Source organism: Apodemus speciosus (assembly GCA_002335545.1). Taxonomy (NCBI): domain Eukaryota; kingdom Metazoa; phylum Chordata; class Mammalia; order Rodentia; family Muridae; genus Apodemus; species Apodemus speciosus. Next base: position 935,829 of record BDUI01000007.1, read on the forward strand.
ACCCAACAGGCGGCCCTCCATTTGTTTGCCTCTCACAACTGTTCTTGACCATCTTCGAGTGAAATTCATGGTGCAATCAACTGTGCTAATGTCTGTGTCATGCAAGAGTTCCTTTCCCAACCTCTTTCTAGGATCCGGGTTAGCCACGTGCTAAATGACACGCACATGAAATTCTCCCTTCCATCAAGCCGCAAAGAAATGAAAGAGGTTTGCATTCAGTTCGACGGTGGGAACTGCATGTCTGCAGGAGCTCTGTCCTACATCGCTCTGCCACACTGTTCCCTCATCGTTCCTGCCACCACCTGGATCAGGTACTGTCAGGATCCACAGAGGGCTTTTCTTCTTCCGGTGAAGGGTCATGTACACAGATCGTGAGGGTCCCACCAATCCAGCCAGTGACAGCGACTGCACCTAGATATCCCCTCCTGTTCCTCTTAGGAGTTATTCCTGGAAAAATGCTACCATCTGGCCATAAGCACTGTGAGCATAGCCCGTTTTTATTTCACCATGGCTGCCAGGAAACTCACAGCTCAAACGTTTTGTCCAACCATGGTGACTGTTCTTAGCCCAGGTCGCTGTGCCCTCCCGTGCTACCTGCCTTCCCCATTCGTCGTGTAAGACTCCTATTTGCAGGTCTCATTTGCTAACTTTTAGACCCAGCTGCTTTGAACGCCTTGGAAGGAATAATGGAGCATGCGTGGAGCGTCTACATTTCAAAGCTCCTGCTTGAGGATTAGAAATTCTGAAATAAGTCCCTGGGAGCTCTGGGGGTACTGGGTGGCTCATACTGTTATTCCTCCTATGGGGCTGTAAACCCCTTCAGCTCCTTGGGTCCTTTCTCTAGCTCCCCCACTGGAGACCCTGTGCTCAGTCCAGTGGTTGGCTGAGAGCATCCCCCTCTGTGTTTGTCAGGCACTGGCAGGGCCTCTCAGGAGACAGCTATATCAGGCTGCTGTCTATAAGTGCTTGTTAGCATCCACAATAGCATCTGGGTTTGGTAACTGTATATGGGATGGGTCCCCAGGTGGAGCAGTTTCCCGATGGCCTTCCCTTCAGTCTCTGCTCTACACTTTGTCTCCTCCCATGGGTATTTTGTACGCTATCTAAGAAGGATCAATGTAGGGACCCATAGCTCCAGCCACATGGGTAGGAGAGGATGGCCTAGTCAGACATCAATGAAAGGAGAGGCCCTTGTACCTGTGAAGACTCATTGCCCCAGGGTAGGGGAATGCTGGGACAGGGAAGTAGGGAGTGGGTGGGTTAGTGACCAGGGGGAGGGGGGAAATGAGGAAAGGGGTAACATTTGAAATGTAAATAAAGAAAATATCTAATAAAAATGTAAAAAAAAGAAGAAAGAAATTCCAAAATAAACTTTCAGATGAATTTGATATATTAATGGGGAAAAATTATGTCTCTCCCTAGTCAAATTTAAATTCGCATTTAGGTTCTAGAGTATAACCCCAAGGAGATTTTCTTCATCTCACATGAAGTTAACTTTTCATGTACCTTCTAGATAAAACCATAGACAAAGCAACGAGGGAAAATAAATTGGAAGGAAAAGAGACAAAACATCTCTTGTGTTCTCGTTTGAGGTGACCGTGGGAAGCGGCTGTGTTTGCTCGTGCTTAGCTAAACTGATAATAGAAGCCAGACTGGGCAGCTTAGACAGCACAAATGGGGCTCCCCCAGGTTGTGTGTCTCTGAGGTGTGAGGACATCTAACCCCTTCTGAGGCAGCGTCTCTGCAGTGTTTGCAGGCAGCTGTCTCTCCCTGTCCCTCCATCTAAGCTGTTTCAGGGTGACCATCAGTCACTCCGGTGAATGCCCTGGATTTCCATTACCTCTTTAATGACCTTAATCTCAGGTGTAATTTAGTGGTAAAATAATGCCTAGCATGTGTAATAGCGCCGCCCATTCCGCACCTCTACCCCCAATCTCTCCACCTACAGCTTTCTTCTGAGTAACTGGGGGGGGGGGTGGTCAGGGCTTCCCTATGCAAACTCTGCTGCCCATTGGCGTGGTATAGGGAAGACTGAGAGGTCAAAAGCAAGGCTCTTGCATGTAGCCCTCTGCTCTGAGACTAAGTATGCCCGGATGTGCCACTCACCACAGAGTCATGGCGTATCTGCTGACCTGGTTAAACCTTACAAAAGCCCTGAGAAACCAACGGTGGGTTGTCCCTTTGGCAGGGGGTGAACCGAGGCATGGCCACAGTTCTAACGGTGTCCCTAGCTCCCTGGTAGCTGGACCCAGGATACGGTGGTTTCCACCAGTGTTCTGCTTCTTCCTCATCAAATGGCTGCCCCGTCATCGTGATTGCGTTGAGCTCGGGAGTCTCGGCTGCTCCTTGTCCCTGAACTTTGAGCAAGAAGGAGGTGCTTCCCTCTGGAATCAGGAGAATCCGTTTGGGTTGGTTTTCTCTTAATTGAGGCAGATTGTCAGGTGGCCATACAGTGTCTGGGGTGGACATATGACCCCAGAACAAGTGTCTGGTGACCCATGAGAATAGCCAGAGCTGTAGGCAGATGTTTATTTCACACTGGGTGACTGCTGCTGTGATGTTATCTGGTAACATATCGAGACTAGGTGAAATCGCTCAGTTTGGTTTTTGGTGAGATTTGTGTACCTTCCCCATACACTGAAATCTCATACACCTCTAACAAGAATACAAAATTCTGAGGCCACTTGCCACTTTAGTTCATCCACCTATGGTGTTCCCTGTCTCACTATAAATAAATAAGCTATAAATAAAATATAATTGGTGGCTTGGAAGGTTTGATCATGGAAATTGTTAGAGTGGATGGTCACATAGATTAAACCGTAATCAAATGAGATTTTGTCCCGTGAAATGGTTCCGAGGTGCCGCAGATGATCTGGTTATATGTGGTGAATGAGCACGAGAAAGCTCCAATTTTATTAAAGAATTTGGGCACTTTCCCAGAATTGAAATAGGAGCTGACCTGTATTTTCATACGTATGTCTTAGAAACCCTGAGTCTGTAGCCAGTACCATTTTAAGATGTCTAAAATTATCACGTGTTTTAAATTGAAATTAGCCCATTGTCTCCCAGATATTACCAAGCTTAGCATTAGTCATGAATCAGTTAATAGTTTGGTTCGTAAGGGTGAACCACAGGTGGTTCACCCTTGTCCTTTGATCTCTTGCAGCGGTGGGCAAAATATAACCATCATGGGCAGGAATTTTGACGTCATTGACAATCTAATCATCTCACATGAGCTGAAGGGAAACGTAAACGTGAACATAAACGTAAGTTTAAGAGGGATTTTTGTAATTTTGTTACACTAAACTGTGCATGTGTGTGGGGAAGGAATATGTCTCATTTCTATGACTTGAGCATTATAAACTTTTGCTTTTTTATGATCCATACTGTCTCTGCTGTGACAGGTTGCCACACAGAGGAACTAGAAAAGAATGTCATATGATAAGGCCTGCCACATTCTCCCTGTGTGACCCCTGTGGCGAGTTGCTTTAATCAGATAATGCTTTCGAATACGTGCGAAAGTCGTTGTGGATGGCTGGGGTGCTGGGTACACAGCCTGCGACGAGTGTGTGGTCCAAGAGCCCAGAGGGAGGTCAGGGGACCTGCTGACGTAACATGCATTCTCTTGTCATTGTCTCTTGGGTCCCGGGGCCACTGTCTTCTGCCCCTCCCCCACGATGCTTCCCGACCCCCAGACTGTGGGAATTGTCTGGTCCTCATCAGGGCTCAGCTCTCAGAGAAGAGCCTTGAAGTTCTCACAGGCACCTTCAGGTTGAAGCCATGGCTGTCTGTGAGGAGGCGATAGGCACACTGCTGCTGATAGGTGCGTCTCGAATGTTCTTCCCTTTCCTTCCTCCTCTTCTCTAGTGTAAGGCAAGCAGCCATTCTGGGCCTCAACCTGACCACTTCCTGTCGAAGCCAGCAGAGCTGAGGGTAGCCAAAAACTTTGTCCCATTTGCAACCAGTGTGTGTCAGGCCTAGAAACAGGAGGTGTAGCAATCCATCTTTCTTCCCGCCTTTTCCTAGACAAATGTCCATCGGCTTCTGACACACTTCCTGGCCGGTTCCCAACCTCATACTATGTCTGATTCTGGCCATTTCCCCATGATAGAAGCCCGTTCAGTTGTGTAGTGAGCCAGTAGACATGGAAACATGGTCTCTTTCCCAGAGCATGCCCCATTTATTGAGCACCTACTACATGCAGCACATTTTTCTGGCTTCAAGAACAAAGACTAAAAGAGCTTCTGCCCCCCAACACCCACCCCCACCATCATGAAGAGAGATGGCAGACCAGCACCGGAATTGGACACTGGCAGCACAGTTGGTGACAAGTGCCAGGTCCTCCGGGGTCCTTCCATCTCCCATGAGTCCCAGCAGCTGTGATGCTCTTCCCAGTGAAAGTTTGAGTGGGTGGAGCTGAGACTGAGCCAATGGAGTACTATGGGAGGGGCTGGGCCAGCGGGCAGGGAGGCAGGGAGGTAGATTACAGGCACAGAAGGGGGTGTTCACCTGTTCTAGACTAAAACGCCACTCACGTTTGCCTTGTTGGAGCCTTAGAGACTGGGTTGGGATGGGTGATAGAGGCGGCTGAAAACCATGCAGGGCCATGCAAAGGAGAATCATCCCCCCAAAATATGACTCTTCATTCTGAGATAGCACCCCGCCATTACCCCTGGCTCTGTAGGCAATGGGGGTGGGTCTTGAGGGTCTTTGGCAGAAGCGACATGAGTGTCATTTTATCAGTGGTGCCTAGGGTAGTTCGGAGAGGCAGTGATTTAGTGGGGATGTCCAGGCATGGCTGAGGCACCACCAGTTCCCTGCGGAGCTCTCTGCTGGAAGGCCGTCTGCAGGGTAGGTCTAGCGGGCTGGTGGTGATGAAGCTAGTCATCTCAACGTCGTTGTAAATGGAGATGTGGGGATGACAGCGAGGAAGACAAAGAGCTGAGGATGAAGAAAGCATCCCTGGGGTCTGCTAGCAGCTTCCCTTCCGGAGGGTCAAAGAAAATAGGATGACCAGAGACGGCCACCGAGGAACTGTCTTTAAAATAGGGGTTAGTCTTAGGGATAAGAAGCTACGGGGACCCCATTGCTGCTCCTTCTTCTAAGATGTTGGTGTTAAGGAAGTGGGGGGCTGTGGTCCAGTGGCTTTCCATCCTATCACAGAAGTGCTAAAGCAGGGAAGAGGGTTGGGATTTAGAAAAGTGTTAAGGTTAAAGAATGGTGTTCTTACTCTAATGTAACCACCCAGGCCCTCTGTCCACCCACCCTTAGCTCCAAGCTTACGAAAAATTAAGAGAGGGAGTGGTTCTCCAACCTGACGTGTTTCCTTGCTTGAGAGTTAGTCCCTTCTCCCTCCCAACCTCCCTCCATTCCTCTTTATCTTACAGTGTCAAGGACCAAACCCAGGGCTGTGAGCATACCAGGGAAGCCCTCTGCCCTAGAGCCACAGCCCCAACACACCCTCCCTTAAGTACCTGGCAGCCTGACCTGACATTGTCTGCAAGGCTTCCCTGCCTGTCTCTCGCTGTGCCCTTGAAAATGGCCGTGTAGTTACGGGTTTTCTTTGTAAATAAACCTGTTCACGAATCGGTTGGGCTGTCTGCCTCCATTCCGTTTCCATGTCCCTCGCTTCTTAGGGGACCTGGCGCTCTTCGGCTTTTTTGTTCTCTACTATTTTCTGTTGTGCCTGAAAAGCTGCTTCCTCTTCCTGTGGTTAGGGACTTCTGCTAACAGGGAGCCTCTGCTGGAGTGTCCCCACCTTGGGGACGCTTGCTAGCTTTCTACAGAGGCTCTTTCGACACATAGTGACTCAACCAGGTTCAGGCAAGCTAACAGCTGGCCCTGGCTCTCAACTCCCTTCCTAAAGTTTCCGGAACTCAGCCACGCAGGCTTGGAAGGCACCTTAGTGCCTTGAGCCAAGTCTTCCCCTTTTCCAGCCTGCTTCTCTTTGCAAAGCCTCCCTGTGCCCCGTGGCATCCCGTGACAGCTTTCCTGAATGCCAATGATATCGATGCTGCTATGCATAGAGTATGCTAGCGTGGTGTACGGGGCGCTTCCTGGGTGCCCGGCAGACCCTAAGTACTTTACAGATATAATCTCATTCGCAGTGGCCAACATTTAATTGAATGAATTTTTATCTCCGCTCATTTCATTTAGGGTTAATCCAATCCTGTGAGATCTGTGGTGTTTCTAGCCTGGTTTTACAGAGGGAAACAGAAGTTCCTGGGAACTTTGGATCCCTGGGTCTCTTAGCATTTGGAGCCCAGGTCCTCCGGTGCCTGATAAGCTCTTTCCTCTCTCCAGGTCTCTGAATACTGCCTGGCAACTTCCTGCAGGTTTTTGGCCCCTAGTTTAAAGAGCTCCAAAGTGCGTACAAATGTGGTGGTGAAGCTGAGAGTCCAGGACACCTACTTGGACTGTGGAACCCTGCAATACCTGGAGGACCCCAGATTTACAGGGTACCGAGTGGAGTCAGAGATTGATACAGAATTGGAAGTAAAAATTCAAGTATGTCTGTATGCACCTTCCTTCCTTCCTTCCTTCCTTCCTTCCCTTTCTTCCTTACTTCCTTTCTCCCTCCCTCTCTTCTTCCCTCCCTCCCATCCATCCCTCCCTCCCTCTCCTTTTCTTCCTCCCTTCCCTCCTTCTCTGTGGGCTGCTCTCATCCCTGGGCTGGAGTGGCATTTGAGTTTCCACGTGTGCTCTGAGTTCTTCTTCTCCGGCTTGTTTATTGCAGAAGGAAAATGACAATTTCAACATTTCCAAGGATGACATCGATATTACTCTCTTCCATGGGGAAAATAAACAATTTAATTGCAGTTTCGAAAATATTACTAGAAACCAAGATCTCACAACCATTCTCTGCAAGATTAAGAGCATCAAGAATGCAAACACCATTGCTACCTCCTCCAAGAAAGTCCGTGTAAGTCACCCGCAAGTCCCACCTGCTGGCTTTATCTGAGTTTTGGTAATTGCTTTACTAACCCCCAGGTTGGAGTGGAATCTTTCATAGATCTTTAGATTTTCCTCTTTAAATAGAAGAAGATCAACAAAGCTGATACTGTGAGCCCGAGCATAATTCCAACCAGAATAGCAGGCCAGATTCATGCCTGTGCTTGTTGGAACATCAAAGCACCGAACACACCATTGTCTATAATCCTAATGAGCCTTGATAGCTTTTGTTCTAGCTGTGCATTTAGTCCATAGCATCTGCAAGCAGCATCTCCAGCTCCAGTGATGACTGAGCTGTCACTCTTTCTCTGAATACAGAGGTGACATGTCTAAGCAGAAACCCCAAACACAGCCTCTTAGGCTCCAGCAGGGTGGCACAAGCCTCCACCAGCAGCCCAATAATCCATGGTTTGAGAGTGGCTTCTGCCGGCGTGGCTGCCACCAGCACGGCTGCCCTTTCCTGCAGGTCATTGTTTCCTAGATGTGCCTGAGGACCCTCTGAGAGGAGAACTAGACAGGGTGGTGCTTACTCTGCCCGGCTTAAGCGGCTCTGTACAGTCTATTAAAAAAAAATACTCTGTGAGTCAGGGGCCGTAGCCCAGTGGTAGAGTGCCAGCCTGTGGTGCGCAGCTCCAGGCTTAATCTCCAGCAATATAAGAGAAAGAAGAGCAAACCTTTTGCTTTGTGGTTAAAAAAAAAATTGGCCAAAAGACAAGAGAGGACATTTGTACTGGGAGGCAAAAGTGAGTGTCGGCTTGAGTCCAGCTGTGTGGCCCTCGGTAAGGTGTTTGGCCTCCTCCCTGACCCTTTTCTCTGTTTATCATCTTGGTAAAAGAGGTAGTAAGTAGCCATTACAAAACGAGCAATGTCGGAACCTGCTTGCGTGCTAGTTGGGTGTGGCACATCCGGGCATCCTTGCATTTTGCTGCCCAGTTCCCAAGCGCGCCTGCACTGGGATTCGAACCCGGCAGAGCAGAAAGCAGCCGGAAACAGCTGCCTCGCTGGCGAGTCCCAGTGAAGAGATGCAGTGAAGAACAATCTTTAGGGAGGATCATCCGGAGGAGGAGGAGGGGGAAGTAGACTGACCAGTGATGCCTTTGCACCTGATGGTGGAAGAGTTTGCCTGGAAAGGTGGCATTAAAGCGTGGGCCTCCAGGAGGAGGAGGAAGAGAAGGAGCCGTGGACTGGACAAAGGGAAGCACAGGCTCCCAGTGTCCCGAGGCAGAAACCTGCTGGCTAAGTCTGATCTAAATGTGGTGGGTCAGCATGGTTGGAGTGAGGGGCCATACCCAGGAGGTTATAGAGTTGATAGGGAGGGTCTGAGATTATTAGGACCTTTTAGGCATTGCCAGGGGCTTGTGGTTTTTATTCTTGGCATCTGCTAGAGAGAGAATGAGTACAGAGATGGATGGTGTGAGCTGACATCCTATAGGAGAGAGACCTTTGGCCTTTCCCTACCCACAGGCCCTTTCGAAGTTCATTTCAGAGATGACAGAATGTGGCTGGGTGCAGACTAAAGATCCTACAAGGAGGGAAAGGCTGGATCACCAAGACCTGCCATCACCCAACCCTTTGGCTTGGTGCTTCCTTGGGGTAGCGAGGGCTCCAGGGGCTGCGGATGCTTTGGCATTTGTGTGTGTAACCGTGAAGAAAGGGCAGATGTGGAGTTTTTCCCTCTTCAGGTTTAATTGCCAAGTTTTTCTTAGCCCCTGACCGGTCAACCCTCCCTTCCCACAAAAAAAAAAGGGGCAGAAAACAGAAAAGACCCTCAGGGATCACCGGATGATCAGTTTTGCCAAACTAATTTTCACCAGAGAAAGTGACATTCAAACCTTCCTGATTAGAAACACCAGTGTGAGGGAGAGAGAATTGCCCCTGTAGAGAAAGGCTAGAAGCCTTCTTCTGCCTCTGTGTTAGCCCACCTCTGCACTGGTAAGGCTCGGGCCAAAGAGGGACAGCATTTAAAACCTACAGATACAGTTGGGCACACCTACAGACCCCACCCATCCCACCGCCTCGGTATCTTAGGGGAAGCTTACAGTGTGCATGCGTATGGTGGCCGGCTCCAAGGGGTCTAACCGTGCTGCTCTGTCCCATCAGGTCAAGCTGGGAAACCTGGAACTCTATGTGGAACAAGAGTCCGTTCCTTCCACGTGGTATTTTCTGATTGCCCTCCCGATCTTGCTGGCCATTGTCATCGTTGGTAAGTGGCCTGTTGCATTTTGTCCGAGAAGTTTATTCCCCCAAGGCTTCTCAGCTGGGAAGGCAGAGCTTCGGCTCTTTGTTTCCATTAAATAATTAATGGATGAAAAGTCAAGTCAGAGAGGCGAGACGTGAAGAACAGGTGCGCTGCGGCCTCTCTAATGAGTTTTTTTATGGCGCTTCTTTGACAAAGAGCTGCTGGGTTACAAGATGGTTCCCTGACTTAGAGAGGCATCGCGCTGACACCCCGAGTCTTTGGGATCGTATTTTGGAAACAAGCCCATCAAGGACTCCCAGAGCTTGGTCATCCCATCCCATCCCGTCCTCTGCTTGCTTTTCCTGGGAGAGTCAGGCTTTGAAAGTGTGTCTGCGTTGTCCATTGCGACATGCCTGGCTTCCTACGGACATGGACGCGCCATTCTGACTAGCAGTGGACGAATCTGGCCTATGTGTTTTATGGGGTTCCATGGTACCGTTCTGTTTGTTTGTTTGTTTATTTGTTTGTTTGTTTAAACTGAAGAAGTTGACATCTAAAACTTAGGTAACTTACCCTTTAAATTCATGTCGAGGAGGCTGGAGAGCTAACTGAGCAGTGAAGAGATGTTCTTCCAGAGGTCACGAGTTCAGTTCCCAGCAGCCACACGTTGGCTCACAAGCATCTGCAATGGAATCTGATCACTCGTGTCCGTCAATACATCTTTAAGTCTGTGTTGACGGGTGTGAACGGTCTGAACTCTCAGGTCCCAGTTTTAGCTCACATCAGCTATTAGAGCTTGACAACGGCTATTCCTTAAAGATAGGGTGTTCGCTCTCTGGGTTTTCACCACGGTCTCTATCCCCTAAGGACTCCACCCATCTCTATAGCTGGTGCCTGCTGCCATTTTGTTTTTTCTGTATCTTCTTCTTCATCAACAGCACATCATGTTTGTTGCTTAATTACAACATGGCGCCTTTCTGACACTGTAGGAGCACGGAGGCAAGGGTCAACATTTCTGTGCATCTTCTCACCCCCATCTTACTCAAACTATTTCCAAATCTGTTTTCCTTGTTTGTTTTCTTACTGAGTATTGGATAAGACGTTGGTGCCTGGGCCCGTGCCTGCTTTGAGAGTTGACTTAAGGCCGTGCTTTTCTTGTCGACACTCCTGTGAGGGGAGATAGACATTTGTGAATAACTGGCTCTGGGAAATGAATTTTCCTGTGTTGCCTCATCAGTGATTATTTTTTTTTTTTTAATGCTTTCCCCAAGTTGTCTACCTCCATCATGTATCTACAATTTACAATTTGGCTTGACGTTTTCGTAAGGTCCTGGCTGATGTGGGCTTCGTAGGGGGAAGACTGCTTGTCTAAATGCTGAGCCCTGATTTGAGCGTCGACTGCTGTCAGACGTGTTCAGGCCTCCCAGCCTCGCCACATGGTTATGTGCACTTTGTGACTCCTGAGAAACCTCTGGTCTCTTGTTGACTTTGTAGGACGTCATTTTGTCCTTTAAGGCAATTTGTTTGAATCTGCAGAACCTCTGACAACCATCCCGTTCTGACTCATTCTAGGGAGGCATGTGTCACCTGCAGCTATGGTAAGCGTGACCTAGTCCTTCTGTCATGTCCTTAGTGTAAACACTAGATGCACCTAGCCTAAGCCTGCCAACAGCAGGGCCAGGAAACCAACCCTGCTGTGTGGGTCCTGCAGCCCCTTTACATGCGGAGTCAGGGTAGCTTCTGGTTGGGTAAGTTTGAGAATCAGCTCTCTTGGAAATGCTCAGTGCCGGTTTTTATAAGTACGGCTGAGATGGTGAAGAAGTCTAGAGAATTCTGTGTAATTATGTTGAATGGTGTTTGTACTTGCTGGTAGCCATTCCTTTGTGTAATTGGCATAAAAAGAATCTCTCTCTCTTTCTCTCCCCCCCTCCCGTGTGTGTGTGTGTGTGTGTGTGTGTGTGTGTGTTGGGGGGGTGCCCAAATACCATTGTACACAGGAAATTGGCAGAGGATGACTTTCTGTTGTCAGGTTTCACCTTCCACCCCATTTGAACCAGGGTTTCTTGTCTTCACCCTGCATACACTAGAGTAGCTGGCCTTAGGACTCCTGGGGAATCTCCTGCCTCTGCCCCCCCCCCCATCTTGCTGTGGGTGTGTCTGGCTTTCCATGTATCCCCAGATCCTCATATTTGCATGGCAAACACTTTCCCCCCCAAGCCCCTTTTGTGTAGTATCTGTTAAAAGTTGAGATCCTTCTGGGATAAAACGAGAGCCGGCAATTGTTAGTTCCTCCGGTCGATGTGACTTCTTGATTTACTGCTTGTAATCTCTTCCACATCGCAGCTCTTATGGCTAAGGCAAGCAGGCACAGAGATGCTAAGGGATTTGCTCAGGGTCACACAGGTAGTAAATGAAACGACAGAGCGGAGATAGAAACCCAAGCTCCGAGATTTGTTGCATTGACTACTCAAACGGCATGGTTCAGAGCAAGACAACGCGGACACGGAGGCCGTCAGCGGTGCGAGCTCTCAGTGTCTTGTCTGTTACGTCACCCCTTTTTAAACCGTGCAAGTTAGGCTCCTGTGGTAAGGAGGGATCTACGGTTCCCTTCCACATTTGCAACGCTGCTCTATTTCTCCAGATATGTTTAGAGATGTTGGGGAAAGAATGGGCCATCCACATGGCGAGGTGTTAGGGAAAATTGGTCTGTTTCCTTTCTTTCCGGCCAGCTGGGATCTTTGGTTCTAAGCAAAGGTTATTTGATTTTGTTTTCACTTTAAGATGAGTGGAATTTTTTCCCCGTTACATTTAACACCTTCCTGTTTAGAATGACCTTTATGGAAATGGCCCTTTAATAAAAATCCAGCCTTGGTTTCTCATGTTGTTTTTTGTGACATTAGGGTTGGAACCCAGGCCCTGGGCCCTGCTATGACACTGGACAGACCCGGGACCCTAAAATAAAGTTTTTACAAATGCTCTATTCTACGCTTAAGTCTCTCTCCATCTCTTCTCCCTGTCTCTTCCACCTCGTTTTCATTTCTGTGTTACGACGCCGTTCTGACACAGAGTCTCTGTCTCCGCAGTGGCTGTGGTGGTGACCAGGCACAAATCGAAGGAGCTGAGTCGAAAGCAGAGCCAGCAGCTGGAGCTGCTGGAGAGCGAACTCCGGAAAGAGATCCGCGATGGTAGGCTCCGGGACGCTGTGCGCGTAGAAAAACAAGCCCCACTCACTTTTATTTTAATTTTTGCCCTTCTGTGGAAACTGCCACATAATGAGAACTGATTGTGTAATGGAAGACAGGCTGAGCAGCAGGGTCTGGGCCTGGCTTTGTGTTTTATTTCAGCTCCTTCTCTGCAGCCAACCAAGTAATTATCTATTGTTTCTTCTTTAATGAAAACCAAGGTCATACTCTGTGTTAGACAAAACAGCAGAAGATCTTATCCATTGTTTGCAGAGTTAAAATATTGCTCTTGGGATTGTGTGTTGCAGGCTTTGCTGAGCTCCAGATGGATAAATTGGATGTGGTTGATAGTTTTGGAACGGTTCCCTTCCTTGACTACAAACATTTCGCTCTGAGAACTTTCTTCCCTGAGGTAAAAGAACATTGATCATTGTCCTTAGGCTGAGCCTTGAATAATAATGCAAGCTCTTGCCTTAAGTCCAAGCCGAGCAGGGAAGAGGATAATTATTAATTGCATTGATTAGGGTAGAGAGCAGCAACAGGCTACTGGCAATTACTTTTTCCCTGGTAAAGAATGCAAGTTTAGAATGATGTTTTTTTGCGAGATATGTGTGTGTGTGTGTGTGTGTGTGTATATAAGTTTCGAACTGACTCCGTAGCTGGGAAGTGAGCTAATTCATTCTAAAATCAATAAATTGTGGGCTCGCCGATTTGTCGTGTTTATCTGCCTGACTCGCACTGCTGCCCCTAGATTATTCGCTATTATTTCTCCATTGGAAACGAAAAGCAGGATCAGCCCAACGGCGAGAAATTGGACACGCAGGGAATTTGAGTTGATGGCAGGTGTTTTTTAGCCATGTGAAGGGTTTATGGTCTCTTCTTTGACAGGGTTTCTGTTAGTAGATCAGTCTGTGGCTTCCTTGTTTAATAGATATAGGGGTATGGAATGAGCTATGAGTTGTTCTAGCGCCTCAAGGAACAGAGAACAGAGAGCCCTCGGGGTTGGGGGTGTCTCAATTCTGTTCTGACGCCCCCATTTCCTCACATACTCTTCAGTTACCTCGCACCACCCCAAGCCTTTGGCAAGAACGGCCACCCATTCTGTCTCACCACCTCCTGTCCGATCCCTCGGATCTGCCATATTGCTCTGCCGGTCCCAGAGAGATGCCCTCAGAATTGGAACTCATAAATCCCCCCATATTCAGATCTGGGCCAGTCGGCAAAGTTAGAAATCTCTTCAAACCAAGGAAGGGGCTTGTATCATCTTGCCAGAAGTACCTTGGCTGGTACTTGGAACATGGGCTCATGCAGGAAGCAATTTCTAGTTTCTCTGCAAGCCTAGCAGCGGACTTATATATATTTATCATATATATATGTCACTATCAGGAGGGCTAGGCATTGCCACAAGATACCTGCCATATGTGGGGTCTAAACCTCGGTGTTATAAATCAAGAAGGTTACAAATAAGACCAGCTTTCTTACTTATCTTCCAAGAATACCAGGCACCAAAATCTGCTGCCTCATCCACTTACCGTACCTGGGGGAAGGAGGGAGAGCCTGAGCCACGGTGACGCTTAGGACCTCTGAGAAGCTTGCATCTCAAGCCCCAGTTTCCCAGTTCTCTGAGATTCCCCATTAAGAATTTAAAAGCAATAAAATAACGGAGATTTCCAGCATCCAGATGAGTACTGTGTGGGCTTTTATGGTTAATGGTTGCCCTTGGATGCTGAGTAGTACAATCTGGGGCCTGAGAAGGAAACTCTCCTATCTTCTAAAGTCAGCAGCCAAGGGCGGGGCACACTGACGAGGAACACCACTGCAAGCCGGGTGCCTCGGAATGAAAGGGATGCCCCAGAGTAACATGGCATTATTTTAGGAGAAAAGAGTAGTTGCAAGGAACCCAACTGATGTAGCTCAGGGTTGAGTGTGGTGTTGAATGGCAAACAGAAAGTCAGAAAGCCAGGAGTGATTAAGACAGAGGACCCAAGTGGAAACCAACAGGGATCTTTGAGAAGTCTTTGGAGGAGATCTAAGTCAAAACTGAATTCATAATAATAAGAAGGGGGGCAAGGGAGGCCTCACCCGGACTGCTTGCCACACACTGCATATAAGGCTGGGTGTTCATTGAGTGCTTTGTTGATTGATCCAGAGCCAAATCCTTGGGCCCGGAGCTTGGGCGCCCGAGAGAGCGGGATGGAGAATCAGTTCTTCCAAGACAACAAAGGGAGAAGCTGGCCTGGGCATGGCGGCCCCAGCTTGGCTCATCCGCCTGCTGGTTTTGTTTTAAAGCTTTCTCTTTCATTAGAACAGCAGTTCTCCGCCTTCCTCGTGCTGTGACCCTTTAATACAGTTCTTCATATTATGATGACCCCCCCCACCACAAAATTATTTTTGTTGCTATGTCTATAACTAATTTTGCTACTGTTATGAACCTTGATGAAAATACTTGATATGCAGAATATCTGATATGCAACCCCAATGAAAGGGTCATTTGACCCCCACAAAGGGGTCTTGACCCACAGTATGAGAACCGCTCCCTTGTGTATACGTGTTACCGCTGTCTGAGACAGAGCCCCAGAGAGTACAGCCTGACCTCAAATTCCCAATGTCACAAAGAAGGACCCTGAACGTTTGGTCTCCTGTAGATAGACCGATTCCTGTTTTTCTCAAAATAGAAGACTCGGGGTCAGCAGAATATCTAATCTCTTGGAAGAAGGAAATTTGAATGAACAGGAGAAAAAAAGCCTTGAGCCAGGAAGTCAGGGTACAACTTCCCAGCAGAAGGTCATGAGTGAATTGTGAGATCTTGAGAGGACTCAGAGGGTCATAAGGGAGCTCATAAAGGTGCTTGCCACAAAGTCTGACCATAAGAGTTTAATCTCCACAATCCAAAAGTTGTACACACACACACACACACACACACACACACACACACACTCACTGAGGCATGCCCCTTCCCTCCCTTGTAAGTAAATGTAATCACACACACATACACAAACACAAAAAAAAAAAAACTGTTTAAACATAAGGTTAAGGAGTAGACCAAAATAATTTGAGGCCTTCTGCTTTGGCTAACAAATTTGAAACTATGAAAAATGAGGTCTCTGCAGGAAAAATTTACTTTTTAAGACACAAGCTTTATCCAAAGTTTAAAGTATTAAAAAAAAAGAGAGAAAGAAATCTGTTTGAATTTATGATTTTACTTAGTTAATTCAGATTATTACCCAATATGGTTTTACATTATAATCTTTAGTTGGGCATAGTACATATTAGTAATTTCAGACTTTGGGAGTCAAAGGCCCAAGAATTGCTGTGAATCTGGGGCCAGCCTGGGATATAAAGTGAGATCCTGTCTCGAAACACCCAAAATAAGTAAATAGAATAAAATGAAATTCTTAATTTCAATAAAATTTATGAGACATTTAAAAAAAAAACCAACCTCCAAATGTAAAAGTTTATATTTAAGAACCACATAGCATAGCATATCAAGACATGTGTTTTTAAAGTAGGGATAAAAGTCCCAGTGGACACAGAGCACCGCGTGCTCGGTGCTCCTGCATTTCGTCTTTACAAGAAGCCTCTGAGGTGGGAACCATTGTCTGCTTCCATTTCACAGACAAAGGAAGTCGGACACAGAGGCTAAATAACCCGCGCGTGCTCACGTGACCAGTACGCGCTAAGTCAGAGCTGGACCATAAGTTAATTAGGCTCTAAATTCCATGCTGGTACATCACGTGTTTTCTTGAGGATGTAACGTAGTGGGGTAGTGGACGCTACCTGGCTATGACTTCTCTAAGAATGCGTAAGCAGAGCTGTGTGAGCCTCACCCTTGGAGGTCAGTTGTTTCATAAGAGGTCTGACATTTCCATAATCTTCCACCACCATTATTTTTTTTTTAACTTTTGAGTCAGATCTTTATTAAAGCCCAACATAATCTACCAAAAACCCAGTCTATGCCGGTGACGATTCAAAGAGGCTCCCAGAGGCCACGGGTGCTCCTCGAGAGCGTAATAATTATTTATTATGTCTTGGAGGCGGCACAGGGAGCGCAGGCCAAGGGCTCTTCCGATTAGCAAGTAGCACCCCTGCTTTATTAAAACGGACCTGGGTATTGTAACAAAAATGCACTGTTCATTTCCTTTGGATGTTATGAATAATAAAAGTGTCTCCTTCCTCTCAGTCAGGTGGCTTCACACACATCTTCACAGAGGATATGCACGTAAGTCCTACGCCTTCACTTTGAGCTCAGTGGCTGTCAGCATATCACCCTCACTGTCACCGATATGCTTAATACTTTGAATTTTTATTGTGGGCATTTTGGATGATGAACTCAATGTTAAGTAACCCATTGTCTTGGGAAACCCATTGTGGATCTACTTTCTAAGTCTCAACTTACGTCTGTGCTAAGCTATATTACCTCCCGTTCGTGCTACGCGGCCACACCATTGTTTATTGTTCTCCCCTCCAGAACAGAGACACCAATGACAAGAGCGAGAGCCTCACAGCCTTGGATGCCCTCATATGTAATAAGAGCTTCCTGGTTACTGTCATCCACACCCTTGAGAAGCAGAAGAACTTCTCCGTAAAGGACAGGCACGTACCTGTTAGTTCTTTTGTATTTTGATAAGCACTTAGGCAGAGATGGTAAAACCTAAGCACCCGCCAGGTATGACGGCACGCGCCTTTAATTGCAGCATGCCGGAGGCAGAAGCAGGTACAGCTTTGTGATTTTATTTTTGAGACTGGCCTGGTCTGCGCAACAAATTATAGGCCAGCTAGGGCCAAGCAACAACCCCAAGCTACTTATTTTAGCTTTGTTTTTTTTCTCCCCCCCCCATTTATTTATTTATTTATTTATTCATTCACTCCACATCCTGATAGCAGCCCTCCCCCTCCTCCCGACACTCCCCTCTTACAGTCCTTCCCCACCCTCCTCTCCTTCTCTGAGAAGAGAGAGGCCCCTCCCTGGGTACCAACCCACCCTGGCACATCAGGTCATGCAGCACTAGGCACATCCTCTCTCACTAAAGCCAGACAAGGCAGCCCGGTTAGGGGAACGGGGATCCACAGGCAGGCAGTAGACTCAGGGACAGCCCCTGCTACAGGCGTTGGGGGACCCACATGAAGACCCAGCTGCACATCTCTACATGTGTACCGGGGCCTAGGTCGAGCCTGTGTATGCTCTTTGGTGGGTGGTTCAGTCTCTTTCTGGGAACCCCGAAGGGTCCAGGTTAGTTGACTCTGTTGGTATTCTGGTGGAGTTCTATGCCCTGCAGGTCCCCCAATCCTGCCCTGGGCTCTGCCACAAGATTTCTCAAGCTCTGCTTGATGTTTGGCCGTGGGTCTCTGCTTCTGTTTCAGTCAGCTGCTGGGTGGAGTCTCTCAGAGGACTGCCATGCTAGGCTCCTGTCCGCAAGCAGAACAAATAGCAATCCCTGATTACTACCATTGCTCTAGTTTTTGAAGGGTTGGGTATCGAACTCAGGGCCTGATGGGTGCTGAACAGCGTTTCCCACTGAGCCCCAACTCTAGCTCCCAAGCTCCTGTTCTCTAACCGAGACTGAACCTCAGCGTGCCCTGTCCCAGCGGTGCTGACAGGGGGTTTATACAGCCGTGCTCTCTGCGTCTCAGATCACGCTAACACAACCCCAGTTCTGTCTTGAAGGCACACACACACACACACACACACACACACACACACACACACACACACGTCCAGTAAAACCCTGAAAAAAACCCCAGTGCCAAAAAAGAAAATTCTTAACTGAAAAAGCAGAAGTGTTCATTTTAATTTTTAATTTTAAAGAAATACCCTAAATGTTTGGAAAAGAAACACACTTCTTGTTTAAAGAAAAAAAAAAGAAAGAAAGAAAAGAAAATGACCTGAAATTGAAATTGACTTGGTTGGTTGGTTGGTTAGTTGGTTTGTTATTTCATGTACCCAGCAGGCTGGCCTAAAACTTCCCTTATAGCTGACAGAGATCTTGAATTCCTGATCTCCTTGCCTCTCCCTCCATACTGCTGAGATGACAAGGGTTTGTCACCACAGCCAATATCCGCCCTTCTAGGGATCAAATCCAGGGCTTCATGGACTAGGCAAGCACTTCGCTGACTAAGCTATGTGGGTGCTTATGCCTGGTGTGTAATTTGATGACACAAGAACTGAAGTGGTCGGAACCTAAACAACACAAAAATGGCTCCTCAGGAGACAATCCCCCCTCGCCAGCAAGATTCCATGGAAACCGGACAAGTCCAGCTGAGCCCGGGGCCAACGGCTCACCAGGCTCTGTTTTCAAACAGGTGTCTCTTCGCCTCGTTCCTAACCATCGCTCTGCAAACCAAACTGGTCTACTTGACCAGCATCCTGGAGGTGCTGACCAGGGACCTGATGGAGCAGTGCAGTAACATGCAGCCCAAGCTCATGCTGAGACGCACGGAGTCTGTGGTGGAGAAACTCCTTACGAACTGGATGTCTGTCTGCCTCTCTGGTTTCCTTCGGGTAAGTGTCCCCGGACTCTGCAGTGTCAGAGGTAAGACAATAGGCAGTTATTTTTAGCCCACGCTGGTGTCTTTGTGGGGCTAAGTTCAGAATGCTCCGCGGTGTCAGCATTTAGCTGAACTTGATTTTGGGCCTTCCGGATCGAATGGAAAATAAAAATTGTGTGGGGTTTGTTTGTTTGTTTGTTTGTTTGTAGTCCCTAGGGGTATGTGTAATTCACGTAGGGTTCTCCCAGGTAAGATTCTTATATGCGAGCCCATCTTCTTATCTGTGGCATTAGCTAACACCCATGGTCCTGCCAGTGCATTTAGGAAAACGACCTGAGACCTGGGAATGTTTCAAAGGCTGATGAGCACAAACTGTTCTTGGGTCCTCTAAAACATATCTGAAGCACTCATTACTCACCGCCACACCGGCAGCTAATGATGGCCCCTTCTTCCCGGGCGTTCAGCATTAAAGCAAATCCCCAAAGACCCTCTGTCCCCCGAGTTCACGTTCTTGAAGTCACTATGACACGTGGTTGAATTTCATTGAGTCGTGGAATCATTCAGAATGCAAACTTTCAATGGGTCTCGGAGCCATGTGGAGTTGAGACGGCTCTGTCGCTTCTTGGCATGTTACCTGTGGAGTTGACAAAAGATGAATATTGTCGGGCCGTCTTGAAGCCCGGAGGAGCAGGAGCATACCGTTACTCGGCACTGAGCAAGAGCCCCATAAATATCGGCTATTATTATAAAATATTAAAATGAAAATCAGGGTGTTTCAGTTGAACACAGTCTTTGTTCAGCTCTCTGAGGCCCTGGGACGGAAGGTTCTTATCCATCTTTAATTTCACCAGCCATCCAGATTCCAGCAAAACGGCATAATTGTGTATTTGCAGCTAGTTTCAAAATCTAATTAAACCCTGAATAAGATACACTGTTATGCCACAGGTTTTAACAGGGCTGCTTAAGTTGAGATACACAGCAGCACTTTAAATTAGACTGTGCCTAGTTTAATGTTTAATGCAATCTTAAGAGTAGATACGCAACATTTAAAAAAATTCTTTTTTTTTTTTTTACTGACTTTCCCCACTCCCAAGGCAATGGCCGTTTATTAAGATTAATGAAATCTGCCTTCTTTTCCGTTTACTTGGTATACATCATCTGCTCTGGGGACATGTCAAGTGGTTATTTCTGGAGAGAGCTGCTTTTGTGCCTCACTGTGGCTGGGTGGGCGGCAACTGCTGAACGCGGTGCCAGACCCTCTCCCAGGTTCCTAGGCCTTAATCCTCAGCCGACCCTAAGTCCAAAGCCCTAGAATGGCGTCTGCCCGCCAGTCTCTTCTCTAAAAACCCTGTCAGGGAATTCCCGTAGTTAATGTATACAACCCTCTGAGGAAACAGAAAGCAAACACAAGAACCCTGAGGATTTGTTGAAAACAGTAAGCTTGCTCGAGATCTGTGCCCGCTCCCCAGTGCCCGAGCCCACCCAGCTGCCCAGGTCCCTGGGGTTGGCGTGTTCACTGTGGGCATTGTATTGTTTTGTCGTTTGTGTGGTTTCTGGTTTGCTGGCCACACACTCGTGAGTCTCCGGTTTGAAATTCACTCCCAGCTCTTCCCTACGCGGGGCTCTCAGACGCTGCTCTTAGGCATGAAAGGGGAGAAGTGTTCAGAAAAATCTGGGCTCCGAGCCCAAGCAGCCCCCTTGAGCAAAGCATTCTGGGTCAAGATTTCTTCTCTGTGCTGATTCAAGAGTGTGTGGAACACTCGGCGGCGAGGCGGAGAGCGGCACGGCGCCCAAGAGGAAGTGGCATCTGGCCAGCCCCGGGGGGTTGGGGGGGACTTTCACTTTCAGTGGAAGAATCCCTCTAGAGATCAGGGGGCTTGGGGGCCTTCTCCGTGTTGAGCAGGTAGCAACCTTCAGGTGAGATCCTGTCGCAGACTCCAAGGCCCAGTAGGGACAGAAATGACAGTTGACATCTATTAAGCACTGCTGTTTGCTATACATTAGACATCAGGCCAAGAGCTTGGATTATCTTATCTCATTTAACTCTCAATGGTCTGCAGAGGTAAGTGAATTTATTAAAAGTGCATTTCACCTTTGGGGACTCAACACAAGAGTGGATGTGACTCTGTAGGTCCCAGGGTAGCTTCGATGGTGCCAGCCTCTGAATGAACTTTGTGAGCTGATAGTCAGCTCTGGTCTGTCATCTAAAGAGAGGAGACATGTCCCTCAACAGATGAGACGTACTATACCTTGCGTTAGTTGATGACAAGGAAATCTCATGGCCGGGTGGTTGCCAAGGCTAGCATACATCAGGGTCTCTGGAAAGGTTTTCAGCCTGCCTCTGCTACAGAAATCTAGGTAGGGTATGAATCTATGTGGCGCAGGGTTGCAGGACAGGCACCTAAGTTCTTAAGGAGATCCTCAAAAGATGCCGGAGGTGATTCTCCAGGGCTAGAACTCTGGGCCTGAGGGGCAGCGTGAAGCCAGATGTGACCAGCTCAATTTTGAGAATTTTGGAAAATCCTGACTAGAGAACCCTTGAGCGAGTGACTGTTCCTCTGCCTAGCTCGGGGGTCCTGGCCGGCCTCTGTGTAAACCAAGGTGGCCAACTCAGTCAGTCCCCACACAAGGACCCTTGGTGTGTCGCTGACATGCATAAGAAAGACAGAAGTGAGACTCTTAGGTTTGTGGTCAGGCCATTACCCAAGGGGGTGGACGAAAATCAGATCGCGGTGAGATTACGAACCATGAAATAAAGGAAGTTCCTTATGAGAACGAAATGTCAGGTACTGGTCCCCTTTGCCCTACCTTGGAAACTTCGGAACATTCCCCTCTCTGTCCTGTGAGGAAGATGCTGCTCAGGGAGTTGTCAGCAGAGGGGAGAGAGGCACAGAGAGGGAGGGAGGAAGTGGACCAGGAGAGGTAGAGGACACCGGAGAGCAGGGGAGGGAACTGTGCGTGGAGGAAGTACAAAGGAAGGGGGGAGGGGAGGCCCCAAAGGGCTGTGGGTAATCCTCCTGTTCACAGGAAATCAGATAGAGCCAGAGGAATGCTCCTTTCAAAGCTGAGTTAGCTAGCTCTGCAGATGAACTTGGTAAGACGGGCCTCCATTGGCGCCACGTAGCTTTGTTTTCATCTTTGCTAAAGCGCTCTGGCTTGGGCAGAGCCTTTCCCCCTCCGCCTATAATGTCCATGGATCCTGGAAACCCCAGGATTTAGGGGAAACTGAAACGGCCCCAGGGCTGCATGCCTCAGAAGATGTCGGGAAACAGAACACAGCCAATACCTGAGCTACTCAATGAATGTCCCTTCGAACATAGTGGCTTCAAATTTGGGCCACCAGTCCCCTAATTCAGTGGGACGTGTTTGCAAGAAAGGGCTGGAGCCAGGAGCCCTGGGACCAGCCTTAGAGGTTCAGGGGAGGGAATACTGCCCATCTGACTGGCGGACTGTGCAGGAGGCGTCTGAATGATTAGGGACAAGGGCTGGCACACGGGCAGGAGGAGGCCACTTCCATCACTAAAAGCGGTTGAACACGGACAGGCCATCGTCCTCAGCGAATGTTTAAAACATTCTTCCGTGGGTCCCTGTTGCCAAGACTAACTGTGAAGCACTCTTTTTTTTTTTTTTTTTTTTTTTTTTTTGTCGCTTANCACACACACACACACACACACACACACACACACACACACACACGTCCAGTAAAACCCTGAAAAAAACCCCAGTGCCAAAAAAGAAAATTCTTAACTGAAAAAGCAGAAGTGTTCATTTTAATTTTTAATTTTAAAGAAATACCCTAAATGTTTGGAAAAGAAACACACTTCTTGTTTAAAGAAAAAAAAAAGAAAGAAAGAAAAGAAAATGACCTGAAATTGAAATTGACTTGGTTGGTTGGTTGGTTAGTTGGTTTGTTATTTCATGTACCCAGCAGGCTGGCCTAAAACTTCCCTTATAGCTGACAGAGATCTTGAATTCCTGATCTCCTTGCCTCTCCCTCCATACTGCTGAGATGACAAGGGTTTGTCACCACAGCCAATATCCGCCCTTCTAGGGATCAAATCCAGGGCTTCATGGACTAGGCAAGCACTTCGCTGACTAAGCTATGTGGGTGCTTATGCCTGGTGTGTAATTTGATGACACAAGAACTGAAGTGGTCGGAACCTAAACAACACAAAAATGGCTCCTCAGGAGACAATCCCCCCTCGCCAGCAAGATTCCATGGAAACCGGACAAGTCCAGCTGAGCCCGGGGCCAACGGCTCACCAGGCTCTGTTTTCAAACAGGTGTCTCTTCGCCTCGTTCCTAACCATCGCTCTGCAAACCAAACTGGTCTACTTGACCAGCATCCTGGAGGTGCTGACCAGGGACCTGATGGAGCAGTGCAGTAACATGCAGCCCAAGCTCATGCTGAGACGCACGGAGTCTGTGGTGGAGAAACTCCTTACGAACTGGATGTCTGTCTGCCTCTCTGGTTTCCTTCGGGTAAGTGTCCCCGGACTCTGCAGTGTCAGAGGTAAGACAATAGGCAGTTATTTTTAGCCCACGCTGGTGTCTTTGTGGGGCTAAGTTCAGAATGCTCCGCGGTGTCAGCATTTAGCTGAACTTGATTTTGGGCCTTCCGGATCGAATGGAAAATAAAAATTGTGTGGGGTTTGTTTGTTTGTTTGTTTGTTTGTAGTCCCTAGGGGTATGTGTAATTCACGTAGGGTTCTCCCAGGTAAGATTCTTATATGCGAGCCCATCTTCTTATCTGTGGCATTAGCTAACACCCATGGTCCTGCCAGTGCATTTAGGAAAACGACCTGAGACCTGGGAATGTTTCAAAGGCTGATGAGCACAAACTGTTCTTGGGTCCTCTAAAACATATCTGAAGCACTCATTACTCACCGCCACACCGGCAGCTAATGATGGCCCCTTCTTCCCGGGCGTTCAGCATTAAAGCAAATCCCCAAAGACCCTCTGTCCCCCGAGTTCACGTTCTTGAAGTCACTATGACACGTGGTTGAATTTCATTGAGTCGTGGAATCATTCAGAATGCAAACTTTCAATGGGTCTCGGAGCCATGTGGAGTTGAGACGGCTCTGTCGCTTCTTGGCATGTTACCTGTGGAGTTGACAAAAGATGAATATTGTCGGGCCGTCTTGAAGCCCGGAGGAGCAGGAGCATACCGTTACTCGGCACTGAGCAAGAGCCCCATAAATATCGGCTATTATTATAAAATATTAAAATGAAAATCAGGGTGTTTCAGTTGAACACAGTCTTTGTTCAGCTCTCTGAGGCCCTGGGACGGAAGGTTCTTATCCATCTTTAATTTCACCAGCCATCCAGATTCCAGCAAAACGGCATAATTGTGTATTTGCAGCTAGTTTCAAAATCTAATTAAACCCTGAATAAGATACACTGTTATGCCACAGGTTTTAACAGGGCTGCTTAAGTTGAGATACACAGCAGCACTTTAAATTAGACTGTGCCTAGTTTAATGTTTAATGCAATCTTAAGAGTAGATACGCAACATTTAAAAAAATTCTTTTTTTTTTTTTTACTGACTTTCCCCACTCCCAAGGCAATGGCCGTTTATTAAGATTAATGAAATCTGCCTTCTTTTCCGTTTACTTGGTATACATCATCTGCTCTGGGGACATGTCAAGTGGTTATTTCTGGAGAGAGCTGCTTTTGTGCCTCACTGTG
This sequence comes from Apodemus speciosus, assembly GCA_002335545.1. Taxonomy (NCBI): domain Eukaryota; kingdom Metazoa; phylum Chordata; class Mammalia; order Rodentia; family Muridae; genus Apodemus; species Apodemus speciosus. The sequence continues at coordinate 960,315 of BDUI01000007.1, forward strand.
GCTGGGTGGGCGGCAACTGCTGAACGCGGTGCCAGACCCTCTCCCAGGTTCCTAGGCCTTAATCCTCAGCCGACCCTAAGTCCAAAGCCCTAGAATGGCGTCTGCCCGCCAGTCTCTTCTCTAAAAACCCTGTCAGGGAATTCCCGTAGTTAATGTATACAACCCTCTGAGGAAACAGAAAGCAAACACAAGAACCCTGAGGATTTGTTGAAAACAGTAAGCTTGCTCGAGATCTGTGCCCGCTCCCCAGTGCCCGAGCCCACCCAGCTGCCCAGGTCCCTGGGGTTGGCGTGTTCACTGTGGGCATTGTATTGTTTTGTCGTTTGTGTGGTTTCTGGTTTGCTGGCCACACACTCGTGAGTCTCCGGTTTGAAATTCACTCCCAGCTCTTCCCTACGCGGGGCTCTCAGACGCTGCTCTTAGGCATGAAAGGGGAGAAGTGTTCAGAAAAATCTGGGCTCCGAGCCCAAGCAGCCCCCTTGAGCAAAGCATTCTGGGTCAAGATTTCTTCTCTGTGCTGATTCAAGAGTGTGTGGAACACTCGGCGGCGAGGCGGAGAGCGGCACGGCGCCCAAGAGGAAGTGGCATCTGGCCAGCCCCGGGGGGTTGGGGGGGACTTTCACTTTCAGTGGAAGAATCCCTCTAGAGATCAGGGGGCTTGGGGGCCTTCTCCGTGTTGAGCAGGTAGCAACCTTCAGGTGAGATCCTGTCGCAGACTCCAAGGCCCAGTAGGGACAGAAATGACAGTTGACATCTATTAAGCACTGCTGTTTGCTATACATTAGACATCAGGCCAAGAGCTTGGATTATCTTATCTCATTTAACTCTCAATGGTCTGCAGAGGTAAGTGAATTTATTAAAAGTGCATTTCACCTTTGGGGACTCAACACAAGAGTGGATGTGACTCTGTAGGTCCCAGGGTAGCTTCGATGGTGCCAGCCTCTGAATGAACTTTGTGAGCTGATAGTCAGCTCTGGTCTGTCATCTAAAGAGAGGAGACATGTCCCTCAACAGATGAGACGTACTATACCTTGCGTTAGTTGATGACAAGGAAATCTCATGGCCGGGTGGTTGCCAAGGCTAGCATACATCAGGGTCTCTGGAAAGGTTTTCAGCCTGCCTCTGCTACAGAAATCTAGGTAGGGTATGAATCTATGTGGCGCAGGGTTGCAGGACAGGCACCTAAGTTCTTAAGGAGATCCTCAAAAGATGCCGGAGGTGATTCTCCAGGGCTAGAACTCTGGGCCTGAGGGGCAGCGTGAAGCCAGATGTGACCAGCTCAATTTTGAGAATTTTGGAAAATCCTGACTAGAGAACCCTTGAGCGAGTGACTGTTCCTCTGCCTAGCTCGGGGGTCCTGGCCGGCCTCTGTGTAAACCAAGGTGGCCAACTCAGTCAGTCCCCACACAAGGACCCTTGGTGTGTCGCTGACATGCATAAGAAAGACAGAAGTGAGACTCTTAGGTTTGTGGTCAGGCCATTACCCAAGGGGGTGGACGAAAATCAGATCGCGGTGAGATTACGAACCATGAAATAAAGGAAGTTCCTTATGAGAACGAAATGTCAGGTACTGGTCCCCTTTGCCCTACCTTGGAAACTTCGGAACATTCCCCTCTCTGTCCTGTGAGGAAGATGCTGCTCAGGGAGTTGTCAGCAGAGGGGAGAGAGGCACAGAGAGGGAGGGAGGAAGTGGACCAGGAGAGGTAGAGGACACCGGAGAGCAGGGGAGGGAACTGTGCGTGGAGGAAGTACAAAGGAAGGGGGGAGGGGAGGCCCCAAAGGGCTGTGGGTAATCCTCCTGTTCACAGGAAATCAGATAGAGCCAGAGGAATGCTCCTTTCAAAGCTGAGTTAGCTAGCTCTGCAGATGAACTTGGTAAGACGGGCCTCCATTGGCGCCACGTAGCTTTGTTTTCATCTTTGCTAAAGCGCTCTGGCTTGGGCAGAGCCTTTCCCCCTCCGCCTATAATGTCCATGGATCCTGGAAACCCCAGGATTTAGGGGAAACTGAAACGGCCCCAGGGCTGCATGCCTCAGAAGATGTCGGGAAACAGAACACAGCCAATACCTGAGCTACTCAATGAATGTCCCTTCGAACATAGTGGCTTCAAATTTGGGCCACCAGTCCCCTAATTCAGTGGGACGTGTTTGCAAGAAAGGGCTGGAGCCAGGAGCCCTGGGACCAGCCTTAGAGGTTCAGGGGAGGGAATACTGCCCATCTGACTGGCGGACTGTGCAGGAGGCGTCTGAATGATTAGGGACAAGGGCTGGCACACGGGCAGGAGGAGGCCACTTCCATCACTAAAAGCGGTTGAACACGGACAGGCCATCGTCCTCAGCGAATGTTTAAAACATTCTTCCGTGGGTCCCTGTTGCCAAGACTAACTGTGAAGCACTCTTTTTTTTTTTTTTTTTTTTTTTTTAATGTCGCTTATTTTTGGTTTGCAATTAAACAGGAATGTAAACAAGGGTATAACTCTACCTCCACGAACCGTTCTTAAGCACTAGCCTACTGATGAGCCCAGGTCTGCCAAGCAGGGACTTAGACATGAAATTACGGGGGCCTGCTGGGTACCTCTCAGAGTGTGGGGGGCGGGGCGGGGCGGGGCGGGGCGGGGCTCGTGCATGTGAAGAGTGCCCATGAAGTAGTGTCCTGGGTGACTGTGATACATATTTTCATGGGCTTTGCATGTTGAGTACTAGAGAGTACTGCTGCCTGTCACTCGTGGTGCGACCGTGGGCTTCCCAGAAAGTTAGCTAACTGTTGCTTTTGTGTCTTTTCCCAAGGAGACGGTTGGAGAGCCCTTCTATTTGCTGGTGACGACTCTGAACCAGAAAATAAACAAGGGTCCCGTGGATGTGATCACCTGCAAAGCGCTGTACACCCTTAACGAAGACTGGCTGCTCTGGCAGGTTCCCGAATTCAGCACTGTGGTAAGCTTGTCCGAAGCACTCCAGCCAGACCCAGAGGGCAGGGGGACAGAGGCGGGTCCTCCTGGCTGCGGGAGGCCCCGGGCATCCACTTAATTAAAAGCAGAAGTTGATAAAATATTAACACGTGTTCGCATAATAGATTCTAAGTCCTTGGGTTGGGGAAGGAAGCGTCGTGACGATGCCTGGGGTACTCGTCAATTTCCAAGGATTTTAATATCAGGATTGCTTATAGCTTTGAGCGTCGTCAAAGGAGATGCAAAGTGCTCCCTTTTCAGCACTTACAATTGCAATCAGAATTTCTCAAATGGCTCTGCTTGGGGAAGACAATGTGTGAAGAGATATTTCAACCGAATTGAGGCCGTCTTATTTTAGACCGATAACACAAGACAAACTCTGCCGTGTTCTCTGTGCAACAGGACAGGACGCCTTCTTTTCTTTCCATGGATTAGTTACAAATGTTTGCTGTCACGCACTTAATGTACTGTGATCTCATAGATATTTTTAGAGGAATGCTGTAGATCACTTCCAGGAGGGTGACAGGCTAGTCTGCCTCAGAGTTTCAAATACTGAGAGAGCGTCCTTTTAACCCGTTCCAGCTCCAGCCGCCCTCAATCACCCCAGAGATGGAGACAGTACTTTAGGGCCTTTCTCGGGAGTTTTGTGGCAGAAGCCCTGCATGGAAAATATCTTCCGTGTGGCTCACGAGCATTCTCAGCTTTTCCAGTATCATTGACTTGGGGAAGGGCTCTTGCTTTGGTTTGATTTTTGGCTCTATGGAGACTCAAGGCTTCCTTACCATCTCATTAGTGGACAGGGAAGAAGGAGATTCCAGTGGGATTCAGGGATCGCTCGCCGGAGAGCTAAGACTCCTGTGGCTTTGCTCTGGGTGGTGAGTCCTGTGGTATCATTCGAGAAGAATCCACTCCCTAATTGAAGAAGGCACCACTCTGCTGTGGACCGTAAAATGGTTATGTCATGGCTGTGGGCGGGGAGGAGCCAGTAGATCAGCTGTTTCCAGTTTTTTTTTTATTCGATATATTCTTTGTTTACATTTCAAATGATTTCCCCTTTCCTGGATCCTCCCTCCCCAAAAGTCATATAAGCCCTCTTCCCTCCCCCTGTTCCCCCATCCACCCCTTCCCACTTCCCTGTCCTGGTGTTCCCCTACACTGCTGCACTGAGCCTTTCCAGGACCAGAGGCCTCTCCAGTGTCTTCCATCAATATGTAGCATCCCCATTAAAGACGGTTGTGTTCTGGCTCCTGGAGATAACTCTCAGCACCTGCAGGGTGGAGCAGAGGTTCTCAGGCTCTAGCATGGTGTCGCTGTGTCCCGGACATTGTTAGGTGACTCTAGGTGCAAGTCTCTCGGGTATGACTTAGGGTTTGCACTTCTTTAAATTTACTTTTTACAACATTTCTTTTTATTTGATGTATATGAGTGTCTGCTTGTACGTGTCTGTATTGTCATGCAGGTGCTGGGAACTGAACCTCGGTCCTCTACAGGAGAAGCCAGTGTTCTTAACCACTTGAGCTATTTCTCCAGCCCCTCTGTGTGTGTGTGTGTGTGTGTGTGTGTGTGTGTGTGTGTGTGTGTGTAGGTAGGTACACATGAATGTAGGTATATATTTGAGGCCAGAGGTGTCAGATTTCTCCAGAGATGGAGTTACAGTTGGTTGTGAGCAACCCAACAAGAGCGATAGTAACTGAACATGGGTGCTCTGCGAGAACAATATATACCCTAACCACTGAGCCCTCCAGCCTTAGGATGTGATGATTAATAGCTCCCCAGGCACTCCTCAGGAACTGTTGGCATCGGGATTAGGAGCCTGGGTTCTGGAGCCAGGCGGGTTTGAACCGTGCCTCTGCCACCGATGTGCCTCTGCCACCGATGGCTAGCTGTGTGACACTGAGCAAGTCTCTCCACTTGCAGTGCCTCCTGTCTCTCTCCCTAAATATAAAATAAAGATGATAATCATGTTGTCTGCCCATCTCTTGGGGACATTATAAAGATTAAAATCGTATACAGCACACAGGCACACGCATGCAGATGCATGTTAGTAACACACATGTCCTTGCATCTGAGCCTGCACATAAATGCAGACATGCACGCCCACATACAAAGAGGAGCATGGCCACATGGGGATGCTGGTTTAGCCTTTACTGCCTCCTCTCTCGCCCTGTGGTCTTTCTTGCTGCTTGTCCTCCAAGCCCAAAGCAGTGCCTGGCCCTCAGCGGTGGCAGAGAGCGGCCAGCACTAGGCCCGTGGCTTTCTAGAACTATGAAGTCAGTCAATCCCTTCCCTATACGAATTGCCCAGCTTCGGCCAGTGTTTGCTTCTAACAACAGAAGGCAGCACTCACAGGGGCCTTGAGGAGAAATGTTCCCAAGTGATCTTGGTCTCGGGGATCCAGCAAGATCATGAAACACATTGCATCAGACCAGGAGGACAAGAAAGGAGGTGGACCATGAGGGTGGGGAGGGAGGGAGAGGGGAAGTCAGCTGCCTGAACCAACTTTTGAGGTTATAGTGTTCCAGTGCTTTACAGCTGAGTACTTTCTCTCCCTTTCATTTGGAAGCGTTATTTATTTCACAGTCAATTAGGACCATGTGTTTCTGATTTGTTAGGACTCAACTCATCATCAAAATGTTACTTGATGTTGAAGAAATTCGTGTCGACTCTTGAATTTTTCCCCTGTTATAGCCTCTGGGGGAAATGCGATGGAAAATTAAATCTCTGTCCTGTGTTCTCTGATTCATCTGCAGTGGATAGAGCGGAGGCTGGCAGAGAGGTGGGCCCCAGCTCCTACGGCCTTTGCCTTAAGAATGATTTTTTTCTTAAATGCCTTCCGTTGGACCTGCTCCAACCTCTCTTTCATGGTGGCTGATTATACTAGAAGCTAGAGAGAGGGCACATGATCCAGTCTAAGCTTGTGTGACAAAAAAATGTTACCCGAAGGTCAAGATGAAAAATTTAAGCGTTTTCATTTCCTTTCATACAAGTTCTCCCAACCTGAACGATCCTGTTTCTAAGTTCCCCCACTTCTTCCTTTCCTTCCCTCCTTTTCTCTACTTCCCTCCCCACCCCCCCAACCCTCCCAGGCTTCGCTCCTTGGTGGTTTGCAAAGCCTTGCTTTGCTACATTTGCCTGGGGTGGTTTATGTAATTGAAAACTAAGGTGTTGTGAACAAACTGACAAACTGGAGCATATGTGTGTGTGTGTCTGTGTGTTCGTGTTCTATCAAGGAACATTAGAAAGCTCCAGAAGAGTCACAGGAGCAACTTGAAATAGAAAAGTCGGTGCCACGGCAGCGCCCTATTGGAGAAAAAGCCCGTTTGACTGCACGCTCAGAAACAGCGCCTCACACAGCAAACTCAGTTAGGTCTCACACCTCCTAGGTTAGAGTGTTTTCTCTCTGAGGGGTAGGGTGTTTTCTCGAACATAGGGACACACTGCCAGTTTCTCGTATTTAAAACCATTACACTACCAAATGGTTCTGGGAAGTCAGGCGTCCTTCAGCACACCTTGAGAGGTTAACGCCTCTGACTCGCCTCCACAAAGCCCTTCACCACCACCCTGCCTTCAGTACCTGGTGCCCCAGGCTGGCATCTGACAAGTCAAATGGCTCCAATCTCAGTCCATTCTCTGATGCTTAAGGGGAGATGTGTATCTCCATACGACACCCTAGACTTCCTTTAACGTGTGGAGAGATGGCTCTAAAGGTGAAGTGTTTACTGTGCAAGTGTGATACCCTGAGATCAAAGCTCCAATACCCATGTTCAAATTAGTCACAGTAGCACGCCTGTCATCCCAGGGCCGGGGATGAGGACTTTCCTATAGTCCCAGGGTCAGGAAAGGATGTTATCTCCAAGACAAGGTGAAGAATTGACCCAGAAAGACTTCATGTGGGCAAGATGGCTCAGCTGGGAAAGGTGCTCCTTGCCGAGCCTGAGTTCAGTCCTGGGCACCCGCACGACAGAAGGACAGGACCTGTCCCTGCAAGTCGGTCTCTGCCCTCCTCGTGCACACATAAATTAGTAGATATATGTAAGTTCAGAGTCATCCACAGCTGTGTAACAAGTTCCAGGCTAGTCTAGATTACTAGACTGAGATCCTGATTGAAAGAAAAACAGAAGACTGCTAACCTCTGACCTTAACACACACACCCTCACACATGGGTGACACGCATGCGTATACCACACACACACACACACACACACACACACACACACACACACACCATTCAAGAGTTCGGAGTTGACAGCCAGAAGTGGGAGCAAAACCTATTGATCCTCCGTTTTCCCTCACAGGAAAATTGGTAGCTTGCTCAATCATGTTTCTGGTGCTCTGGCAGGCCCTCACCCAGCCTCCTGTGTGTCAGGACCATGCTTGCAGAGGGTCTGCAACTTGGAGGATTTCAGTTCCAGGAAAGTATACCACATGGGACAGTTGCCTCAGTTTCAAGAGGAGATGAGAAAAACCAATAACTCGTAACAGGCACGCTGAATTAGCAGGAGAAGTTTGACTTGTAATCAAAGTTAAGCGAGAAATGGTTTTTTGAACTCTTAAACCCAGGAAATGAGCTTGCCAATGTGCTGTATCAGAGAGATAGCATCTGGGCACCCTGGGAAACTGAGTTCCGACAAACACATTATTACACTCGTTCTCATATCTGTATGAAAGTCTTTAAGATTATTAGAAATTCTTGACAAAGCCCAGGGACACGCCTGCAGAAACGCTAATGCTTCTGTTGTGATTTGTGGAAGGTTGATGCCAGCCGGTACCAAGTCAGCCTGCTCCCTGGTGGCTACTGTTAGGGGACAGGCACGTTTAATGCAACATTCTCTAGCTAACACAAGCCTGGCTATCCCCAGCAGGAATTTCTGTGTGTTCTCACCTCTCTCAAACCCCTTCGGTTCCATTTAGCTTGTCCTTGCAGAAGACCCATTATCCCCGTAATTAAACAACCCACCGTCCCGATTAAGCCATCCTCTGTTACTTCAATTACATCCCATTGTTCATTAAGTCCTGATGTCTGCACTTCAGCAATCTTGTTTTTAATACTCCTAGCATTTGTGGAAAAACAGTGAAGTTAATTAACAATTCTTAAGCTCTTTTTTTTCCTTTCTACCATAGTGCAAATCATTTCCATTATGACTTGAGATAATACTGAAACCGTTACTAGCTTCATAGTTAGGTTCCTGATCAAAGAGTGAATCCATTTTTCATAATCGCGTTAGGTAAGTCATTCCCTGGTCGATGGCAAGCTGTGGAAAATGAAAAATTAACTTTAAATGAGTGCTTTCAATGCTGTTCCTCTTCGTGGTCTTTCTCTTCACGCCTATCGTCTTGGAATTAGAGAAATAATTTAGTTATCTCAGTACAAAAGTATTTAATTTTCATCTCTGTGGTTCAAATTAATTATCCTTTCATTATTTATACCTTTTGCAAAACAGCTGCTTTGACTATGGTCATAACACTATGAGCATATCCCATCTCGTCTGATCTCGGAAGTTAAGCAGCGGCACGCCCTGGTTACTATTTGAATGGGAGAGTGGTATTGCAAAGCATGGTAGAAATGAAAATAATTTTCTAGGTCTGTCTTTTTGGCATTGTCGTTTTCCATTTGAAGACGGTGTTATCTATCGCAGGAATCATCAGTCAACAGCCCGCGGGCCAAATGATGTCCCATGACTGTTTTTATGAATAAAGCTTTATTGGAACACAGCTCTGTATTCAGAGCTGTGTCCTGAATACATTCATTTCTGAATTATGTCTGGTTGGCTCTTTTCTAATAGAAACAGAATCTCTTTTCTGGCGGAAAGTGTTAACTAGTAGCACCAAAGAACATCTGAACCTCAAAGCCTTAAATATTTTCTACCTGATCCTCTATAGATAGTTTGCCAGCTCTTAAACTGACACTTGAAAGAGTGGGGGGTGGGGAGGGATCTAGAATATTCCCTCTAACCTGAAAGTACTTGGCAAAGTGTTCTCACTGTATTGTTCACACATCTTTGCCAGCTCTGATTTCTCCATTCTAGGATGTGCAAGTGTTCTAAGTATAGATAAACTGGTCACAGAAACAAAGTGGGGACATGGTCTTCATCACCTTGTCTTGTTCAGAGGACAAAAGGCTTTCTTTTACACTTCTCTGCCCACTGTAATTCTGTGAGGGGAGCAGACTTCCTAGCTGGGAGCTGTCTGTCCTTGATGGACAAGGAGAGGGGCTAGTCGTGGTGGAAGGCAGGTGAGCATGGGGCTGGGGAGACAGTTGAAGGCAGGGAAGGCTTGCTCAGGGCTGAGGGGACAGCTGTCGAAACCACTTGGCTGTACAGAGCAAGCTGCAGTCTTTCTGAGTTCGGTACATGAAGGAGACTTTCCTCTTGACTTTCATTTGGCTCTGAAATGAAAGTAGAAATATATTTTATAGCTTTGATTGAATGAGAACAATTATTGCTCAAAGACCATTTACAATGAAGTTGCTGGTTTCTAAAAAAAAAAAATTCCTTTACAATAACTTTATAGGAATTATGAGGTATCTCAGCAAGGGTGCAGCTGCAGCCAGCCCTTGTTAGCCAAGGATATGTCAGAGGAGCTAACCAGGTGACATCGTAGACCTCCCCTGGGACAGGACTCTATCCATATCCAGTTTATCCCTGTCCCTAAGAAGCCTCAGTGTTTGTTTGTTTGTTTCCTCAATACCCAAGCTGGGGAGAACCACTAGCCAAATAAGAATGTAGGTATTTGCCCAAGTGCTGTGGAGCTAGGGTCAAAGACTTGAGGTTTAGGCTCTGACAGTCCTAGGTGTGAAACTGGTCACCGTCCATTATTGTGTGACTTTGGGCAAGTTACCACCCATCAGCCTATTTGTTCATTTATGAATAGTTGGTGATAAAAGCCTATAACCTTGTAGGTTTTTATAGATAACCTTTCTGATTTGTGTTAAAGTCAGAAAATTATGTGTGTAACACATCTAGCTACCTTTCCTGGCACAGAGGAAGTGGTCATTCTTTGTGATGGTTTTTTTTCTTGTCATCTTTAAGGTACACTAAAGGGATGTCTCCTCTGTGGTCCTTCCAGGTGTTTATTTATTGATAGTGGGTGAGGCAGGGGAGCCAGGTTAGCCTGCTCTGTCAGCATGATAAACACATCTGAAGTATCCGTGTGCTGTGCTAGCTCTGTACAGGTTACACCTATGCCCTGTGTCTGGGCACGGACAGCCAAATGGCAGATAATACCCTGATAGGCAGGGCAGGAGTTGACAGTGGTAAACCTGAACAACTACCTAAAAGAGGCTGGCTTGGGGCATGCTGGGAAAAGACCAACCATTTTCATCCAGGCCTTTCCTGTGCACCGTGAGTCTCCAGATGGCCTTGCCTGCCCGATGGCTTCCTTCTGTATACAGCTATTAGGAAGCAGTGCAGCTGTGTAGAGCAGAGATCCAGATGCCTGCGACCAAGCAGCAGAAAGATTGATTTCTCCCCAATGCAAAGGGCCAGAATGGGGCTGCCCTGCTCTGGGATGCCTGCAGGTAACTTCTTGGAAGGAGATGCCTGCTTCTTCAGCCTCTTTCCAAATTGCCACAGCAGGACCTCAGCAGGGCTACGCAAGAAAGGACAGATGGTCACCAGCTGTCTTGCAAGGAAGTTTCCCAGGGGTTGCCACGTAACACATCCATTGAAAGTCATGGGCCAGAATGTGGCCACGTGGCCACACCCAGCAGCAGAGACAGGGCAATGCCCGGAGGCTCTGCAAGCTGTACACGGTGGTGCTGATCCACACAGGCTTCCAGAGGATGCACAGTGCACAGTTTGGTGCCAAGCCAGAGTCAAAAGGTCAAGCCTCCTCTAGCGCCTGGTGTGTGCCCGCCCATCGTCTACTGATGAAGAACCTCAGCTGGGGTGACTGCCTTCAGCAAGGAGCGCACCATGCCCAGCCTCCCGGCAGTTCAGTGGGAGTCTGGACACAGTCAAGTGTGACACTACCAGATCTGTAATCTGGGACAAGCTTCCAGACCTCGGAGTATCTTCCCCGGCTCCATCTGCTAAACGAAGCTAATAATAGTCCCCCACCTCACCGAGTTGTGAGGATTCGATGAAATTAGCAGATTCATTGCTGGGATGTGGTAAGCGTTCGATAAGTGCCGGCTATTGTTATTATTATTAGAAACTCCAAGCTCCGTCCTCAACACTCCCTCCTCTAAAAATAACACAGGGCTTCTCCCTCTGCAGCAGGTGGTGGCTGGGGGGAAGGCAGAGGTGGACCCAGAGGGCTCCGCTCTCTCTCGTTCTAAGGAGGTGGAATTCTTTCTCTCTACTTCTTGGCCTGGTCTCTTGACTTAAGATTGAAGCCTGCTGCTCACCAGCCTGCTAATCTGGTAGCTGAGGGTCTTCCTGTCCAGAGGCCTTCCTCACCTCCCTCACGGCCTCCTTTCCAGACCTATTCAAACGCTACCGCCTCCATGAAGCCTCCCCAAGTTCTCTTCCTGTGAATGCTCCTCCCCCCAAAACTAGAACCTTCCAATCACCCCGTTTGTTTCCACTTGGCTGTATTATTTATTAGTCAGGGCTCTCTGGAACAGAGGTCTCAACCTGAGGGTTAGGACTCCTTTGGGGTGGCATACCAAATATTCTAAATATCAGATATTAACATTATGATTCATAACAGTAACAAAATTACAGTTATGAAGTAGCAACTGAGTAACTTTATGGTTGGGGGTCACCATAACATGAGGAACTATACTAAAGGGTCACAGCATTAGGAAGGTTGAGAACCACTCACTGGTCTAGGTGAACAGAACTGATGGAATGAATGTATATCAAGAGAAGGTTAATTAAATAGCTTACATGGTATAGTCTGGGTAATCCAGCAGCAGCTGTCCTCACGCTGGAAAGGCTTATCTCTCCAGTAATCTGTTCAGTCCATGAAGATGGACGCCCCAGCAGTCCCTGGCTGCTGCTAAATGCCTGGGGGAGTCCTGGAAAGCCACTGGTCTTCACTGTGCATCGGAAGTCAGAAGAAACTGAGTCCTATCAGCAAATCGGGTAGTGGTGGCGGCAGCAGGGTAGATGAGCTTGCCAATAAGACAAGAAGGCAGTGGAGCAAAAAGCAAAGGTGTTTCCAGGGACCTCCTTCATCTGGGCTGTCACCTGAAGGTGCTGCCCACATGCGGGGCTGAGCCTTCCACTTCAAATAAATAGATTAAAAAAATAATTCTTCCTAGATTTGCCCTGAAGTAGCCTAGTTTACCATTGCCTCCCATCTGGATTTGCCCCAGGGTGAATGGTATCACCTACAATGCTCTACACTAATGGATGCACAATAAACATGTCTGTGAATGAATTTAGCGACCAGTAAAAAATTGGCAAAGTGAGGGGCACTAGTTTAGGTACATTTAGCTTCAAGTTAGAGAAAATGGGACCAGTGGGACCTGCCTGAAATACCAAAGAGCAGAGGTGTTAGGATTCTGTCTAAGCTCCACCCCACAATTGCCTGGCAACAGCCAAGTATGCCCCTCCCCATAGTTGCCTGGCAATAGCCAGGTAGGCCTGGCCCACTATAAAAGGGGCTGCTTGCCCCTCCCCCTCTCTTTCTCTGCCTCTACTTCCCCATTAACTCCCATCCTCTGCCCTGAATTAACTCTACTCTATACCATGTCTGTGTGTGCCTGGTCCCTCGGGGAAGAGGTGCCTGGGCATGGGCCCGCTGGGGCACCCCCTTCCCCACGGTGCCTTATACCATTCTCTAAACCTCTCTCTCTTTTTATAAACCCAACAAGAGGTGTGTCTCAAAGCAGACCGAAGGCTAGTAGTGTCCACGCCTAAGGGGCAGTCACATGCTCAGCCAACTTCAACAGAACCCAGGGTCACCATCTCTCTGCTCCTCTTGGCCATGACCTTGTGCTTACAAGATGGCTGCCATAGCTTTCCCTCGCCCCCACGCCCACCCCTGACCCTTTTGTTGTTGTTGTTAGGATAAAAAGTCTTTCCCTTTCTGTGTCCTTGTCCGGAGCCTAGTCACATGACTGCTCCCTGGTGGAAGAGGACAGGGGGCTGCCACCAAGGGCATTCCTCTACCCTGGTTGGGTTCTTTGCTGGCCATCAGCCAAAAGAGATTGTATGGCTGTTGGCTAGGCAGACACCAACCATAAATGCTACCTCAGCTCAGCAGGTAATTTATGCCAAGGAAGTAAGGGGCTTCAGAGCCAATAGAGGGAAAGAATGTGCTTCAAAGAACCAGCTATTTGTGGGGGTCAGAAAAAGAGCTATAGATCCTATAGAATTGGCCCATACTGAACGGTCCAATTAGCCTTCCATTCTCCTGGCTTGCCTGCATGGGATTCTCTGAGTGTGTGTGTGTGAGAGAGACGCGCGCGTGCGCGCGGGCAACAGGTGTATCTCCCATACCTGTTGTGGGTAACCTGAGAACATGTTTCAAGCAATCCCCAACACTAAGGAGCACACAGAGTAGCTTGGCAGGGGAGGGGCTGCACAGGGGAGGGGCTGCACAGGTGATACATCCACTCCAGAGATGACGCCATGAGGCACTGGCCAAAGATCGACCCTGTCATTTCCACACTCTGAGGCAGAGAGGACACTTACTGCTCCCTAGCAGAGAAGAGAGGCTCAGGCGGATGTCTCTGCTCTGGGTGGGAGTGTTAAGACTTGAGCCAGTCCTGAGGGGGCCTCCACATTCTAGGAAACTGCTGTCTGAGCACTAAGCATTGCCAGTGTGGAAAATGAACACAAATCAATTTGTGTCTGGATTTATTCTCAAAATTCCCCGTGGACTCTGTAAAATGCCTTTTTACCTCTTTCCCACCCATCTAGCTGTGGAGGCAGTGGCAGATTTACATTAGTTTACATGCAGTTAAGGTATTTTTTCCTTTTGGTTACGTTTTTAAGAACATTTATTGCCTATAAGAGGTGTTATTGTTAAAGACAATAGTGCCCTTTAGGTAGCAACAGAATGTTATTTTGTAAATGCCAATAAAACTATTTCATAAGCCAGGATGGCTGAGGCTCTGATTAAAAGGTGTTTTCCATTCATATTTATTTTGGAAGCCTTTGACAGCATCACTCTTGACATGAAGAGCCACAAGTAAAGAAACAGCAGCCTGGCCACAGGAACAGAATTTACCCCCAAATGTGCTTCCTAACTATGCCAGGGTATGTAAAGGCTCTAGTTAAGGACCCTGCTTATGATGGTGTAAGAAAAGGGTCCTGGATGTTAAAAGGAGTCCTGGGAAATCATCAGAGGCCTGGGGTGATGGGTCAGTGCTTTGGAGGATCACACTAGCTCAGTGAGCCCTGACACCAGCTCAGTGTGGTATGCAAAGTACACATCATCTCCAGACTTAGAAACTGTCCCTGGACCAATTAACCCCTCTGTGTTTCCACACTCTAAAGTGGGGATTGAAACAACAATATTACCACCGTTGCCTGGGGGGCGTTAAAAGAGTCAAAGAAGTATGTCATAGGGTTGGGGTGCAGCTCATTGACAGAGCATGTGGTTAGCAGCCTCCTTATGTTGAGTTTGAGTTACACATCCCTCCCCCACTCAAAAATGGCAAGTCGAAATGTATTTGGCAGCTACATCAAGAGGACCTAATGTCTGTAAAGAAGGGAGGTGACAAAGAGGGCTTGAGTATGAGTGCCGTGTTGGGCTCCTCTAGACTGTCTAGCCTGCAGTTGTCCCACTCACCTGGTACTCCTTTGCCTGCTATTTTTTTGTTTTTGTTGTTGTTGTTGTTGTTCACAAGTGGAAAGCCATTTTGAACCCCTTGCTCATGACTGGATTGCCCAGAACACAGTTTCTTACGGAGTAGAAACAAGGGCTTATTTGGATTAGTTGGAGCACACTGAGACTACTGGTCAACCCCCAAAATGCAGATTCTACTAATTTCTGCATTTAAATCATTTGGCTAGGTCTGCACTAAAGTGACTATCGTGTCATAAATGGGATTGTAGGGGAACAAATATTGTCTTGGGTGTTACATATTTCAAAGGCCATAGGCTGGGTGACCTGTGAACCCAAACTCCTAAAGACAGAGTAGTTAAGAATCTGTTCCTCGTCAAATTCAATCTACGACGAGGGCTGCTTTCTCACCGATGGTACCTTTTTCTCTGCCCTGGGAAAGCCCTATTAAGTTTCACTGAAATTGCTGCCTCCTCAAGCTTCCATGACAATAAGCCAAAATGAGCATACACATGCAGAATCCTGGCCAACCAAAAAGTACTCAGGACATTTACAGAGCACCATGTGACCACGAGGCCTAGAACTCTAAGTGGTATCCCAAAACAAGGTCTTCCCTTTAATGCTGCCTGTGTCGAAATCCTAGATCCCAAGGTGAAAGTGCTTAGTGAGGGGACCTTTGGGTAAGTGTTGAAGGCAAAGGCCTCAACGGTATCCTTGAAACTGCTGTGCCCCCATACTGAGACACATGGGCTCTAAGAAATTTACTGTGGGGACACAGTTGCCAAAGAATACGTGGCTCTGAGAACCTGCCCAGCATTTCAGATGGCTCGTGACCTTGTCTGTGAGTCGTATACCCCAAGCACAGGTCAACCAGTCATGCGTCTAAGGATGATGTCCATTCACCATCAGGTGCTATCAGAAGTCATTCTTGTGTTGCAAGTGAGAAGTGGAGACCTAGAGAAGTGGGTCACGTGGCTAGTGGTGGGCTGGGATTAAAGCCAGGAGCCCATGTGATTCCTTTCATGGATAGGGTCTTCCTTCTGAAACACTATGCGCACAGTCAGTCCCACTGGGCAGTGTGGACTGAATTTCTGCGTCCAGATGAAAGTACACTGACCTAATGCTACAGTGGTGATGGTATCAACTGGATAAGTCATTACCACCATTATCCTTTAGCTCTAGAGCACCCCTGGCCACTGTCTCCATGTCTATATTAGAAGGAAGATTCTGTTATACACGTTTTATTTTTATATAGAGAGTATAATTCAGAGTCTCATGCTTGCTAGGCAAACTCTCTCTACCACTGACCCAGCCCCCGCCCCCATTCCCATATGCACTTCAGGTAATCACAAGGATTCCCCACTCTCCAGATTATCTGTTTTCACTTCTTTTCAAATTTTCTCTTATGAACTTTATTACAAAAAAGCTTGCAAATGAAAACATCATATACCCAAATAAACTGGACTTAAAATCTGTACACCACAATGAACTTCTTTTTTTTTTTAATTCGATATATTCTTTACTTACATTTCAAATGATTTCCCCTTTCCTCTCCCAATCCCCGAAAGTCCCATATGACCTTTTCCCTCCCCCTGTTCCCCCATCTACCCCTTCCTACTTCCCTGTCCTGGTATTCCCCTACACTGCTGCACTGAGCCTTTCCAGAACCAGGGGCCACTCCTTCCTTCTTCTTGGACATCATTTGGTATGTGGATTGTGTCTTGGGTATTCCAAGATTCTAGGTTAATATCCGCTTATCAGTGAGTGCATGCCTTGAGAGTTTTTTTGAGACTGGGTCACCTCACTTAGGATGATGATGGATGGAGCTGGAGCACAATGAGCTTCATGGAGTTAGAATTGCTTTCCTTTCTTTCCAGACCCATGATTTGAGCCTTTCACACTCCCTCAGTGAGCCAGGCCCCCAAACATTAACAAATGATGCATTTCACACTGTACCCAAGTCCCCCAGCTCACTGGCACTGGCGCCCAGGAATCTGAGCCATATTATGCCGTTTACCACACCCTCTCGCTCACTCTGAATCACCCCCAACCCCAGCATCTGTAGCAGGTAAAACGTGAAGGTTTTTGAGATCTGTGTATTTATTTGTTCTTAGACAAAGTCAAGCTGAAACTGCTCTTAGGTTATTTTCTTAGAATATTCCCTGCTTCTACGTTTTCACACATACACAAAGACTTCCTTCCTCCCATTAGCTAAATTTTGAGATTTTGCCACACTGGGAGAGACCAGTAACTGACACAAGGCAAGCAAAACCTCGGGAATGTAATTAATGCAGGAATAACAGCGCAGGGTGGATCTTGGTGTTTTAATGAGGACTCAGAAACATCTGACTGCAGATGTTGAAAGTGGAGGGGGAGATGAGTGTCGCCATTATTAATGCTGCATATTAAACAGTGACCTCTTTGGTGTGATCCACACCGGGACCTCTTAACCTTTCCTGTCACCCGGACCATCACTTCTGGGACTCTGTGGTCCTGCTAATAAAAAACATAATCACCAGTCTGTGCTCATTTGCTGTGGAATCTTTCCAAGTCATTTTTTCTTCATTTTTTTTTAAGGATGAAATTAGAAATTACCATTTTTTGCAGATTTTTATGTGTGTATATATTTTCCTCTCCAATATATTTATTCAATGCTTGCTCTGTAATGAGTGTTTTAACTTTCTGTTAAAACACTTCCATTATCCCTGCAAAGGATGGATTATGGAGAAAAGATTAAAGTAGTATAATGCGATCCGCTGTTTGCTAATGTGCTGTCAGAGGCATGCCGGTCTCTTATGAATGCCTTTCAGACTGTAGTTACCTAATAGACTTGGGAATCTGTTTGTATTCTTGCAGGCATTAAATGTGGTCTTTGAAAAGATCCCAGAAAATGAGAGTGCAGATGTCTGCCGGAATATTTCAGTCAACGTTCTTGACTGTGATACCATAGGCCAAGCCAAAGAAAAGGTTTTCCAAGCCTTCCTAAGCAAAAATGGTTCTCCATACGGACTCCAGCTCAATGAGATTGGTCTTGGTGAGTTTCGTTTTCCTCTTCCTTTCTTTCTGTTCACCGACAACTGTGTGGCCTGGGTTGTTCCCAGAGGCCATGTCTGGGGACCCAAGGGCGGTTCGGCTCTCTCTTGAGCTTCTTGAACCTTCCTAGGAAGCGTCATCCTTCCAAGATACCATTTAAAAAAAATATTGTATTTGCAAATCAGTGTGATTGTGGCCCAGGGACCACATGGAGTCACCCTGCATCAAGAAGGACAGGAAGGTGTGAAGCCTGTGCCCTCCTGGGTGTGGTGCACTTCACACTGCATTTGATTTGTTTGTTGTGATACAGAGCGTGTCATTAGTGGGTGGCTCAGCCACACAGTGTTAACTCCAGCCTGCTGGAAAGGTCATCTTCCTCTCTGCTAATCGCATCCTGCATTAAGTGTATCCTCCGTCCTCCCCCAACACGAAGCAGCATCTGCTGTGAATTCATTTGTGGGCTCTATTGGTACACTGCAAAGGAGAGCATATGTGTGAGCAAGCTAACAGGGCTCCTTTTCTCTCAAATGTTCATCAACATTTTAAAGTTGAGCTCAGCGCAACCCTCCCAAGAGACCACTGTGGGATTTTAGAACAGATAATGGGACAGGAAAGAAGAGTCGAATGGCAGCAGTGACAGACAGCGTAACAAGGTTCATCTCCTCTTCATGTACGGGTGTAGGCCTCCACTAAGCAGGCAATTAAAATCCTCCCCCACCAATCAGACCTCCTGCTAAAACCATTGAGAAAACCCTGGAGGCGGGCCTGGGAAATTTGGGGGGGCATGCAAATGTGTAGCGACATCAGTGCCTGCTTCGAAGAAAGCAGGCTGCTCAGGGGCCTCTCTGTGCCAGGGTTTTGCTTCCTTGAATGGTCTAGAGTACCCAGCCGCTTAAAGACGGTTTAACTCCTTTGCTTAGATAGAAGCAGAAGGGGCAGCCCCATCCAGGGGACTGATACCTGACCCAAACTGTCAGCTTCCTTGACTTGAATATTACCTTGCAAGTGTGTGGCTCCGACCACAAAGAATAACCACAGGAAGACAGCCCAGCAGCGTTCTCTTTGCCATAGGAAAGTCCACAGCAGAGTCTGCAAGGCCCTTTCTGGGTTAGTGCCAACCAGGTGTCCCTCCCCCAACCCCAGAGCTGGGGGTGGAGGGCAAGGGTAGAACAAGCCGGTGGCATTGTGTACAGATTAGCAGAAAGCATGTATGCGCAGAATGTTTCCACCTAGGAATCGGAAAGCGTAGGGCCTGACCTACCTGGGAAAGACCTACTGTCTAAGACAGCAGAGCCATCGGGTTGTGCAGAAGTTGCCTTGTGGTTGTGACAGAGCTATTGTCACCAGATTTAGGGGGTGACAGGGAGAGATGACAGGGTCTCACTGTTGTAGCCCTAGTTGACCCAGAACTCACTATGAATGCAGGCTAACCTTGAACCTGTGATGATCCTCCTGCCTCAGCCTCTTGAATGTTGAGCTTATAGGCACGAGCTACTACCATATCTAGCAATTGCTAAATTTAAAAAAAAATAATTATATTTTTGTTTATTGTGTATGTGAGTGCACATGTGTCACACTGGTGGAGACAGAGGACAACCGTGACGGTTGGCTCTTGCCTTCTATCATGTGAGTCCTGGGACCAGAACTCAGACTGTCATGTCTGGAGGCAGGTGTCTCTACCAAATGAGTCATCTCCCCAGCCCCCATTGCTGGTTTTTTAAGAAGAGAAATTGGAAGTCCAGATTTGCATGCATGCGTGTGTGTGTGTGTGTGTGTGTGTGTGTGTGTGTGTGTGTGTGTATGTATATATATACACACACACACATATATATATATATATATTCAAAAGAATCAAAATCAGTATCTCAAAGAGATGGCTACTCAGCTGTGTTCATAACGGCCCTCTTCTCAATGGTGTAATTATATGGAATAACATTACATTTGCTTATAAACAGATGAAAAGGCAAAAGTTTGCTGCATGTTTTCAAAGTATAGTATTTATAAGAAGGAATTCCTGCTATTAAAAACAACAAAGATGAACTCAAAATATATTTGGGAAATAATTTGGGACAATGGGAAATAATCAAATTAAAGAAGAGGATATATTGCTTGTTTTTATTTCAGTTGTAATTGTATTTAATATATACATTTACATATGCACACATATGTGTGTGTTTGCATGCATGCGTGTGTGTGTGTGTGTGTGTGTGTGTGTGTGTGTGTGTGTGTGTAACCTCCAAATATTTACATGTTGCTAAATTGTTATGTTGATAGTAACATAACAACTCATAAAATACTGCACAGATTCAAGAAAACACAACACTTACCTGTGCCTCCCTTCCGGCTCTATGGCTGTAGTGTTCTAGCTGGGTGGTGTGTTAGTAAGCAGTAATTCTCAGGGACCATGGAGAGACATGCTCACGCTGTGCTCCGTGAATGAACATACACATGGACTGGTAATACTGGAGGTATGTTTTGAAGGTTTGAATCCTTCAGATGATGGGTGATTCTGTCTTCTGGGTCTCCACTTCCAGATTTGACTTGGTGTAATGTTCCAGGAACAGTGGTCTGAAGTATTAGGCGGCAGACACAAGCCCAAAGCTTTTTGTCTGGCTGGCTATTTCCACGCCTTCCAATAAAGCTTTACCACTTCATCTATGCTTAACCTTATTAACGTTATTATTAAACATTATTGATAATATCTGTAAGAGTGACTAGGCAGCACTTTTTTTTAAACTGTGATTTTAGAAGGGACCCCAATGCCTCTCCTCTTTCTCAGAGCTCCAGGTAGGAACCCGACAGAAAGAACTCCTGGACATTGACAGTTCCTCTGTGATTCTTGAAGATGGAATAACCAAGCTAAACACCATTGGCCACTATGAGGTAAGACCAAGACAGCCTTACCCACTCCTTTACCCATGGTCCTTCCTGAACTGGGTAACTCAAGTACTAGGAAAGCCCTTTGAAAACAAACCTAAGATTCACTGTTTCTAAGTGGTTTGCAGGTCGCCTGTTTCTAAGAGACGTGCTTTCTTTCCCTTGCTCATTCAGATGAGCCCAGGCATTACTGTCTCTCGTGGTATCCCCGTCATATGTCCCCATTCTCATAAGATATAGAGCATCATGCCATCTGAGTCTCTATCTTGCCATTTAGATCAGAGGCTTTGCCTTGGCAAGGCTGCCTGGCCTTGTGCAGTGTGTTCTTGGGAAACTGTGGGTGAATTATCACATATGCATGCCACCCTGGCATGCCAAATGTATCCGTGCAGAGCAGAGTAGAACCCTCAGCCTCCCGTCCCTCCGCTGTGCTGACCTTGTGACCTCTTGTGCAGAGACCTTGTTCTCAGGAAGTTCTAAGTGTCCTGTTGGTTTGTACTATTCAGGGATGTCCCCTTCTGCCCTTTGACCCCCTTCAGCCCCTTGACCCACACACTGGGTGACACCCACACTCTAGGTGAATGATGGAATCAGTGAAGTGTGCTCATGACGTCTCAAGAGAATTGGGTGCCACAAGACAGGAACCAGGGGGAGCTCCCGAAAACCGAGATGCTGGGATTCATTCATTCATCAGCGTGAGGGAGGAGCCACTACTTTATAGACTGGCTGAGACCAGGAGTCTGTCTCTTACCAGCCCTTCGGGCTTCTCCTTAGGTTATATCTCAAGGACAGTGTAGACCATCAGAGGGCTTAAGTTTGTGTCTCAGAAAGTGGTTGTGATGGACAGGAAATAGGGAGACCCATTGAAAACTGTGGAAAACCTTCCCATGAGGAACAATATTGTCCAGAAGAGCCCAGTGTCCCTAGATAGGGGGTACTGTGGATGGTCACAGGGCTCATCAGGCGGGCACTGTAGTCCTTCTAGATGGAAGTAGGAGGGATCAAGGGTAGCACTCAGAAGGGGAAGTTGCTCTCTTTCTGAGAGGAGAGGCCAGAGGAAGAGTTGCTACTTGATGGCCGACTTTGGGCTTTGCCAGGTTTCTTCCCCTTCATCTCGTTTGCACTCCAGACCACACCCTAGCGGGTGTCTGGAGGGTTAAGAACAGGAAGCATCCCATCCTTACATCATGTCTTGCCAGTGGGGCCTTGTGGCTACTTCTGGAGACGTGACAGATGTGTGTCTCCCTCCCATGCAAGTCCCCTACAGTTCAAGTTTCCTGACCCAGAACCATCTGGCCAAAGCCCTTCCCACAGTTTTCTCAGGATGGGATCCTGGGCAGGGCAGCAGTGGCCCCAAGGCATGTAAGTGGGCGGCAGGTCTGAGGGGGTTTTAGTACATCCCAGCGCATCGAGGGCTTTAGACCATCTCCGCTCCATGGGTCTGGGTAGCAAATTGGTCTGGTTGTCCAAAGGCGTCCGAATGTTACTGCCCCTTTTGGGGGCTCTTGGCTGGAGTATTGGCCTTGCTCCAATGAGCCTCCCCTACCCGATCTCCACTTCACCTTCTCCCCAACTATATGGCATTGGGTGGGACCCTGAGGAGGCGGGGTGGCCACTGAATACCCTTAATAGGGGTAGGCCGGACAGGTAAGCCCCACCGAGAAAACAAGCTCCCCGCCGTCTGCAAGGCACAGGCAGCCTGTCAGGAGAGTGAAGCATCACTCTTCCTGGAGTCATCTCTCGTACTAGACACCTATCTGCTTAAGGATGATAATGAAATTAATCCAGCCTGTAGTCACTTCCCGTCCTGATGATTTATTGGCCTCATAACCCAGTGTTGCTGCCTGGTGGTAATAAATGACAAGACCAGGACATGAGAGCTTAACGGATTCTGCTTATGTTTAAAAAGATAAGCCGCAAGGTAAATAAATGCAGAGTGCTTGAAGGAATCCGGGGAGGTTAGCCGGCCATGCTCCCGAAAGCTGGACCAGTCCAAAAGCCTGCGTTCCTAACATCCGAGCTGGAGACGCGCATCCACCCCACCTTTGGCCGCCTGAGTCTGCACTTGATTTTAATAGCACTTCTACAGACTTGAAATTTGGGATAAATCGAGAGGGCTGGGCTGACGTTTGGTTTTGCCCTTTCGTTAAAGAAAAAAACGTTTTCAAGTACTTGCTTTTCCCTCCAAAGAGACAAGATGGTAATTATCACTCTTATTCATTTACCAAAGCACCCTAGTTTGAGTCACTGTATGTGCTTGAAAGGAAAAAAAAAACTATATTTCATTTAAAAATAGGGTCTAATTCAGAGTTCTAAGTGATTCAGGCTTACCTCCCCCCAATTAGTCCAAATTAGTTAGGCTTTAAAGTTAATCGTCAGTGACGGCCAGTCCCTCCTTCTGTCTAAACAGTCTCCTGCCGAAGTGGAAGGCCCGGCTTCCTGTACCTCAGTTTGTGAGGGCAACGAAGGGGTGTGGCAAGTCTTTACTTGACCTTTGCTTTGAGGATACCAGGGGGGTCAGAGTACAGAACACAGGGTCAGGTGCCGTCCCCAGAGCTCCAAGCTGCTGCCGCTCTGTCCCCCTACTGCACGGTTTCCAATCCAGGTCCCCGCAGTTGCCCTCTATGGCTGCAGCTGTGGCAGTCAGCACCCAGCCTTGTCCACAGTGCGGGGCTCCACTGCTCCCGCCTAGCCCGATGCTTCCAGGCCAGAAGTGTTGCTCCTCTTCATTCCCATGAGATGCATGCAGACAGAGGACAGCACATCTTCGCTCCAGGGTTGTTCCATCTTGTGCAGGAAAGGGGTTGTGAGCCAATGTCTTTATAAACACATAAAACCAGCCACACCTTTCTCTCTATGATTAAACCCTCACAAACTCCCCTCTCTGGCTCTGGCTCCGGTGCTTGCTAGGATGGGTATCCTACTGGTAGGGTCTCCTCAGGGTAGACTGTGGAGGCATGCTGGCAGCCTAGGCTTCCTCCCTCTTTCCCTCAGCACCCCCTGTGACCTTTTGCTGGGCCACATTGTCACACCCTGCCGCTGGGTCGCACGGGGGCTGCAAGTCAGGTGTTTAGCAGTTTAGCAGGAAGTTTTCTCTACCGATCACACATCTTGTTCCGAGCCGTGAGTTTTGAGGAGGGAGAAAAGATGACAAGCCACTAAGTAGTTGGAGAACATTGTGTGCTAGTGAGCAAGTAGTCACTGCTGACACCAAATTTGCCATTCGGAGGACATTTATAGTCCTCAGAAATGTCTCAGATGATGTGGTGTGAGGTTAGAGCCATGCTCCTGGAGATGTTTTGTCTCTGCCCCTAAATAAAAAAGATTGGGCTATCTCAAAGAGGCACCCTTAGGTGTTGGTTTATTTAACCAACTGCTGCTGTTCCACACACTGGTCTAGGGCCTTTGCCAACCAGCAATTTTGGTTCTCTTTAGTTCTCCATGAATTGAATGCTGTTGTTTATATTCAGGGCTGGGGAGGGTAAGAAACTTGGCCTTATTCATTTGGCTTCTCTTGACACTCCAAGGTCATCCGCTGATAAGAGGATTTCCCTCCCAAACCGTGGCTCTGCTTAAGGCCAGCGGAGCAGTGGTTTCTGAGCGGGGATTTTAGTCCGTGCTCCTGAGCCCGGGCTTCCTGGCTGGCGAGCTGGGCCTGATCTATCAGACAGTCTGATAGTAAGCGTCCTCTGCTGCTGACAGAAAAGGCTCACTTCTCTTGAAGCCCTGCGATGAATCCCATTGTTCCTGGGACAAGCCTCTGTTTCAGCGAACAGCCTTTCACAGAGTGGCTCTGAGGAATGAAAGATACCAGGGAAGGTTTCCCTGAAGTAACTTGTATTGATTGATCAGTGTGCTTTTTAGATTATTTTCCTTAAATTCAGATCACATTCATCATTTTCCATAAAGCTCAGAGGTTTAATACCATGAATTTTTTTTTAAAAAAAGCCCAGCCTTATGAATTTGCTAATGGTTGATCATTTTTACCTATACAAATAACATTTTTATGACGATTGACTTTTATTATTTATGCTTATGTAAAAGTACACACGTGTGCAGGTGCCTTCAGAGGAAGGCAGAGAGGCTTCAGATCCCCCGAGGTGGGGTTATAAGTGGTTGTGAGCCAACTAGTGTGTATAGGGAACCAAACTTGGGTCCATTGGAGGAACAGCAAGTGCTCTTAACCACTAAGCTGTCCCCACAAATAACATGTTTTTAGAATCTTTTTTTCTTATTTATGTATTTATTCATTCTCTCTCTTTCTATATATATACACATATATGTATATATACATATACATATACATATATATATATATATATATATATGTGGAGCTTCTGAGGTGCAATACACAGCCACTATGACTTTAACTCTTTGGATCCCATGACCCTCTTGAAAAAAGGCATTTCAGGTTGCAACTTGGCAGCAGCTGACTTGAGAATAGAAATCGGAAACCTTACGCTTCCTGCAAACATCTGCAAAGTATTTTCCGTCCTTATAATAGTGTTAAAGGTTCCCATGGGGTCGGAATGTCCTAACCCTAGAGCGGCTGTGAGAGGCAGAAATACGCTCATGCACATCCAACTCATCCACTAATAAAACGCTTTTACACCAGCTCTTGCAAGATAATTTTTGGAGCAGAATCTCCTTGGTGCAAGCTGCGTCTACACTTTCTTAATGCCCAAGCACAGTGCCAGCAGCCAAGCACTGCCAGCTGCCGAAAAGACATTTGAACTTTTGGCAGCATTCCTTATCAGAAGGCCCATCCATGGTGGTTGTGATTACAGAGGAAGGGTGCTCGCTTTTGGCAAAACAAAGCGTCTGACAGTAGCAGAAGTATTGGCTCAACACTCAACAGGATCCATTTGGGATTCATTCTTTGACAATTACCCAGAATGAATCACCAGCTTCCTTTTATAAAAGGATATTTATTGGCTTAGAATAAGTACATCTAGCTCTTGGTGGGGAGGAATTTCGTTAACTGCGTTCACACATTCTTATAAGCAAGGCGTATGAGTTCTGCTAAGGGGTTGCCTGCACAGGGTGTTTATTTTAATTGCATCAAATATGGAGGAGAATTAAGAAATCATCCAGAAAACTATGAATGGCTCAAGGAGAAAGAAGAGGATGCTTGGTAATAACAGCAGCTCAATTGCTCAGTGAGAATTAAGAACACTTGCTGGAGTCGCCTTGAGGCCTGATGGTCTAGCTGGCTCTCCCCAGACTCCCCCTCTTCCCACAAGATGTCCTGAACACTGGCAGTGGGAGGCTTCTAGCCTAAACTTAGCAGCTGGCTGGACACAGCTGGCTAGACAGCTGTGTCTGAGGCCTCTGGAGAGCTGGCTCTTCCTCTGTGGGTGTCACCTGAAGAGATTGTGTTTAATCCTGTGATGCTTAGCAGAGAGGCCTGTTCATTTTGATAACCAACATGCAGCAAGCAGAAAAGCAATTCTACGATTCTCCCCACCCTTTTCTTTTTTTCAACAGTGAAGGCCAGGTCCAAATTTGTATTAGGGCTTTAAAGTGGAGAGGAAAATCACTTAGCTGATAGGATTCAAAGTGACAGCTGCTCCTCAGGCCACGGCTGAAGGGAGGTGGGGTTGGTCCGTGATTGGCCTCCTCCTCTACTATGCTTTGTCTTATTCCGTGGACCACCAGCCCCTCCTTCAGAACCATTTATGCGTAACCCCTGCCTGCCCACTGAACCTCAGCATCTGTGTTTTCCTCTGCCCAAAGGTAACTTCTGTACTCGTCATTTCTAAGGACTTAACTGGTTATACAACAAAGACCCTGGAGGGCCTCTGGCCCAGGGTTCCTTGGTTCCAAAAGGCCTTAAAATGAGGGTGCTGGACTTCATCCTAGGGGAGGCCACACATAGGCCTGGCATTAGCATGACTGCACAGTAAAAGCATTTATCATCAACCTATACCAGGAAAACCCAAGCAATGTTTGACAGAACTGTACTGAGTTACGGTTTATGTTCCTCCAAGCTCACGTTTAGAGAGAAATGTAGCTTAGTGTTAGAAAACTTGCCTAGCAAGCACAGAGTCCTGGGTGTAGTTCCTAGTACCAGGGCAAATACAAAATTCCAAACCAACAAAATTCACCTGTTTAAAATATGGAACTCAAGCCAGGCAGTGGTGGTGCACGCCTGTAATCCCAGCACTCTGGGAGGCAGAGGCAGAGGCAGAGGCAGAGGCAGAGGCAGAGGCAGAGGCAGAGGCAGAGGCAGAGGCAGGCAG
>BDUI01000007.1:987240-1058177 GCA_002335545.1 Apodemus speciosus
CGAAAAAACCAAATCCAGGGGCGGTAGTGGCACACGCCTTTAATCCCAGCACTTGGGAGGCAGAGGCAGGTGGATTTTTGAGTTTGAGGCCAGCCTGGTCTACAGAGTGAGTTTTAGGACAGCTGGAGCTACACAGAGAAACCCTGTCTCGAAAAACAAACAAACAAACAAACAAAAAACAACAAACAAACCAAATCCAAACTGTATGACTCAGTGGTTTTAGGTATAATCATACAGTTGTGCACCATCACAGCCTGACTTTAGACTATTTCATCACTCTTAAGAGAAACTCACTACTATTCAGTCTTCTCTATAAGTCCCATTTTAAAAAGACCACTAGCAGTCTATATGAATTAGCCTGTTCCGGGCATTTTAAATGAATGAGATCATAGTGTGGTCTTGTAACTGGCTTGTTCCAGTTAGCATTTTTTAAAGTTAACCTACAACACTGCATGTATTAGCGTTTCCTTTACCATACGGCAGCTTTTGTTGTACACTCATGTAAAGGGCTATTACGCAGTTATGAAAGGGGATATAATGACAGGCACAGTACATACGAATAAATGATCACAGACCTTATATTGACCCTAAAAATCACAAAGTTAGGACAGCAAACACACAGTCTGTACTGTTTAAGTCCATTTGTTTTAATCTCCAGGGCCCACCTGTTGCCTGG
This sequence comes from Apodemus speciosus, assembly GCA_002335545.1. Classification (NCBI taxonomy): domain Eukaryota; kingdom Metazoa; phylum Chordata; class Mammalia; order Rodentia; family Muridae; genus Apodemus; species Apodemus speciosus. The sequence goes on from BDUI01000007.1 coordinate 987,917, forward strand.
GAACGGACAGACAGGTAGCCGTTCTCAGAACCTTGAAGTGTTTCACCAAACAATGTCGGTGGAGTCACAGCCCATCTACACAAATCCTATTTATAGGACTGACCACAGCTATACATGTAGTAACAGTTGTACTGGCTAGTTTTATGTCACCGTGACACTAGCTGAAGTCATTCTGGAAGAGTGAACCTCAGCTGAGAAAGTTTTCTCCACCAGAATGGCAAGTCTGAAGAGCGTTTCCTTTTTCATTTTCTTTTTTTCCGAGACAGGGTCTTACTGTGCAGCTATATAAATATGTCTTATATAGACCAGGTTGGCTTCAAACTCTAGTCTATCAACCTCTATCTCCAGAGTGTTGGGACTAGAGGCATGTGCTACCACGACTGGCTTGTAGGACATTCTCTTGATTGACAGTTTATGTGGGAGGAGCCAGATCACGGTGGGTGGTGCCATCCCTAGGCTAGTAGCCCTGGGTGACATACGCAGGCTGAGGGGATCCGTGAGAGCAAGCCAGTAAGCAACACTCCTCCGTGGTCTCGGCAAATTCAGATGATGTGACAGGGCTGTCCTCTCATTGTGTATTTATGTGCTGGTTGGGGGGGGGGGGGAAGGTGAGGGGGTAAGCGTGGCTGTCTTCTCATTAGAAGGGCACTAATCTCATTTCTAAGGGCTTCTCTTTAGGATTTAGTTAAGGGCCCCACCCCCTCATACCATCATATTAAAATGACTCAGCATATCTATTTGGAGGGCACATAAGCATCCAACTGGTAAAAACCACTGGTAGAAACCTGACAGGGAGAAAAAGCCACTCAGGCCTCTTTTGACCTGCTTGGGGTAGGGCTGGGCTCAGACGGCTTATCCCCCCCCTCCCTGAGGCAGCTCCCATCCCATCTAGGTCACAGGGTACTGCCCTCCACGCATCTTTTTGCCTATGTGTATCCTTCGCAGGACCATGAGTCCGTTGACCCAGACAGTGCCCTGCTGGTCGCCTGGCTAACCCCAGACTGTACACCAAATGTAGCAGTCCTTGGTAAATAAATAATGAGAGACCATGGGATCTATTTAATTCCTGGCTGAAGATGAGGAATCCATTACGTTTTGAAAACTCACATGTTTTATCCCTGCTTTCAGATATCAAATGGATCCACTATAAAAGTCTTTAAGAAGATAGCAAATTTTACTTCAGGTAACTAATAGATCGTTAACCTTTTGTTCTCACCAAGCTTTGAGTATTGCTTTTTTTTTCCTTCTCTTAGACGTACTGTCACAGAGGTATGACTGAGTTGCTACTATGGAAGCTGAGGAAAAAGCCATTCTGACCTGTTTCTAGCCCTAAGAGCATGGGTTCTGCAGGAAGGGAAGGAAACTGCAACCATGCTGATAAGGGAGGCCCTGCAGGAAGGAAGCTGCTGTCTCTACGCAGCTCTGAACCCGGGCAGTCTCAGGCCTTGTCGCTCTTTTCCAAGTCCTCAGTACGATGGGCACCAACAGAAATGACTACCCTGCACACCAGGCAGGAAGCGTGCAGATAATCCCCCTGCCCTAGACAGGCTGTGCAAGCAAGGCAACCCATGAATCTCCAAGATAACACTGTAGACTTCTCAGACAGTGGAGACGGAGGGGTTTCAGGAAGGCCAGCAAGTTAGTCTTCTGTCTTTCTGGCAGCTGTAGGACAGGAGAACACTGATGATACCTTGAGAACATCCGTTGGTCCTGTTCTGGATTTGGCTTTAGCCTCTCCCCAGTGGGCTCCTTGTACGTACACTGCAGCCAGGGCATGGTGACCCCTGACCTCTAGACTCAGCATCTGCTCTGTGGCACTGCATCCCTTTGGTGATTCCCACCTCCCATCAGTACACAGGGCTACACAAAGCCATCCTACTGAGTGGCTGTCATTGTGGGTAAGGAGAGCGCTGCGGGCTTTTGAGACTCGAAGGTTGGGCCTTCAGACAAGCCTGCTGCTTTAGGACCAAGCAGCAGGATCTTAGACTTGATCTCCTCATGGCTCGCACGCATGCTGTGACCCTGTCCAGTGCGGCTGAGAACCAGTTTGGTTTCTGTCCTCCTGATACTCAACCCCTTTCCCCTCTGTGGCAATCCCAGCCCTGGATGACCCAACTCTTAGCCAGGCAGCCACAGGAGAAAGGCACTCAGCCGTCCAGTTAAGGCTGGATGTATTCATGGTGCTGAACTTGAACAGGGATCTTGATAAAGCCTAAGGCTGTTAGTTTTTCAAGCACTTTGCACTCTTCTCCAGAGGGGCCCTTCCACTATAGAGCTGCTGCTGTAGGGCTGGGTAGGGACTCTGCCTTGTCTGACATGTAATTCTGAGTCCTTCAACATCCATTATCCACCAAGGCACTGTATCTGCTCTTCTCCGCCCACTCTCCTTCAAGGCCAGCCTGTCACGGGTGCTTCAGGATGACCCTCAGACCATTCCTGTACCACAGACTTCTCTTACTAGCAGATGGCCAGTTTTCAATGAATTCTTTCCCCCTCCCCTTAAGTTTTAAATTTTAGTAGCAATTCTAGATATGAGTCCCACTCATTGTGAGGGCCTTCATCTGTTCCCCTTCCCCCACCCCCAAGTTCTCTTCCTCCCAAACATCCCCTTGCTAGTGACACTCAGTTTGCTTGCCCTATCTTAGAAGGGGTCCAATTCCTTCCCAGGCTGGAGGCTTCCCCCACTTACCTCGCTAGTCATTTACTCAGGTTCATCTGTAACAGCCCTCCTGCAAAGAAATCTCCTAGCCTCAGACTGACCCCCTTTTACACAGCTCTCCCTCACTGAAATGAAGGAATTGTGCAATTAGCAGCCTCAGGGCCAAGGCTGGCTTACCTCTGGCTGCAGGCTTGACAGGCTAGGAGCCCTCCTCCCTGTCCTCAGTGGAGTGTCTGCTTAGCTTCTGCTCTAACCTCTGCAGGGACAGGGAGCCTGCTTCCACTCCAGTCCCTTGCCCCTCCTCACTGCTCAGGTACTGCAGAGCAAAATGTGTAGCCTTGAAGAACCCGTAGATAATAGCGGAACTGTTGGCTTTGGAGCACAAGCTGGGCTTTTGTTGAGGCCAATTAGTCTGTGGTTGTTTTTTTAATGGGCTCCTTTTTTCCCTCTCTCTCCCTTTCTCTGGTGCTCAGACGTGGAATACTCAGATGACCACTGCCACTTGGTGAGTTCGGCAGTATTGTGCTGCCCACTGATCGGCGTGCCTTCTGTAGCATAGTTTCCCCAGGTAATGTGTCTACTGCCGTCTTTTTTAGATTTTACCAGATTCAGAAGCATTCCAAGTAGTTCAAGGGAAGAGACATCGAGGGAAACACAAGTTCAAAGTAAAAGAAATGTATCTGACAAAGCTGCTGTCGACCAAGGTACAGTTACTGTTCTAGGAACGCTTTCATGGCCACCTTGGGGGGATATGATGTGTTCAACTTAATTTCCGCTCAAGTGTGAAAATGTTACAAATCCCTTGTGCCTTCGAGCAAAGCAAAATGAAAGTTTAAATCGTAGACGCATCCTTTCCCCCTTCCTTTTTTTTTTTTTTAACTGAAACAGCATTTTGTAATAAATTTCTCCTGCAGCAGCATCTTCCATCAGGCTGTTTACTGCTGCTCCTGCTCCCTTGTCACCATCTCACTATTATTTTTTAGGCTGACAGCATAATTATTCCTTTTTGTTTACTTATTATAGATAAGCAATAAAACTCCTTTGAAATGCAAATAAAATGAGGGGGAAATCTGTGACGATTAACCTTACTGTAGATCTTGCTGCTTCCCCCACCCCCCACATCTTGAAATTAAGAATTCTGTTTACTTATAAAAAGTGTTAGATGTGAAAGTCAAGAGGAATACCAAATCAGGAGCAAATTTTACTGCATCTCTTTTTTGGGGGGAGTTAGCGGAAGTCTCTGGATTTCTGCTCCACTGATAACTGTCACTGTCCCCCTGGCCTTGTTGTCACCTTGCCGGGCAGGCTTTCTCGGCAAGTCTGCTCAGACCTGAGTAGATCTGTGTGCTGGGCAGAGGTGTGCCTGCACCTTGATTTTTCAGTTTTCCCAGAGAGCTCTGCCTTCATACTCGACTGCTTGGGGAAGTCCGGATTTAAACATACACACACACACACACGCACGCACGCACGCACGCACGCCCGGCCACATTCAGGACCCTCATCCCACCTCAGGCTGGCCTCATCTGTCAGCGTCACATTTTCCCTCAGCTGACTTTTCTCTGGTCGGTCGGTCACATCCTGTGAACTTGGAGCTGCCCCCTATCTCAGTGTCCCTCTGCCTTCTAGGTGGCGATCCACTCTGTGCTCGAGAGACTCTTCAGAAGCATCTGGAGCTTGCCCAACAGCAGGGCCCCCTTTGCTATAAAATACTTCTTTGACTTTCTGGATGCCCAAGCTGAAAACAAAAAAATCACAGACCCTGATGTCGTACATATCTGGAAAACAAACAGGTGGGCATGTAGGCGATCACTGGCTGTTTTCAAGAACCTAGAGCAGAATATTATAGACATAATTATTGTATCAGAATCTCAGGGTTTGAGTTCTATTCTAGATGATAAAATAAAATTGTTATCTTTTAATGCATGAAATGGGACTTGTCTAAAATGTTAGACTAGTGAAGAATGAGAAATTAAGTGTTTTATGGTTTAACCTATCACTTTACTAGACTGTTAGTGTGCCTACAAGAATTGCTTTATAATTTTCAAGTTGTGTGTTTACTTGGATTCTACATGGTTCACGCTTCTGGCATTTGGAGTAGGAGACAGCATTATTTATTTTACATCCTTAAGAAGCAGGATATCCACACTTATGCTAGTATCTCCTCAGAAGACTGCTATAGCTTACTGCCTCTGTTTGAAATGATTGTACCTCAGTTGAGAAAGAACCAGGCATGGTACAATAGCATGTCTCATGTGAGCTCCAAGCTCTAAATGCTGGCAAGCAGTAGAGGTGGCGTTGCCGAGCTTAGCCAGTCTTTGCTTTTGATCTGTTTAGACCTTTCGCTCTGGCCCACTCCTGTCCTCCCTCGGTTCCAGCCTCATAGCCCCAGGCTCTGCTGCTCCTGCATGCAGCATGGTTGCTAACTACCAGCCACAACAGACTGAACCATTGAGAATCCCAGCACCCATGTGTCAGTGCAGTAAGCTAGGCCAAAGTTGGAACAGAGCTATGGGGAGGGCTTTGAATGAGTCTGGAATATTTAACTGCCTACAGTGCCATATTGCTGGGCACTGTGGTGTAGGAAACACGTCAAGTTTGTCCTCAAAGTGTGCGTTCTAGTAGGTAGAGAGGCAGGGCACTTTCAGTGAAGTGTGCCAGCAGGGAGTGTGTGCCATGGAGAACGTAAGAGGGTAAGAGGAGCAGGTCGGGGTGTCAAAGGCGTCCAAAGAGTTTTTACTCTCTTGGATGTGGAAAGGATGAGACTCGGGGTAGAACACTAAGACAGACAGACAGACCGACCACACAGCACACTCCTGAGATGTGATCTTGGCTGGTTCKAACTGAAGACAGTAAAGGACCTGGTGGAGATGAAATGAGCTGAGGAGTGGCAGGAGAGGAGACCCTGACTGAGGGACACAGTTCAAGAGAGGAGTGATAAGATCTGGGGATAAGTCATCCAGGCAAGATGTCAGCAGCTCAGACTAGAATGCCACACTGTGAGGGAGGGGCTCAAGGGGTCAGGCGGAACAGTTCTGAGTGAAAAGTTCTCTTTGGTGACATCTTCTCATATAACCCAGATAGGGAAGAAACTCTTGTCCAGGGCCGCTTTGTGACTTCTCTAGCCTGCCCTTCACTCACTGGTGGGCAGAGCCTGCTGTTTGTTCGTTTGGCTGAGCAGGTTTAAGTACTTTGGTACCAAGGTCATAAACACTCATTGACAAACTAATAAGCAGACCACTGGCTGTGTTAAGTCCTGCCTGAGAAGAGATTGTTTTCCCTTCAAACAGCCTCCCTCTTCGATTCTGGGTAAACATCCTGAAGAACCCTCAGTTTGTCTTTGACATTAAGAAGACGCCACACATAGACAGCTGCTTGTCAGTGATTGCCCAAGCATTCATGGATGCCTTTTCTCTCACAGAACAGCAGCTGGGGAAGGTAAGGGCCAGCTTTGCTTTCTGATAAATACCCTGACACTCTTTCCGAGACTTGTGTTTCATGGGTACCCCAGACGCCACAACCCTCCCTCTAATTGCCAACTCTTACCGTCTTCCTACAGAAGCCTGCTTTCACTCTTGAAACCCTCCTGTCCCTCTTCCTCTCATGTCTTCATTCCCTCCTGACGGACAGTAACTGCTTCCTAACCCACACCCATGGCCCCAATGCCCACTCAGCCACTAAACTCTTTTTACCATCTTAGTGCATTCTTCCTACAAATGGCATCTTTGCTGTGCTACAGGGCCTTCCCGACTGGCCTCAATCCTGTTAGTAAAATCCTCCTCCGTCTGCCAGCGTTTGAGTCCACAAACACAATTTCTTGATGCATATGAAGAACTGCAGGAGACTTTGTGTCTATGAACTTCCCCAGTGCATCTTCCCTACCATGTTGAAAACACAATGTGTTTGTTCACAGTAAAAGGAGCTTTTAAAAACATCACTTCCTAGGGTTAGTTAATCCTTCAGGTACTATGATTCCCATTTTATAGATGGGTCCGAGGTCCAGAGAGGGTGGCAGGTCTTGTTATCACAGAGTAGTTTAAGTATGAACGCTCCTCTGTCCAGCTGGGTAGTCCTTGTCCTTCCCTGCAGTCTGTGAGTGACCCTTCCCATTACACTCAGGCAGTGTGGAGTCCTCTTCCCATGACTGCAAGCTCCAAGGCAGAAGCAGTCACCGTCATCTATGTGCATTTGATGTTCTTATCCAGTGATACTTGGATAAGTAAATGCTAATTGAATGGATGGCCATGCGACTTGCAGGGGTCACTTGAAACGTGTACTTCTCAGGAATACCTCAGTACAGGCGGCCCTCAGCACCGTTCTCCAAGCCTTCAGTCACCAGACTCTTGTGAAACATACTGGGACAGTAGTCTAATCATTATAGAGATTTCTTAAAACATGTGTCAACAATGATTTCATCTTCACTTACTTGCTTACATATTACTACCATGCAAATTGCCAAGGAATATTCGCAAAACCCGACATCAGAGTTACCAGTACTGGTGACTTGTGCTTCCTGGAGAAACTGGAAGATCTTTAGAATCTAATGAAATGAAGGGGCACGCTAGAAAATCTGCCACTGCCAATTACTTACCAGTTTCACAGTTATATAAAGGGCTCAATCAGTTCTACAATCAAGTCTTTTAGAAATGCCAAAATTCACTGGTGGGTGAGGGGGAGAGCAACATTTTAATTCAGGCTTTTTAACGACCATTAGTAATGAACTGTGATTGAAATAAGTTCCATTGTTACCGTAACTCAAAATCATGCAAAAATAATAATTTTAGTTCTTTTATGAGAGGAAGGCTGAATATATTAGCATTTAATCTGCCTGAAAATAACAGTGACTCACCAGAACTATCTAGATGGCAGTCAGTCAGTCACTCAGTCGACACTCACTGAGGCCTGGTGGACGGAAGGGATGCGGGTGGGAGCTCAGGCCCACGGACCCGTTGTACACCCCTGACTATTTATGCTCTCGTGGCTGCTGCCGTTTTTTTTCAGGAAGCACCAACCAATAAACTTCTCTACGCCAAGGATATACCCACCTACAAAGAGGAAGTGCGGTCTTACTACAAAGCAATCAGGGATTTGCCTCCATTGTCATCTTTAGAAATGGAAGAATTCTTAACTCAGGAATCTAAGGTACGACTAAGAAGCAGAAATAAGCCTATGAATTTGTGACTTAAAAATAGTCCTTTCAGAGTCTCTCAACAAGCCTTTCTTTCAGAAACATGAAAATGAATTTAATGAAGAAGTGGCCTTGACAGAAATCTACAAATACATCGTAAAGTATTTTGACGAGGTAAGTCGTTTTCTTTTTAAGTTTTCCGCCTGTTTAACCCACGAGCCCACAAGGACTTGGGTATAGCCTTCCACCCCTAGTAGGCAGAAAGGGAGGCCCCAGCCAGAGTGCACATGGCTGCCCCTCTCCTACCCTGTCATGCTGCCCACCTTAGGACCAGCCTGAATTTACATTTGAGTTCACGGGGCCTAAAGCCACAGCAACTCCAGCAAACTTTGGTTAGTAAAACATGGATGGCCCTGTAAAATAGGACCAGTTTATGTTTTGACTGTGGTCTGCTAAAAGTGCAAGCTAAGCCTGTTAAATCACCTAGATTCTGTTTGCCATGGTTATGAGATGATGATATAGTCCTAACTTAAGCAACTATCAATTCACAATGTTCTCAGGCTTTTTATGACCATAAGTAGCAACTACCATTCGCCTTTATGATTAATTCTCCTTACTCTGGATTCCTTGTTTCCAAATATGTTAATCCCCCCTTCCCTGATTCCCCCCTACTCAGTCATGCTGGGACAGGCTATCCATGTCAATGGTGAGAATAGCTCACCCATTCCATTTGCTACTTGAAGATCAAGTGAAGAGCCAAGGTAGGGTAGAGGCAATGAGTCCCTTACACATGATAAGCATCCCTCTCCAGGGGCCAGGGGTGTAAAGGGAAGCACTGGGGGGAGGAGGGGAGGGGAGGGGCGGGGGAAGGAAGGATTCATCTCTGACCAGGATGCCCTTGCCTGCTGCATTTGAGGACTACTTGCCTGCATGCTGGCTGCCCAGGGATGCTTGCTGTGCTTGGAATGGCTGTGACGTAATGCATACAAAGCAGGGCCTTGGAAGTCTGGCCCCATATTTGTAAGCAAATAAGTGGCATTTCTTGCGGGCTTCTATTTCAAGCCCAAGTGTTGTTGATCCTGTGATAATGACTTAGCAAAACAACTTGCAAAGTGAGTATGGAAATGATCGAAGAAACTCCTGGCATCTGTTTCATACAGAGTTTTACCACTCACAGCATCAGGAATGCAAAAGAGAGAGAAAGAGCAAGCCCACCAGAATTGTGAATTGTACCGCTAAAACTCTAATATGTAAAATAACTGTTCTAATTGTCAACAGATTCTAAATAAACTAGAAAGAGAACGAGGGCTGGAAGAAGCTCAGAAACAACTCTTGCATGTAAAAGTCTTATTTGATGAGAAGAAGAAATGCAAGTGGATGTAAGCACCCTGGGGCCTGGCTTTATCTGACAAAGCTCTTCAGACAGCTTGGGAGCAGACTGGCTGCTTGAGCTACTCTTTGTCGTTAATTTCTTAAGTTTGCACATGGGTTCCGCTTCGAGCACTGTCTTTTAAGGGACCAAGGCACATGCACAGCTTTTAGAAAGCGTTACCAACCACTGTGCCTGTGGGTCTATCATGGGAACCTTTCTGTAAATAGAGCTGAAGTGGTTGTTGCAAACAGCCTCCTTGTTTACAGAGAATACAGGGCCAGTAAGCAAGTGTCAGTATTGTAACTACAGTCTCCACTTAAGCACAATTATCTAAGTGGTTTTGTTGGGAAACTACAGCTATGTAGCACTTGTGACTACACTGTCCTTCCGCAGAAGGAAGCGGATACTAACAAGCTCCGAGCGTGAAAGGAGCCCTTTGAAAATGCAGTGGGGTGTTAGGGCAACCCTGAGGATCTGCAGCATCCTTCACTTTCCCCAGTAGTTCTTGGAAAGGCTGAAGGCAGAATTTGGTAGTGTGTACACTTAGCATTCGTGAGTGTGTGTGTTTAAACCAAAAACTAACAGTGTTGCAACATTGTTGAAAGGGCTCGTGTTTTTCAGTGGTTGCCCCCTGGGCTCCTCCACTCCCCTCCATCTCATCAAAGCAGCTCTAAAGCAAGGAGAGTGGGTGGGTCTCACTGAGATGCAACAGCAGTTTTCCCAGACTCTGTCCTACAGTGTGTCTCCTTTTTATCTTTTCATGTGTCTGGTAGTGGACATGTGTCTGGTAGTGGACATGTTGGGTATTGTAAGAAAAAGAGTTCATGACTTTACTTCTGTTTGATCAGAACTGTCTGTGGATGTGTAAGTCACTCCTGTAATCTTACATTTCTATGCTAGTGTCTCCTTGCTTTAGATTTCTGGTGAACCCTGTGGTTATAAATACTTGTGTGTGATTAAAATAAAAGATACATTTTACATTTCATCAAATTGTTGTTCACATTGGAGTATTATATATAAATATATATTTGAGGCCTAAGGCCTGGAAAATATTAGTACAACTTGGTATCTTAGTCTTACTATGTACTTTTTGAAAGTATTCCTTACAGGAGAAAGATTTAAAATACTCATTTTATTCGTGCCTCTTTTTTTTTTTTTCAAAGAATTTCCTATCCAGTTATAATGTGGTCTTTTTTTATTGCTGATTTTTTTATTCCCAAATTTTTGCTGCTCATGACCAATTTTAATACCACTGTGTTTTCCTTCTATTAAACAGAAGTAAAAAGTGTAATCTGACGGCTCTCTCACTTACCTTGTGGCGGGCACCTTTTACCCGTGGGGTTCCAAACCCCCAGTTTAGGAAGGACTTTTCTTTCAATCAGCAAATCAAACATTGAGCACACATTCCTTAAAACCATTTGCCAGCACTGTCTGGACCATCTAGAATGCAATGTGACTTGTCTCGGTAAATGCAGTCCTTTTTGCTCCTTACTACCCGACACCTCGACAGTGCAGTTGCTGCCCTGACAGGCACCTTCCCAATCCTGTTTCTTGTGACTATTGTCTGTCCAATGGACACATCTCAAAACTACTACCAAATAGTTTATTTCTAAGTAGAAAGGTGAGAGGTCTGGTCCCCATTTAAAGCTGCTACCTTCTTCAAGAGGTGAAGGCATTCATAAGAGAAAACTTGAGAGGAGACTTGAGAGCCAAGGGTAGGAGAATTGCCCAACAAACCTTCCCTTCTCTGGGGAACAGAAAACTCAAAGGATGAGCCAGCTTTAGCTAGGTATTACTGTTGCTACATGAGGGTGTCCCTGTCCTGCTCTGACATGAGTCCTGCGTGGCGCCTTACCGCCTCTTCCAGGAGTTAGGAACTTTGGGCAAGTCACTTACCTCTTTGTGCCTCAATTTCTGTATACTATTTCTAACCTACCTCGCTGAGGTGGTGTGAAGATTCACTAATGTATGTAGTGTGTTTGTCAATCCTCCAGTGGAAAGCACTATCTAGATCATACTTTGGATCACATTAGCCAAACGCACAGAATGTCCAAATTAGATGTGTGCTGAAGACAATCAGTCACTGGGTATCTACTCAACAACTAAAGAAGCAAATGACAAACACTATCTATTTTCAAGTTTATTTGCATATTTTTGGTGCAAAACAATTAATTTATAAACTTTTTTTCTTCTAACACTAGTGTCTAAAGCAGCATTTAAAAGTTACTTCTGTTACTTTTTCTGTATTAGGACTTAAAGTCTATTTCTTACTGTATACCTGACTGAAGCTGTCCTTGGAAATGAATGTTTTAAATGTCTATATCGAAAAATAAACATTTTGATGTAACAACTGTGGACGGTTGGTCTTTTCTAGTTATAATAGGTTTCTTAATCTAACTTACTTTCCAGGAACAAGATGTCACAGCACATCCCACGTAAGGAGCAGCTCGGTCCGTCCGCCGAGCTCACTGCCGGACGGGGCCAAGAGCTGCTCACCTACACTCCGGTCTTCACGGGCCGCCCGACTTCTGGCTGCTGATACTGCTATGCGATAGCAAATCCACAGAAGTCTGAGCTTTGGTTTGTTGGCATAAAATTATTTCAGTGGATTCCCCTACACATGCTACGTAAAGAAGTGGTCCAATGGTGCACAATGAAGCCGAAGGACATGAGACACAATTATTTGATTGCAACCCAATAGTGAGAAACCAAACAACTCTTTACAGACAGTCACAGGACTTAATTTTCTAAAACTCAAAGCCAAAGTGAAGCCATCTCAACTGTTTAGTATATACTCTATTATCTGTAAAATTAAACACACACAGCATAGATACAAAAATATTTATTGAGTCATTCAATAAATTAAGTGCACAGCTTTTAGAAAAGGTAAAGATTTCTATAATAAACATATTTAGAAACTTTTAAGTGTTTTTTTTTTATACTTTTAAATGATCTTTTCCAAAACGTTTTTATATAATAAAGGAGAGGTTTACTGATTTGTTATTACCAAGGAGGCATCTTAAAGATGAGGAAAAGGGACTTCAGGATAGATATATTTCAAGCAAAATGCCAGAAAATATCAACAAAATGAAAATTAATTTGAAAACTTGATTTTTTTAAATTAACTAGTTCCTTTTATTTTTGCATTGTCAAAAGATTGTCAATGCATGTTCTAAATATATGAATACTTCATTTTCTTAGTCTAATCCTAAAATCTTGGAGCCCATGCTGTGCAGCTGTAGCTAGTACCTTTCCTTGAGGCAGCTCACAGATTTTGGCAAACAGTAAGAAAGCATCTCAGCGCCATGCGTTACCGTCATACTTTATTGACTGACTGGCTCCGCCTTTCGGCCGGCATCACTCCCCAGGAGACCCAAGCTCCTCCAGCTGCTTTCTTTGTGTAGTCTCTAGTTCTTCCAGTCTTTTGCGAAGGAGAGAGAGTTCTCTTTGATGTTGTTCCTCCTTAAAAATGACACATTACCAGAAACCTAGAAAAACTAGGAAAGTCCCCGCCATCTGCCTCTCCTGCATAGGCCTCCAACAATGTGGCACAGGAATGACCCAGTTTAGCTATCCAAAGACTAGTCACCCTTCCCTCCTGCCTTGGACTCTACTCTTAATAAAACCCAGTCTGTTCCTCCCTAGGTATAAAAGTGGCCAGGGAGCAAGTCGGACTCTGCTACTGGCAGGGCATGGGTACACAGAGGTGGCAGCTTTCAAACAAGTCTGGAATGTCACTGTAATTTAATAAAAGCTGCTCCTGGTCTGGTCTACTACTCAATCCGATGACTGCGGTCTCATGATGACACTGTAGTGCCTCATGACTTAGGCAGTCCATGTTCTGAATGCCATCCAGTCAAAGCTCTGTGGCCAATAAAGACAGAGCCTAGGCTCTGGAGTCAGGTAGGTTAGGATTAAAAACAAGCTTAACTGCCATTTATCCAGCTAGGGTCTTAGGCACATCATCACACTGCTCTCAGTTTCTTCATCTATGGATTGCAAAGAAACACACTGCCTTCTCCCAAAACAGTTTTCACTGGTATTAAACAAAATTCTGTATAGAATATGCAGTGTGTTGCATTACTAAGTTCTTGAGAGTTGTATAGACTTAAGCTACAAAACTAAGCTACTCAGAGACTCACTAATTATGCTGTCTATAGCCAAATATGAGAACATCTTCCAAGAACCATCACTAAGAGTAAATCTAAATCTACTCAGAAAATACAAGCTAAAACTCCTTTAACTTCAAATGAATTTTAACTTTCTAAACTGGTAAAACAAAACAAAACAGCGTACAGCAATGCTTGTCTCTCTTAAGAACTGTCCATACCTGCAGATGGGGGGGGAAGGAAAGCTCCACTCCCGGGACGGCAGCCGACGGCTGGAAGGTAGCGGGGCCGAGCGATGCTGCTGGAGGCACATTAGGAACCAAAATTAGACTTCGGAATTCATTGTGTCTTCTCTGTATATCCTTTAGTCGTTTCTGAAGCCTTGTATATTCTTCAAATGGAACGTTTTGTCTTAAAAAGAAAAAACATTTCTGTTACCCTTATGAAGATCAGAATATAATTTTTAAGTGGGAGAAGATTCCTAAACTATAACTCCACTAACTAAAAATTTATCTAAAAAGATCAACAGAAAATGGCCCTATTCCCACACCCCTGTGCCTGGAGCTGGGGTGGATTCTCTCTGCAGCACAGGATAGCTTTATACCTCAAGTGTTCAACTACACACAGCTACTCTATGTGTTGGTTGTTGTTGTTTTGTTTGTAAGACAGAGCCTCACTAGTCCCTATTGGCCTGGAACTCTGTTTAGACTAGGCTGGCCTCGATCTTGCAACTATCTGCTTGTCTTGGCCTCCAGAGTACTGTGACTAAAGGCATGTGCCACCACAATTGGCCCTATATATTAACAGTACGTAATTATTAGCACTGCAAGCTACCAACTCATTATAGTTTTATTTGTCAATTAATCAAAGATTAAAAATGCCTTGGGAAAAAGAAAAACTTCAGTACTTTTCATTTCTACTCTCCTATGAAGGCTGAAAGTAAAAGAGGACTCTTTTTTCATAAAACAACTTTATTCATGGCACTTTTTTTTTTTAAATTCTCATCCCCTGGAAATGAGTTAAAACAAAAGCTACCCCCCACCCGCCACCACCACCCTGTTCCCACTTCCTCCCATTACCTCCAAATAAAAGGGGGAAAAAAGGTAAACCCCTGAAAAACAAACTCCCCCCCCCAAACTCCCCAAAACAAAGTAGTGCATTTCCCCGAGGGTAAGCGGAGTTTACACTGAGCCACCTGCAAAGACACTCAAAACAGATCACCAGGCAAACTGGAGGGGCAGGGAGCGGGAGGAGAGGAGGGCAGGGTGGGCGGAGACCTGGTAGGGCAGGAGCAGGCAGGCAGGACTGCAAAGGACAGGGAGAAGCCGAGGGCAGGAAACAGGCCCAACAGTCTGGCGTCCTCCCAGCGCCCTGGGTAAAAAAACGCCCTCCTACTGCCCAAGCCCACCTACCCTGAATGGGCCCAGAGAGGATGGAGGGGAGCAGGGAAACCAGGCAGCTTGAACAGCTGAGATGTGTCCATGGCGAACTCCCTGCCCCACGCCCCGGGCCTTCCCCTACTCCCAAAGCAGGTCTCTCCTCCCAGTAAGTTATGGGATTCTACCCCCTTCCACAGTATATCTTTTTTTATTTAATATTTTTTTCCATCGAGGTCATCTGTTTTTATCTTTTTCCTTCTTTCCTCTCTCCCCTCCTAATACACACTTCTTTTTAGTAAGGGGAATACCATGATGTCGCTCTAGCCCGGCCCTTGTAGATCCGACTCCTGCGATCGGAGCTATTGTCATTGGTAGCCTGGGCACGGTATCGGGTGTGTGGGGAAGCCTGGTCTGTAGGTTCGTTTGGGAATCCCCTTGATTTGTCTTCCTCTAAACAGGGACTCATCTAAGGCCAGGGACATCCTCACTGGCTTTGTGTCCGAGAACCCTATACATGCACACCCTTTGGGATGGCCACTAAATTTGTCACATCGTATAGTAACATGGTTGACTGCACCACAGCCATGAGAATGGGCTTCCAGCTCTTTTGCTGTGGCACCATAGTCCACATTACCAACGGAGATACGACGGGCATCAGCCTCCATCTTCTCCTCAAGAGACATGATCACTGGGCCAGCATTGCCTGGGGGTGGACTCATATTCATCTGCTTCTCTACCTAGTTTTGTAGCTTCTCAGCCTCTTCCTCCATCTTCCTGACTTGAGCTTTGATTGCTTCTAGCTCCGGGTCCTCAATGGCGCCATCCTGGGGTCAGCCTGAGGAGGAGGGGCGCGGGGCTGGGGCGGCTCCTCTTCAGGTTCAGGCTCGGGCAGCAGCCCCCCAGGCTCCAGCTCCTCAGACTCCAGGCCATTCCCATAGTCCCCTGCGCCCCCCGGGGTTCCCCTCCCTCACCTCCCCACTGGCCCTGCAGCTCTGACTGCTGCCGCTGCCAAAAACGGACTCTTGATTACAAAACTTAAAAGTTGAATTAAACCTTATGAAACTTTTTTTACATGAATATAGTCAAATTTTAAGTCATAAGTCTTTATATTTCAATTTACCTAATTTTGAGTGTAAATGGATACTGGTATACAACAAAAATATAGTATTTGGCCTCTGGCTCCCTAGAGACTCCTAAAACTCTGGGACAGCCCGGGAGAAGAGCATCACTTGTACAAGTAATGAGGTAACTCCCGACCAGGGACCCCACAGCGCTTTAGAGGGAAGAGTAAGACATGATTACAGGGTTACTACTTTCAGTCCACCACTCCTCCATCCTGCAAGGGGCAGAGGAACTGAAGGCTGAGCTGAGCATCAGTGACAAATACTGTAGCCAACCTACAGAAGAAGGCTGCCATAAAACTCAAAAGCAAGGATCAGGGCCAGGCACACAGTGCTCACGTCAAACGGTCCAGGAGAAGCAGGGTCAATGGGGCTCTCTCAAAACCTAAGGCGGAGAGTGACTATGGAGACATCTTACATTTATTTCTCCAACCTCCCGTTCATTTACAGTCATACATATATACATACTCATGACGGGGGAAAACAAGGTTGAGGGAACTCCAGGCTTGCTAAATACACAGGGCATGAATACCCCCTCGCCCACACTTTCTTCTTTACATCTATCCAAGTGGCTGCTCATCTGTATCCATCATTGTATTATTTTAAATAACCATCTAGTCTAAGGTATTTTCCTTATTTTTGAGAGCAACTCTAACAAATTATTAGATCTGAAGCACAGAGCCACTGGAACCCCAATTGTAGCCTGTAAATGAGAGGTACAGGTCATGACCTGGTTTTATGACTGCCTTCTGAAGTGGAAGCAGTCTTGTAGGATTGGGCCTTCATCCTGTGTCACTATCAGAACTGAATTACAGGACACTTGGACAGTGTCCATTAGAGAATTTTTGTCCAAGAATACAGCAGAAAACATTGCTGCCCAATAGGTGATTTCCATTTCAGCAAAGTCAAAATCTTCATTTACTACCTAAGACTAACATTAGTTAACAATTCAAAAAGATTTTATCACCTTAAATCAAATGGCTCATCAATGTCACTGTCAGCAACTTAACTGAATAAACCTTCTCAGCTCTAGAACACTAATGGCAGTGACTGTTGGCTGATACTGAATTCAGAGTTTGCAGCCATAACGTTCTTAACTATGGCACTGCTATACATCTATTGCCTTAACAAGAACTCATACGGCCCCTGATCTCAAAGCTGTCCTGAAGCCAGGGAGTGTCCTTTTTTAATATCACACAATACCACAAATACCTTATATGTGACAGAGACTTTTGGCTTGAACATTAAGGTACACAGAAAAGCATAAGGTAAAAAAGAAATCTTGTAAATGTGAACTTTGGGGGAGGGTTGTCCGTGCACCCTGCTGCACACAGCGACCTGAGCTGGCGCTCGCAGCCGTCTACCTGTCTCCCTGCAGAGTATGGTCACGGGGACACGGGCTAAATAAGCACAGTGAGCTCAGAAACCAAGTGCTGGAGCTGGAGAGCCCCGGCTCAGCAGCAAAGGGCACCGGCTGCTTTCCCAAAGGGCCAGTGCTCGCTTCCCAGCACCCACGCGGCAGCTCATAACAGCCTGCAGGTACAGTTCCAGGGGACCGCACACTCTTCTCTGGCCTCTGCAGGTCCCTGCAATCATGTGGAACACAGAAACTCATGCAGGCACCGAGACATACATACACAGTGGATAAATAAGAACACGGTCGACAGAAACAAAGTGCTACACAGTAATAGGGGCATCTATGCACACAATATATTACCTATTTAACACCTGGTTTTCTGTTTCTAATTCTTCTTTCTTTGCCTCTAAGACTTCCACTTTCTCCTGCAGTCTCTTCAATTTGTTCTCATGAAGAGATTTTCTCTAAAAAAATAACAAAAAAGTTTAGTATGAAAAAGTATGCTGATACATAATTTTCTATTTGAAAAAAAAGAAGGTGGATCCTTAAGGAATTTTTTAAAATTTGGAGATTAATATTTTCAGTAAATACCAGGGACAGAGATTAGTATATGGCTTGTTTGAAACTGCAAAACCAAGAAACTCAGATCTACCTCAAGTCCTCAGTATAATAAACAGTATCATTATGAATGTCTACCAGAAAACTAGCACCAATAACCAATTCATTCCAGCGAGCTAAAGGAAACGGAGGGAAGCAGACATCCCTGAGTGTGCCTGCCATCTGCACAGGAGAGAACAGCTCTTCATAGGCTGGCGATGCACAGTAAAAGAACCTGGAACACAACTGAAAATTAAATGCCTGTTTGCAACCAATAAATTCCTTCCAATGCACAAAGGGAATGGATGGGAATGCTAAGATAAAGCACAAGCCCATCTTATTTTAAAAACGTCCTTCTAAACATTAAGAGAAAAATAAATTTAACTTTATAATACATAAAGGAAAAATTTGTAAGAGTGAACACTGCATGATTTTTTTAATTAATGGAAACGTCAAAGTATACAAAAGGACTACATGAACTAAGGCATTTCTTTCAGTTTTTATAAGCAAGTTTTAAAAATAGAAAGATACCCATCATTCTGGAACTAATTTAGCAGCTGCAGATCCCATAAATGTTTCTGTTTGTCGATGCATAGGAAGCTTGCAAAGCACACAGATGTAAATGCAGAGGCTCCGTGAAATGCACAGGGCAGATGCAGTCAGGACACGCCAGGACAGGGCCCACACGCCTGGTCAGGACCCCCATCATCTGGGGGTAACCAACTAATGCATTTCCCAAGCTACAATTCTGCCCCCCCGAATCTCACTCCATGAACGGAGAGATAGAGCACTCCTTTTGCAGGTGGCATTTTCTTTTACTCAACATGCTTGTGGTTTGTCACGTTCTTCCCTCCTCCACGTCTGACTGCTGCAGTTATTACACTCACCCAGTCCACTGCTAGGGGGCACACAGGCACGTCTACTGTGACACCACTGTGGGCATTACTTAGCCTTTAACGTCAAACAGCATCCCCAAAGGCCTCCTCGTGCTCCTCCTGGGGTATGGCAAGGTTACCACTCTACTCCTTAGTGCCGACACTCACTTACTTGTGACCTGAGGAACCTGGAGCCCATCCATCCATCCATCCATCCCGCTTGTATGGAAGAAACTATATAACGTGTAGCCTTTGTAACACTTTTTTCTAGCATTTTATCAGTGTATGGAAGCAATGCTATTGAACATTATAGTAGTAATTTTCCATTGTTATACTGTCATCCAGTGTACAAATGTACCATATTTTAACTATTTTCCTATTGATAAAAGTTCAATTGTTTCCAGTTCGGAATTCCAAAATTTTTGAACACACTTTTGGTAAATACGCATACTCATTCTCAATAAATATCTAGAACATGGAGTTTTCATATTTTAGCCTTAGTATATTCTGCCACTTTTTAAAAATGACTCTATCAATTACACACACACCAGTTTGACATTAGAATTCAGGCTGGTCTACATCCTTACCAACATTCACTATAATCAGTCACTTATGTTTTATCCAATGCATTAGAATCTTACTGTAAACATAAATAATTTTCCTGGTACTTATCTAAAGACATTAAATATCCTATCAGCCATTGGTATTTTTTTAGGGATGTTGTGTGTACACATGTGTATGCTTGGTCTAGTTTTGCTCAATAAAAAAAGAAAATGTTCTTTTTTTGAGTAATCAGATTCTTATGGATTGGAAGGAATTCTTTAAATATCCAGGTTATGAACCCTTTTGTAGCTGAATATATTACAGATTCATGTCTCTTGGCGGATTTTCATTTTTAAAATTGTTATTTACTTTTATGTGTATATGTGCTTTGACTGCATGTATATTTGTGCACCATGTTTATGACTGATGCTCTGACAGAAGCCAGAAGAGGGTGTGGCATTCTACAGGACAGTCACGTGGGTGCTGGAAACAGAACCTAGGCCCTCTCTGGATAAGTACCCAGTACTCTTTTAACAATGGATTAATCTCTCTCCAGCCTGTCATGGAATTTTCTTTCTCTTTAAAACAAACACACACACACACACACACACACACACACACACACACACACACACATTCAAGAAAAAGTTCTCTATAGCTGAGTATGTCAGCTAGAGGATTTTGTAGTTACTGATGACCAAATTGAAAATCCCTCCCTACTACAAATTTGGTAACAGCATTTAGTATGAAAGGTACTGGATTTCTGATTTCTTCAGCAGTTCTCACGTCTGTCCATTAAGATGCACATCACAGTTTTCCCCTTTGTTGCTAGATCACTCAGCTATACTGGTCAGTTTTGCATGCTAACCCATTTTTAGTCTTAAAATGAACCTTACTTACATATCCAAGACACATTATTTTAATATATAATATTCTTATATTTCCAATTTTGTACCTGTTTAAATGATGTTAATTTCTCTTTTGACTGTAGCAGATATGAATCTCATAAAATATATGAAGATGCTCTACTTTTCTATTACCTGGGAAAATTAAAACTAATATTATTTCTTTCTTAATTATTTAGAAGGATTTACCAGTGAAGTCAAGGAGGAAGTTTCTTTGTGGAAGGCTTTAATTAAAGATCTCATTTCTCTATCCTTAATAGATGTAAGACTCTTCAGGTTTCCTAATTACTCTCATACCTGCTTCATTAAGATGTTCAAGAAATATATTCCTTTCATTTAAATATATAATCAGCAGTTATTTTTATATTTTTTATTTTACTATCTATATAAAATGCAGTAGTAACTACTTTTCCATCAATGATAAACATTTCTTTTTCTCTAACTGATCCTTTGACGTCTCTTACCAATCTTTTTCAAATCTGTACCTGAGGCTGCTTGGATTCCCTCTGGGTGTGTTTCTATAGTTATCTCTCTCGGTTTTTTGATGCTGTTATTTTCTTGTGTATTTCTCCTCTTGGAGTTTTTTGCATTTATTTACTTTTGTGTAGGGAGGGTATGGGGGTGCTACAGCACACGTGGCCCTCGGAGGACAACCATGAGCTGGTCCTTCCAGGGACGAAACTCAGGTTGTCGGGCCTGGCAGCAGGCACCTTACCCACTGAACCAGCCCTGTTACTGTTATTTCTGTTAACTATTCCTTACAGCAATTTAAATGTACAAGAAAACTGAACAACAGTGTGCAGTTTCACTGGCTGCCTCACCCACTCATCTGACACTATCACAGCTTACACTGTTAAGGTGCACGCATCTTAACTGATTGACCGACAAATGCATCACTGTAGCTATCGTGTACCACTGCACGAGGACTCAGTCTTGTTTTCCACGGGTTTGCACCAAATGTAAGTCACATGCTCTGCCCTTAGAGCGCCACACCTCAGTGCTCTCCCTAGCATTCTTCATGCATCTTCACACCTAGCAAGCACGGACTTTTCACTCGCTCCACAGTTCAGCGTTACTAAGTTCCATTTAGGTGCCTAGCTTTCAGCGCGACAAGCACACTTTCTGTGTCTTTGTGTGGGTGGTCAACTCACTTTTTACTGTGATAAAAACCACATTAAGTGTTCCCCCAGTCTGCCTATTTACCTACGGACGAACAATGTGATTGTTTCAAATTACTGGCATAAAGCTGCTCTGTGTTTCAATCCTTCTAATGTTCTAGATTGATCTGAGTAAACCCTGCAGGCCACAGGAAAGGTAATGAGTTTATACAGCATTGTGCAAAGCAGAGCGCCATGTCAGGTGCTGGCACATCCTGCAGCCCCACCAGCAGAGAAGGGAAGAGTCTCTGATGCTCCATGGCCCCCCAGTAATGGGTAGTGTATTAAATTTTAACCTCTCTGGGGGTGTAGTGTTATCTCCATCTTGTACTTATGTAGACCTGCACGTTACATATAAAATTTGAAGAAATAATTTCCAACCCACAGCCAAAGCTATTTCCCTTAACGATTGTTTCTGGTAGGCACCTAGGAACATTAGTCATGCGTCTAAGTTTCATTCACTTTTAAGGACTGAGTTCTGAAGCTCTGCTTCAATATTTACAGACTTGTTTTTTTTTTAGTTTACCTTTGTCCAGGAGTGAATCTGTAGATCCCAATCCAAAACATTAGAGGATTTACCTGAACTCCTGTTTTGTAGCACAGTCTGGGCTCTTCTTATTGCAATTATTGCTCTGCAAGCTTGTGAGGCTGTCAAACCTTTTTCAAGTTCTTAGCCTCCCAGCTCTCTCTTCTGGAATCAGCATTTCCCTGAGGAAAAGCAATGCAAGCACCACGCTCACCGTCCAGGACTCCACCCCAGGCCACTGGTTTCAATGACTGGCTAGCTCTTTGAGACCTTCATGGAGATATTTTATACTGTTCTTCCAGGTGTTGCCATGGTGTCTTAGTTTTGCTCAAACTTTTTAACAAAATACTTGAAATTTTGGGCAACTTATGAATAACAGAAATGTTATTCATAAATTCAGAAATGAAGTGTGGGAAGTCCAAGATCACAGTGCTGGTAAAGTCTGATGAGGAGCTACACCAATGGTGCCTTCTCACTGGATCTTAAAAAGGTAAAAACAACAAAGACAGCATTTTATGGCCTCTTCAATGAGGGCATCAAGTCCAATCTCATTAGGGTATAGTTATTGTGACATAGCTATTCCCCAAAATTCAATTTGCAATGCATTACCTAGTGAATCAGAATTTCATCATCTATTTAAGAGGTGTCTCACTAAGTGGCCCAGTCTGGTCTCAAACTTTCAACAACCATCGTGTTTCAGCTTTCTCAATTCTGGGATTTGAGGGTTGTAACACTAAGCCTGGCTTAATATATAAATCTGGCTGGAGGGACAACCAATATTCAATTGTCATAGCCTATGGGAACATGTGAGTCACGTGTTTCTAAGCCTACATTGACAAAGGCACTACTCCTTTCAGTTATTGTAAGACACCTAATTGCTGTATAATCATATAAATGAACAATCTTAAAATCTAGTTGATTTCTGTTTACTAGACATTTCAACTACAATAAAATATAAAAATTTACCTTATCAATCTTTCCCAAGATTCAGTCTTATTATTTTAATTAGATGTATATGTGTCTATTTGGGTATGTGCACCCGAGTGTAATGCTTGATGAGGCCAGAAGCACTGGATGCCCTGGAATTGCAATAAGAAGTGTTTGTGAACCACCAGATGATGTGGAACCTGCAAGATGAACTTAGGTCCTCTAGAAGACCAAGATGTACAACGAGGCAGTGAGTCATCTCTGCAGCCCCCATCAGTGAACATTAATTAAGCATGCCTAGTAAACACATATGCACACATATTTATATATGCACAGAACATGCATAATTGTGTCCTATACTTACTATAGATAATACAAAGTTTAAGAGATCTAAAACATCCTGAGAAGAACTACTCTGGGAAATGCAAAAAGAAACAACAACAAAAGCCTAGGGCTCATTATTCTGTAATTTATGGGGATGTAGATTCGCCTGAAGGTTCTCAGGCAGGATTTTAAGTAAAAAGCACTGGCTGTAAAATATTAACAGCATTAGGGATACTATGGACTTCCTCAAGATAGGAGTTCATGTTCAGTAGTGTCTTCATCCACCATTTCAAAAAGCGAACTACTATTGTAAGCACTATGTGAGAACCAGAAAGGGGCCTCACCGGGCACACAATCTGCTCATGCACAGGCACTGGACTTGCCAGCCTCTTCACCAATAAAGAGCAAATCCCTACTGAACCTGAGCTATTCCGTTTATGACGCTCTGTTATAGCATGCTCAGGTTAGGGAACTATCCTGTCCCCTCTAAGCTAAATCTCATGCTCATCTGCCTACAACTGTTCCCTTTATCATTTTTTTCTGTGCTTTTGGAATATCCTACAATTTCTTCATATAAAATGCCGACACCCCTCCCTGGCGGCTAATACCACTACCAAACTCCTCGGATAAGCAAATGCTATGTCATCACCATGCCTCTCTATGCCACTGGCCCAAACTGATGCTTGTGAAGCATCTCTTTACCTGCACCAAGTACATCTTTTGGTTGATCTACCATACTGGCCACTACCAGTGTCCTCCTCTTGAATTTCTAAACTTCAGAATTCCTTAAAGTTCAATTCTCAGATCTATTCTAATTGAATTTTACTCCTTTAAATGCCACTTAAATGCAGATGAGTCCCAGCTTTTAATTTATCAAACCCTGACTACTGTCTTCTAGTTAGATTCATGAAGCTCACTAATTTATCATTTCCCTATAGAAAGAAGATGGACATGCATGTGTATTTCTATGCATCATATCACTATAACAAGATGTCTGAGGTAAACAGCTTCTAAGGAGAAATGGTCCATTTTGGTTCCGAGTTTGGAAGCTCCAGCCTAAGGTCCGGTCTCACCACTGCTGTGGTACATGGCAGCGGGTCAGCACAACAAATCACTTAGCAGGGAGCCCAGGAAACTAAGTGAAGGCGGGGCCGGCTCCCATACCCCTCCCGTGTTTTCAGTGGCCTCCGTCATCTCCTAGGAGCACAGGACTTTGAGTATTGCTGCTTGAGGAACAAGCCTTTAACCCACGAGCTGTTGACAATACTGTACCAATAGCAGTGGCATTTGTCAACATGGTCATGGGTGGAGAGGGCTGGTTCTGCCATTAAGAACCCTGGTTGCTCTTCTAGAAGATTCAGGTTCAAGTCCCAGCTGCCACATGGTGGCTCAAAACAACCTGGCTAAATACAGTTCCAGGTGATCTGATGCCCACTTCTGGCCTCTTATGGGCACTGTGTGCACATGAACATGAATGTAGGCAAAATATCTATACACATAAAATAATTAGGTACTTTTTAAACAACAGGTTTTTAAAAGTTGGCATGTTCAAAACTATGTGGTTGTTTTACTCCCAAACCCATCCATTTCATACTCTTTCTCATGTTAGTTAATACTCTGTGTTCCCAAAGGCTCAATTTAAAATCCACATCTTCAGTTGGGCAGTGGTAGTGCATGCCTTTATCCCAACATGTGGGAGGTAGAGGCAGGCAGACCTTTGCGAGTTCAAAACCAGCCTAGTCTGAGTTCCAGGACAGCCAGAGCTGTTACAGAGAGAAACTGTTTCGTTCTCTTGTATGTATTCCAGACTAGGAATTCCAGACTTGGTTAGGAAACAGATAAGGTTAAAATCAATCAATCAATCAATCAATCAATCAATCAATCAATCAATCTCAATCTCTCTCTCTCTCTCTCTCTCTCTCTCTNTCTCTCTCTCTCTCTCTCTCTCTCTCCCCCCCCCCTCCTTGGAGTTCTCTCTCATTCACACTGTAAGATCATTTCAAAGAATAGCCTTTAACAAATATACAAAATGTGACCACTGAGACTTCTTCATTAGATCTCTATCCTAAGACATCAGGATCACTAACTTGGACTACGCCAAAGCTGTCTCCCTGAGTGTTTGTTGGTTGTTSGTTGGTTGGTTGGTTTTGCTTTTCTATACAACAGTCTCAGAGGTTCTTCTAAACTGTACTTCAGAACCTATCAATTCTCAATTCAGAAGTCTTCAATGCAGTCCTTTTTAATTCAGAACAAAAGCCAAAGTTCCTGTATCATCTGCCCTGGTGCTGTCTCCCTGTCCTAGACACCAATATCTCCTCCTGTTCTTTCAACACAACAAGCCATCTGCATACTTTTGTGCTTGCTATTCTGTCTGGAACAAGATCTTCTGTGTAAATCAACATGGTATCTTCTGTCCTTTCCTCCAAGTCCTGCTCAAATGTTTCCAAATAAGCCTTGCCTGATCACTTAAGGGCAACATTCACTTCTAATATTGCTACTTGTAGTTTTAGTATTCATCTCCTCTACCTCCGGATGTTCATGTTCTTTAGGACACAATCTTGGAATTATAGTGACGTATACCAAGTACTTATCAAATAGGCAACATAGTTTCTGAAGTGTCTTCGTGACAACACTATGGAATAATATCCCACCAAAGTTTAGATCCACCTAGAACCTGAGGGTGTAAATATAATATCCTAAGAAACATTACTTGGTCTTTGATCCTCATTAGTGGCAGGGAGTTCCCCAAACCCTAGGAATGTAAGTGATGAGGGTGCCCTTTCCCCTGCCTTGTAACCAGTAGGAAGTCATTCTTAAATCTCTCCTACTTATGGTAACGAAATGACTTAAAGTGGGTGCCCAAGGATGTAAGAGGTCAATAGAGACCAAGATATTATTGGTGATATTTAAGGTACAGTCCTATGGGGGAGGTTACTGTAAACTGAGCTCTGTCCAAACTCAATAAATTAGAAATCTGGAGAGCTTCTGTGTTGATGAACAAAATGACTCACCTAGAAACAGCACAGACCTCTACAGTTATCTGTGGAGCTGTTCCATGGCTGTTCTTGGTGTCTTTTATAATAAACTGGCACACATCATTAACATGCTCTCCTGAATCCTAACAAATTTTTAAATATCAAAACAGAGTCATGGTAACTCCCAATATGTGACCAGTTGGGCAGCTTAGAGTTGGAGGAGAGCCATTCTTTGGGGGGGGGGGGGTAAATACCTTAACTTGAAAGACTAAACTATCAGTCCAGGTAGTTTCAGAACTGAATTGATCAAGAACAGTTGGTGTCCAGAGAACTGAGGATTGGTTGCTGACACGGGGAAAGCACCCCACAGTTATGATTTGGAAAAAGTCTTTGCAGCTGCAGTCAAGGTAAAAAGAGATTATAGTGGATTAGAGTAGAAATATTTGCATTAGCATCTACACAATCACGCCATAAGACAAACGAATGCCTTATAATACAAAAGAGTAATACAACACTTACAGGGTACGACGCGCTGGGTGTAGCTAAGGCAGAAGGGTCAAGTTAGTCTGGAATACATACAAAATTCAAGACCACCCTGGGCTGCATGACAGAGATCCTGTTTCCAAAAAGTGGGGTGGAGGGGATTATAACACAAGTAGTTGTACTCAATCCCCTGCTGGAACCTCAAAAACAAGAATTAACAGGATTCTCCTGTAATACCAAATCCAATTAACATTTTTCAAGAACTACATTCAATGGCCATTTACCCCTTTAAAAAGTGGTGTGTGTGCATGTGTGTGAGGTGTGTATGTATGGGGGGCGCACATAAGAGGTCGGGCATCCTGCTGTCAACTCTCTGCTTTCCTCCCTTCAGACAGCGTTTCTCTCAGAACCTGGAGGTCACAGGAGTTTTTTTTAGCTGGGTTGACAGCCAGCAAGCCACAGCAGACCTCCGGTCCCTGCAGCCAACGCACTGGACAGCGGGCTCACTCCTCTTGGGTAGCTCTTCAACTCCCGGCCCCCATAACACTCGCACCACTGCTCCCAGCCATGAGCAGCCTTCCTGGTCCCAGCCCCTCCACCCAGCTCTATCTAGTTCTTAGTCTTTGTATTCCTCAATCATATTCAAAACTTCATTCACTTAGTACGTTACTTGACCTTGTTTGGCTTTCCTATCTGGTCACCAGCGCGGCCCCTTCACTTGAGCCTAGGGCATGCCTACATGGATGGCAGCCATCACTCCACATCTGCACTTTATCACACCTACTCTGCACTCCATGTTCTTCCTCCTACCACACAACTCCATTTATGACTCGGACAGCTAAAGTGCCCCCTTTCACTTATTTACCTGCATATTCTGTCTTGTTCTTTTGTTTTTTGAGACAGTCTCACTATACCCACGTTTGCTCTAAACTCTTGAACTCAAACAATCCTCCTGCCCCAGCCTCCTGAGTCACCAGGACAACACTCAGGTTGCCTGGATTATATTATATTTTGTCATTTCTCCCCTTAGGAGAACCTTTGGGGGTCAGTTTCTCTTCACTGTCATTCCTACACTCCAGAGGTTTCATACCTACTTAAGATCACAAAAACAGTTTGTCCTCAGGGCTTTTTCTAAGGTGTTCTAAATGTGCTCACTGACCATTTCCTACATGTGTGTGATGGGTTCTGACTACTTTGTCCTCAGCCTTCTTTCTCTCTCCCACCTGTCATTCTCCTCCTATAAGTAAGTCCCTTCCCATACTCACGGCTTTTTGTTTTGTGACCCACTGGGTTTAAGTAGGGCTGTCTCTGTGACCATGGGTTTGACCTGTTCACTAGAGCCTGGGGGTGACCTCTAGCTGGTTTGTTTTTTTTTAAGGCAGAAGGTCTTGTTACTGTCGTTCTTAAATTGATGTCTATGTAAGTGACGTGGGAGTGGTTAACAGTATTATCAGGTGTTTCTTAAATATTATCTTCTTTCCTCAAGTGGTCGTTAAGGATGCAGAACAACGATGACTTCTCTTCTCTCTTAGCACAAGGCTAGGCCCCATAACATGTTTCATAAAACATTTCACAATTCAAGAAATGTTTTGGAAAACATTTACAATATTATTTGACCAAGAAGTACTTCAGGCTGACCTGCGGGTGCACACCTTTAATCAATCCCAGCATATGGGAGGCAGATGGATCTCTGGTTCCAGGCCAGCCAGGGGTACATAGTGAGACATTGTATCAAAAACAACAACACAAAAATTACTTCAGAGAGACTTATGTTAAAATAAAAATTGCCAACTGTTACTTCAAGTTCATCAAAAAGACAATTCATTGTGTTCATAGCTAGAGATCATTACTCATATTCATGATTGGCAGTGAGGAAAGGGGACAGAGCTAGAAAGAAATCTTCAAAGGAAGAACACATTCCAATTCAAGATCCCTGGTCATGCTTTTCAAAAATAAATTTAAAGAAATGATAAACTAATCAAACTTTCATTTCCACCAAAGGCTCTACCTAAGTACACTTACTCAAAATGATGTTAAATCTTATGCTTACAAGTTTAGCATTCTGAATAAACATACCCAGATGGCATGTTTATCCAGCCTGAAGGGAAAACAAAGTTACTAGTCTCGAGTTTAAGAATTTTTCATGAGTAAGAAATTTGAAAGGATTATGATTTCTATTCTAGAATAGAATGGTTCAAAGTCTTACTGCCTAAGAAAGTTATGTTATTTTTGATATTTAAATAAAGAATTTAAAAGTTTGTTGCATCTCTATAAACTATATTTCTAAGGATAGAAAAACTATGATGGAAAAGTGGCCTTGTTTTGTTTTGTTTTTGTTTTCTTTGAGATAGTCTCCCTGTGACCCTTGCTTGCCTGGAACTCATTATGTCAACCAGGCTATTCTCAAACTCAAAAGATCCACCTACCTCTGTCTCTGCCTCCAGGGTACTGACTTAAAGGCACAGTAAGACTCTATGAACTACGACTCGAAGGAGAAACTTCAAAAATATCTAGACTCATTGACAATGGGAAACTAGAACAACAGTGCAGTGTAATAAAAGCAGAAAGACAGGGAGGGACTGAATACCATGGATGCAAGCCTGGACTTCCTGCCCTTGTTTTTTTTTGTTTGTTTGTTTTGTTTTGTGAAACAAAATGTCCCAAAATAGTCTAGGTTGGACCTGAACTTGAGACACCAGATCTTGGGTTCAGACTTCATCTTAGAGAACCTGATGAACTTGAGTTATTCTCCCCAACAAACCTACCGAGCACCGGTCTTCAGTTACAAGCCCACCCCTGGCACCTCACTTCGTAACAACCACCAATCAGGAGGAAAGCAGAAGTTTATGATTTGGCTCCTGGCACCAGCCAATTAAAGGGCAACAAACACCCATAATAGCCCCCAGTCAGATGTATGCCAGTCTGGAAAGCCCGTCACTTGTTAGCTTGCCTCTAAAATATGTTTGCTTGACACTGGGCTTGGGCCTCCACCTTCCCATTCTGCTGTGTCAGGGTCAGCAGTGAGCCACACTCAAGCTTGACTAAAAAGACCCTAATGAGACTGCATCATCAGAGTCAGCTCCTTGGTGGTCTTTTGGGGGCTCTCGAAGGGGCACAACAAACTCACACTCTTCTTTCTTCTGCATCCCAAGTGCTGAGATTAAAGGAACGCTACACCATGAATCCCAAAGTTTGGATTCTAATCATCTTGCTTACCTAAATCTTCAGTTCCCTCATTTGTAAAAGCTCTCTGAAAGCTAAGGTCACTTAAAATCCTAAAGGTATACACACATACATAATACTACCTCTACACCACACACACACACACACACACACACACACACACACACACACACACAATTTCATTTCAACTTCACTGATAAAATTAAGCACATAGAATGGGGTTCCACAGGGTGTGCTAGCTCTAGGTCACTGTTATTCACTGGATTAAATTTAGCAATCTCCTGTGACGTAAACTGTACTTGACATACAACGTTTTAAAAAGAGGACTGGGTATGGCATCCTGTGACATTGGTCCCAGCACTTAAGAGACAGGCAGCCAGATCTCTGTGAGCTCAAGGCCAGGCTGGTCTATGCAGTCCCAGGACATCCAGGCTACATGATACTCTGTCTCACAACAAAAGGAGAGATGAGGAGCCAGAGAGAGACGTACAGTGGGAAGAGGAAGCGCCCTGGAGTCTGGATCCTAACACTCTCCTAAGAGACTAGGCATTCAACAGGAAGGGAGGTGGAAAAAGGAGGAAGATCACTGGCACTTGGTGGCTTCAGCCTCACCTCAAAACAGGCCCGCACTCTGGGTTTGGAGGCACCTTGCCTCAGAGGAGGGCGGAGAATGGTAGAGGTGACAGTGCTGCACACACAAGGGGTGCACTTGCCCTCTTAACCCCCTCCTCCCCCCACACAAACCACAGCTTAAAAGTGAAACAGTATTAGGAGCTCACCCATCAGTTAAGTATTTAAGAAAAGAGACTCCATCATTACAACAGTGGTGCAGCATCGCTTCTTAGGTTTAACATAGCACTCTCTGCCCTCTTTCTGACACCACTGGATGTCACTTTTGCTCCAAATGAAGTCAACCCAAATCAACTACTACTTAATAATTAGGATCTGATCTCTACAACACTTATTCCTAATACTGGAAGACAGTATTAGGAATCTGCAAAAGACAAACAGTCGAAAGACTTTCTAAAGATTTCTGAATTTAGAGGTTTCTAAAGTTCAAATACAGCAGAAGTACAGTGGCATTTCTAAGGTCATTATGAGTCATCAAAAAAAAAAAAATCACTGAAATTTCACCAAAACTAAAAACCTTTCAGAATTTATACATGGATAGAAAGGAATAAAAGTGACCAATAAAAGAGAAAAAAAAATGTACTTCCTATGGGTATAAAATGCTGGGTTTCTTATATAAGAAATGGTATCTTCTAATACGACTTTTAGTATTATAAGAGTGTCTTCAGTTATTTAAACCTACTCAATAATACACACAGACCTTAAGTTGGTGCTATACCCAGGCACATTTCTTTCATTCATTCTTTCTTCTCCATACCCAATGTCACTGTGAGGAGAACCTATGAAATGAAGACTTCTTCTCAACCACACACACACACACACACACACACACACACATACACACACACACACACAAAGGCTTGTCTCTCGGCACACTCCAGGCCTGCTGAAAATCACTGCTGAACCACTGCAGTGAGGAGCCCCAGCTGAGAAGAGTCTAGCACAGCCCTGTGTAGTAGGAAAAGCTGTAAAGTACTGAGTAGATGAATCATCTGGCTACATACTTTCATGAAGTACTGGACTGTCTCCAGGAATGTGAACGGATGCCTACAGAGGACAAATTTGAGAAAGCATCAAAGTAGAAACTATCAGATTTTCAGAATCCAAGARGTCCAAGATCCTACTGCTGGGGCAAGGAGACATTTATTTCTCTATTTTTTGAGTTGGAAACAAACACTCCTTTTGTTGTTGTTGAGATAGGCATGTAGCGGGTCTATATCACTAAGAATCCCTGGCTAACCTAGAGCTTGGCGATATTCCAGGATATTTCTTACCTATGAGTTCTATCTCTGGCCCAGACTTTAACTACAAAAGCAATATTACAGGTGCTAAGTATAACTGAAACAGGTCTAGTCAAAGTGTGAGTTAAGTAAGGATGAGCTATACATGTTTGGATAGATTGGATCTGAAGAAAAGCACTTGTAAGAAAATATACATTAACTCTAAAATATTTTAGGAATATACCTGGTAGTTGGATTTCCCCAACTGTCTCTGCAAAATTAAAACAAAGTGTGATGTTTAGATATCAAGTTAATCTGCCAATTATACATTTTACTCTGGGAAACAGCTTTACAGCACAAAGCCCACTAAGAACTACTTGCCTTTTTCTGAGCAGTTGCTGCTCGTTGCAGTTTTTCTTTGGCTTGATTATACTTCTCTTCTCTGTCTGTGATACGCTCATGAAGTTTGTGCTTTTCTTCCAACCACTGTATCTGTTTTTCCTCCAGTGTCCTGTCAGAGAATATGCACACAAACCAGGGAATTTAACAGAAATTCTTAGATCAAATTGGCAAGTGTGCTCAAACTCCCTGTTATCTGACCTGCCCAATCCTTCCCAGCTATGACTCTGAGGTGGTCACGGATTTCCTCACATGGTTGCCACAGAGCAAGTCTGGTGAAATACAATCCTGTATTTAGAATAACATGTACACTATGTGAACACAAAACCCCCTGGAGTTAGATATATCTGTGTGTCTTTTAAGTAAGTTAGGAAACACAAGTTTAGAGCATTTAAGTTGTATAAAGAAACATGTTTTTTTACTGACAAAATAAGCAGTTAAAATATAAACAATAATTGTAAACATGAAGATGTGAAAACTGTGCCTAATGTAGGCAGTTAAAAACCAAAGCTGATGTAGTGCCCAGCACTACAGCAGCCTGGGCAATCTGATCTCTCTGAGCTGAAGGCCAGCCTGTTCTATTTAGCAAATTCCAGGACAGTCAGGGCTACATAGTACATACAGGTAAACCATAACTAAAAGGGAGGTGAAATCAAGCTTGATATTAAGCTTTAATGCAGAATGTTTTCTGTGTAGAATAAATTTTATATAAGTGTCATTTTAAGTTGTATCTTAGTAATAACATAATGTAAAAGCCGTTCTGCATATTTATCTATAATATCAATACCATGGTGACTAAAAATCAAAATAACAAATCCTGCCATGTTAGATTGCTTGTCATTTTGCTCATACAGATTCTAAATATATTAGTTGAAACAAAAGTTGAATTCTATTGACTTAAGATCCAATATTTTGTTCTGTCTTTGAGAATTTAACTCAGCCATGCACTTGCTAAGCAAGCCCTGCTGCTGGGCTGGACTCCTTGACCAGTCATGACATCTGTAACAATGTAATGACTGTCTGTCTGAAGTCAATAGTGAGTTACTTAAATCTGTTAGCTACACTGTATGTCATTACAATTCTTACACTAATTTTATTCAAATACTTGAGGATCACAAGATACAAATTTTTCCTTTTCAAAAAGAAGAAAAGGTAGGTTAGACCCTATAGACTGTCAGAGCACATTATGGAGATCTTTCTTCCTTCCTGACTCTCCATACATAAAACTCCATCTATCACACTCAGACAAGCTTTATAGTAGGAAAAACTGCAGAAAAAACATTTTATACATTAAGACTTGTTTAAGAATTTGGAAAGAATGCTGTCCTATAAATAAATAAAAATAACATGCTATAAAASAGCACGGATACAAAACAATATCCTACACTTATTGTTTCTTTTTGCCTTTTTAAAATTTACTTTTGTGGTGCTAGGAATGAAGTTCAAGGCCTCTGCACACTAGCCAGACAGTTCAGGATAAGCCACACCCCGAGCCCCATTTTCTCACAGCATTTTGTAGAGAATAAGATCCTGAGCACACCCAGAGCATTTTCCTACCAGGTCACCATTTACCATTTACCAGCAGGAAATTTCAAGGTATAAAGAATATAAATAATTAGATAACTTTTCAAAAGGGAAATCCAAAGGGCTAGTTCTAAGAACTTACAGACACACACAGACACACACAGAGACCGCAACCCACAACTGAATCATTCCATTCTCTGGTTTTCAAAGCAGATTTGGGGAATTATCGTCTAATTTGCTAAATGAATAAAGGTTTCTCATGAAGAGTTTTGAGAATACTGTGCTCAGATCTAATTTTAAAGGTTTTTTTGTCCATGCCTAAATTTTTTGAGGTAATTTAGAAGTAAAAATTCATTTCACAGAAGAAGAAACTTCCACAAAACACCCTATGTTTCAACCATCAATAAAATATACTTTATATAGCAGAAAGAAAAAAGTTTGTATACGAAAAAGAGCAAAGTCTACTTTTCAACTTCTAGTTGTGCTTTTTCAGCTTGGCTCCTTAAATTTCGGCATTCTTGTTTTAGTCTCTCCACCATGTCCTTCAGCATTTGGTTTGAATTCAGCAAGTCGTTCTCCGACTGTGTCAGTGAGGTCACTTGGATCTGCAAATGACTGATTTGCTTAAAAGAAAAAAAGAAACAGGAAGACACTAAGATATCCATCAATGCATATGAGGAGTAGAGCATCTCCCTGCAAAAATGTCTCTCCCAGTTAGTGAGGCATGCAGGGTGCCCTGTAGACTGGGGTCAGTTCTCACTATAACCAAAGTGTTTCATACCATATAGTACTCAGATACTGATTTCTTTCTTTTCATCCCCAAATGAGCATTGCGAAGAGGTTTGGGGAGTGGGTGCTTTGAGAAGAAGAAAACATTGGCAGATAGTCTACTACAAAGCCTTCCCCTTTCTACCAGAAGCATGCCAGCAGGGAAAACAGTTGAGGGAGCATTGTTTTCCCAAAGCACACATTAGATCAGCGACCCTACCAGAAAGGCTACTCTCCGACTTCAGGAATTGCTGGGCATGAATATGGGAAGAGTCACTGTAATCCTGTTCGTCAAAGGTTTCCCGGCTTTCTGTATGCCCCAGTACTGAGGAGAAAGGTGTTTTGAGAAATCTAATAAACATGGTGTGGATTCCTTAGCCTCCAGAACAGTGGTTCTCAACCTGTGCGCACAGCCCCTTTGGTGGTCAAATGACCAACCCTTTCACAAGGGTTGCATATAAGATATCCTGCATATCAGATATTTATAGTACAATTTATAACAGTAGCAAAATAACAGAAATGAAGTAACAACAAAAATAATTTTATGGTTGGGGGTCACCACATATGAGGAACTGTATTAAAAGGGTGGCAGCAATGGGAAGGTTGAGAACCACCATACAAGCCCATGTATCAAAGTCATAGGCTTGACTCCATCTGCAATTTACCTTTATATGGAAGCACTTTTTCTTATTATACATTAGAGTTATAGATCAGCTGGCTAGAAAGGCTTAAACTTTTTAAAGTTGTAACTAAATAGACCTCACTGGGGACAATTATGTATCTACACCCTTCATAAGCCATGTCCAAACTAATAAACAGAAGTCTTCATTTTCACTTCAATTTCTCTTTAGCCATTCTCTGAAAGACTTTTCAGAGTTGACAGAATCAAGAGACATAAATCTAAAGACCCCACTGCAAGCCTAGGATGCAGATCAGCAGCACAGCATATTTGTCCAATTATTACACACACAAGCCTGAATTTGGTCCCTGCCATCACCAAAAACAAAATGTCGTAAGATTCAAGAGTCAAAAGAAAAAGGGTCTTGCTACACAGCCCAGGCAGGCCTCAAACTCACGATCTTTCTGCTTCAGCCTCAAGTGCTAGGATTACAGGCAAGTACCACCACAGTTAACAAAAGCACGATTCTTGGTAGAATAAATTAGCTAGGTAGGAAATAACGCCATTATATGGCTAACAGTGGAAAAGCCATGTAAGATAGGATTACACATGTCCAAGGTACAATGACTAGAACTGCAACATTGTATGTCTCAGCTTTCCATTTTATAATAAATTTCTTCATGTACAACTTACTTTAAAAAACAACACAGGAGTGGGAAGTATTAACTCTTTACTACAGCTTTTTTAACTAGACAACCTTGAAGAAACTTAACTCTAGATTCACAGGGTGACAGAAACCCCAGGGTCTGAGTATTGGGCCCTGCCGGTTGAGGCTCTATAAATGTACACACAGTAGTGTCAGCTGACATGAAAGCATCATTCTCTTAGTTAAGGTCCCCAAACTGTATGTGCAAGGCAGAGTCAGCTGACAGGAACCCTCACTATTCATAATATTAGAAAAGAGAAACATTCCAAGCAAAATGAAAAAACATAATTTAGAAACAAATACTCTTCTGTATTTTACCCAATGTTATATAAACATTTCTTTTTACTAAAATAAAAATTTCTTCCCATAAACATAACTCTTAAATTTTAGACAGATACAGCAAGAAAACAAAACTAAAACAAAAACCTATGACACATCACAGAATATTTTTACATGTGTAACTTAAAAATCTGAATATTTCTAATTTTAAAATTCAGAATGTCAAAATATTTGCCATTGTAACTATAACAAATAATTTGTCAAAGACCACCACATACCAATATATTAAGATAAACAGCAAAAGAAAAGCAACTMTACTAAATTATAGCAGAAAAATTGAAACATTTTATCTTTACATAATAGCTTTATCAGTATATTATGAATTATGGTGATCAGATTACAAGGCACTAATTATGATTAATTGCAAGAGCTACATAAAACAGACTTAAAAGAAGCATTCAACAAAATAAAAGCAAACTGTGCATTACAATCACACCTGTTTCAGTTCAGAATTTTCAAGTTTTTCTTTCTCTGCCTTTTCGGTATTCACAATTTGTTGTTGAAGTTTTAACCTAAAAACCATAACCAAACAAAGAAATTATGAATCAATAATTCATTTATTTCATTGAACTGGGCAATCATTCTACAAATGGTTTTTTGACAATAGGCACTACACAATACATAATCCTAAATATTTAGACTCCTGGAAGTGATATTATATTCACATAAAACAATACAAATTACACCTTTAGCAACAAGTACAGAGTATGGAGGGGCAACAATGAGAATTCTACATGGAGACACCAACAGCAATGTTTTGTTGGTGGTGGGTTTTTGTTTAGTTGGTTTGGTTTTTGAGACAGAGTTTCTTTATGTAGTCTTGGCTGTCCTGGAACTCATTCTGTAGACCAAGCTGGCCTTGACCTCATATCTGCCTGCCTCTGCCTCCCAAGTGCTGAGATTAAAAGTGTGTACCCCTATAGGTGTAAGGATTTTAATAGACACAGAGAACAGCTTTTATAACCTGTCCTTTGGTGCTGATGTTCAGAATGTATGGTTACAGCATCAGAAACTAATTTAGAAACCACTCCTGACCTATACAGCTTACAGATTCTACAAATTGCTATTTTGCTTTCAATTTATAAGGTTATACATCTAAAAGAATATTAGTTAGCACAGAACACTATCCTGCATCCTATAAAATACCTGATAACTTTGCATTCCTGAGCTAAGTGGACAGTTGAAGAGAATATAATTTGCAGTCAGTCACAGCTTTGGTGATATCAAGTAATCTATAGAAAAACAGCATGCTAATTAAGTTTGGGAGGATGGCAGCTACAGGTTTTTCCTTTAAGTTGTTTAAAGTAAGTTTTAAATGAAGTATTTTTTAAAGGGACTGAAAACATGGCTCAGTGGTTAAGAGCACTTGCTGCTGGTGACAGCCTGGCTCTGGCTCCTGCCGCGGCACGCTGGTTACCCCCATCTGAACCTCTAGTGCCCTCTTCTCACCTTGGCAGGCAGCAGGCAGACACATTCTGTGTGTGAATGTAAGCAAAATGAGTTCAAACTTAATTGATCCCATTCTTCAAATCGTTATCTCAAATGCAAAGCAACTGGAACGTGCTTCTGTCTTGGCATGACTAGCCCGCCTTACCTGCCCAGTTAGAACGTGCTCACCGGGGCTGCGGCACTCAAGAGCACAAACCCGTGTTTTAAACACAATTAAGGTTTCAATAAATGTTTGCTCTTCCAAATAGAATGAATATACTTTATTTCTTACATGTTTTGAATATTTATTTTGTATTAGGTATTTTCTTTATTTACATTTCAAATATTATTGCCTTTCCTGGTTTCCCCTCGGAAACCCTCCCCCCCTGTCCCGGCATTCCCCTACACTGGGGCATCGAGCCTTCTCAGGACCAAGGACCTCTCCTCCCTTTGATGTCCAACAAGGTCATCCTCTGCTACTTATGCAGCTGAAGCCATGGGTCCCTCCATGTGTGCTCTTTGGTTGGTGACTGTTTGTTTACTGACTGCTAATCTATGTAGATCCTGCATCTGACTTTGGGTGTCTCCTGCTTTTTAGAGGTTTACACATACAAACAGGCCAGAAACAACAGCTCACAGGAAGAGACAGCCTGGCTTCTCCTTGTTCTTCACAGTCGGGCACAATCTTATTTCATTAATTCCAACTACATCTTTACTTTCAGTTGTTTTTCACATCTGTTTGTGTGTGTACATGTCACAGCAAGTGTGACAACCATGGAGTTAGTTCTCTCCTTCCCTACGTATATATTAGGTAGGGATTGAATTCAGGTCCTCAGGCTTGGCAGCAAGCACCCTTGTGGACTGAGCCATATCACTGTCCCCTGCTTTCTCAATATTGTGTTCATTTGCCCATTAAGTATTTATCTTTCTTGCCGCTAGATATTTTTCATGTAGCCCATTGTGACCTCCAAATTACTGTGCAGTCATACCCAACAGAAGATGGCTATAAACTTCTGATCCTCCTGTCTCCTCTACAAGTGCTGGGATTACAGGCAAGTGCATTGCTATACCTGGTTTCAGGCATTGCTGCAAAACCTATCCCAGGGCTTCCCCGCATGCTAGGCAAGTGCTGTACGCTCTCTGTACCTAGGCCCGCTTCTGTTACATGTTTATGGATGTTAGTCCTTAATAAAGAACTCTTTCTATAAAAACATGATGAAATCATAAGAGTTCAAAATATTATGGTAGGTTAGGGTCAGAATAAGAAAACATAGGCTCTAAATGTATCTCACTGAGGTCAATAAGATAGAAAACCCCTAAAGTCAAGGTTGTGAAATGATTATTAAGTAAATTACCCAGATATGAGTAAAAACAACAAGGCCTCGCATAAAGAAGCTGAAGGTGAAGGAGCAATGGTATAGAATATCTAGTGAGACATGAAAACAAAGCCCACTATTTCCAGAGGACAGATGATGTGTGGAGTGCAGGCCCTTCTCCAGAGCACATTACTAAGACAGCACCAGTTCAGAATCCAAAACTGATTTGAGATTTTTGCCCCCTCCAAGAGAAAATTAGTCTATACTTTAAAATAACTATTTTAAAGTATTTAGTCTAGAAGATAATAAACTTTAACATAAAATTAGTTTATAAGTACTGTGAAGGTTTAAGAACAACATCAGCTGGGCAGTGGTGGCGCACACTTTTAATCCCAGCACTTGGGAGGCAGAAGCAGGCGGATTTCTGAGTTCAAGGCCAGCCTGGTCTTCAGAGTAAGTTCCAGGACAGCCAGGGCTATACAGAGAAACCCTGTCTCGAAAAACAAACAAACAAACAAACAAACAAACAAACAAACAAACAGAAAAGAAAAAAGAACAACACCAACGGTTTTAAATCACAGTGACAAAAGTCGAGACTGTTTCAAAAGACAAATTATGAAAAAAATGTATGTCTCTTGCTTACTATAGGTCTTAAAGATTTAAGATGAGTCACAAGTCAAAAGAATTCTTATAAAAATGGAAAGTACAAAATAAACGAAATGAATTTTTATTAGGGGATTAATGAAGACTGTGTAAGAAGGGCAGAATTTGAACTGGGCTGTAAAGGCAAATATAAGTGTCTAAAACAAAGAAATTAAATATATACTATAGGTAAAGAGCATAAATGAAACAAGACCATAATGAAAACATAGTGAAGAGCACCCTTCGTTTTGGAAACTAAGGCTTGCTATCTATTGCTGTGATAAGCACCATGACAAAACCAACTTGGGGAACTAAGAGGTTTTTAACTTACAGTGTATACAGCCTATTATCCGGGGAAGTCAGGGCAAAAACTCAGGAAACTAATGCAGATGCCATGGAGGACCAATGCTTACCGGCTTCCTCTTCACGGCTTGCTCAGCCCGCTTTCTAATAGCACCCAGGACAACCTCCCCACGGGTGATACCACTCTCTACAAGTTGAGCCCACATCAATCCTTAATCAAGAAAATGCCCCACATGGTGGCCCACGGACCAATCTCGTATGGGCAGTTTCTCAGCCGAGGTTCTTTCTTCTCGAATGATTTTAGTTTGTGTCAAGTTGGGGACAGAAAAACAAAAAATAACCAGGACAAAAGGCAAGTTGGCAGAGATGCATAGGGCTACCTTCCCGTGTCTTCAGTGAGAGTAAACCAACTAAAAGAAGATGACTGCATAGTGGAAGTGCATGGGTCTGAGAAGACGAAGCCCAGGGTATGTCCAGGTATGGACAGGTGTGGGATGATAAAACAGATGTATGACAAGGATACAATAAGCTATACAGCTGAGCATGGGGAGTCCAACCATAGGACAGGTAAAGGCGAGGGGCAGGGCATAGGGACAGTCTGAGCATGATACCAAAGACTCCATGACTGCTGAAAGCTTACCTAGTAGAATATACCCGGGAAAGAAGAAGAATCGGGATAAATTATATGCAGCGAATATCAAGAGAAAAGCCATTTCACCAAACTTGGTCAAATCTGAAAACAAGAACAGGTAGCATTGCTGGTCCCCCTAGCTGACCTGTTGTTGGAAGGGAAAAGAAGGAATCATTTCCATTTCAAGGGGCTAGAGGTTATATGCCCTTTCAGAATTCAGTGAGAGGCTTTAAAAGAAAAAGTTGAATTGAAAAAATATTTTCTGGTAATAGAATAAAAGAGGCTCCACCAGACTGCTGTTCAAGAGAGAGCTCTGCTGGGTGTGTGGCTCAGTGTAAGACCTAAGGTTTAATTCCCAGCGCTGGAGCGGTGGAGAGGGAGAGCACGGGAGACAGGGTGGGGCGGGGAGACCTGGGGGAGGTGACAGGGGGAGGAAGAAGGTTAATACGTGGGTGGTAAGGGAGATTGGGATGTGAAGGGTAAGCTGGAGAGTGATAAACTATAATTACTTTACTCTTTACATAGAATCACGGAGCAGGAAGAGGAAGTAGGATGAAGGTCGGTACCGCAGAGGATTCAGCTGTAGAAAGGCTGACCCGGAAACTCTGGAATAGCATGAAGCTGGAACTGTTTCAAATCCCTTCCTACTGTGCTGACCAGAGTCTAGGTTTGCTGTGTCATGCAGCTGATACTCTATTTGATCTTTCAACAGATATTTACCGAGTGCCCATAAATGCCGAGTCTAGTTCTAACTGTTATAGAAACATTAAAAATAAAGACAGAGGCCCCGCTCTTAACAGCTCAACAGTTCTATCTGATAAGATGCTCACTGGTGATGGAAATTATCATCTGAAAGTTTCAATTTGAAACAGCCCTAGCCTCGTGTTGCTACTGAGCAACATGTAGACAGTATGAATAAGGAACTGGAATTTTAATTTCTTAAAATTTTAGTTAAACTCAAATTTCAATAGTTCCATGTGATCAGCATTACCATATTCAGTGGCTAAGGCTCTTGCCTTCAGTGATGTTTATGTCCATTAGCAAGGGAAGCAAATAGTGTGAGAAGCAAGAAAAGCAGCCTGCCGTTCCTCCTCAGGAGACAGCGCCCTCAGCACCATCTTTCTAAAGCAACTGTCCTGTCTCAGTGCTGGAAACTGAAGGGCCATTGTTTACTAAGAGGGAATATCCTGAAAAGACATGAGGCCGCTGAACCAAAACATTACTAGAGAACCATGATCTACCCGACACGCATCAGGCGAAAGCGTGCCACAGGAGTCTCTCTCTGCCTGTCAGACGCTCCTGCACCCTTCACCTGTCACTGACCAGGCCGTCCAATTGCAAAGGAGCTGGTTTAAATGTTTTAAATGATTATACTTCCTGATAAGGTGACACACAACAAATAGTTCTTCTCAAGATATAAATGGAAAATAGGACATATTGAATGATTTTCAAAAGGGTCAATATTTACCTATGGGCACAAACAAGCAAACCTAAAGCAATGATGTCAAAATGGAGAAGACTAAGTTATGCAAAAGACAAATTATTTTAGAAGATATCACTATGGGCAATTTTCTTAAACGTTGAAGCTTCTTCCCTTGACTAGTTACTGCTCTGATTTCTTCCATTCACTTCTGGTTTCGAAGCACACATCCTCCTCTACCACTGCACAGAAGTGGGGGCATGTCCTGGCTTAGCCGGTGTCTCATGGCCCTTGGCACACTGGGAGGCCCAAGGTGAGTATACGGGCCACAGCCCGAGCGCTCGAGATCTCCTGACTCCAACTGGAAGGCAACTGCCGCTTTTCATTTGAACATACAGTGCTTCCCTCACAGAGAAAACAAGAGAAAATAAGCCAGCAAGGAGAGAG
This sequence comes from Apodemus speciosus, assembly GCA_002335545.1. Taxonomy (NCBI): domain Eukaryota; kingdom Metazoa; phylum Chordata; class Mammalia; order Rodentia; family Muridae; genus Apodemus; species Apodemus speciosus. The sequence continues at coordinate 1,029,926 of BDUI01000007.1, forward strand.
AGAGAAGACGAAGAAGGAGAAAAAGAAAGGAAATAAATTCTGTCTATGGCTTAGTTGTAGATTTCTGTGTCCAAGCAAAAAATAAATAAATAAATAAAAAACAAACAAAACAGTGCAATCCTTATCCTTTCCACAAGTCATGTAGGAACGAAGTCTCTTCAGTGTCTTGGAATAGTTTGGGTTAGACCATGGCTGTTACGGAGAGTTGACTACACACTTAGCCATCTGTAACTTTCATATGGTTACAGTTACAGGTAACAAGAGACTTAACAAATTGGATAAATACGAGGTAAATCAGCCTGCTAAGATATAAAATGTGTATGTGTGTACATTCAAGTGCATGTCCACATGCACTGTCTATGCAGGCACATGCGAAGGCCAGGCACTGGCACTGCGATGTCTTTAGTAGCTTCTCCATCTTAGTTTCTGAGGCCACGGACGTGCTCCTTTGGCTAGACTGCTGGCCTCCCTGTCTGTGCGCCACCATTCTGGGTCTACGCAGTGCTAGGGATCCAAGTGAGGCCCTCACGCCTGTGCAGCGAGGACTTACACACGGAGCATCTCCCTGCCAAGACCTTTGAAGACATTATTCTTTGCACTATGACATATTAGTGGTGAATAAAGCACCTTGATGAAAACAAAACACTAGTATACAATAACAAGGCACCTCTAAAGCACACGCTGATGTCCAGCAGATCAGCTACTTAGCATGTAATATCATTTTTAAACATTATTTACATTTTTCCTGTCAGGACCCACTTCCCCCCCAGATAGTCTCTGACCTACTATTAGATGCTACTAAATAGAAGCTACACTTATATTTATTTTAGTAAAAAAAAAAATAAACATAGACTTAAGAGATGTGATTAAATTTGTAAATCAGTAAATTACACATGACATCAATTATATAACATTCCAAAGGGAGAGAATTATACAATCTTCAGAAGTGCTCGTCAGATATTATATAGCTAAGGTATCCTTATTTTAAAATGCCTGGGGTCAATCACATATGATAAATGATCTGGAGAAACTCAAGAAAAAAAAATTCTCAAAAGTGACTAATAGAAACTGAAATAGAAAATGAGTTATATTATTGACAAGTTAAAGATGAAAACTGACTTGTATTTTATTAAATGTTACCAAATAAAATAAAACAAGGACTATGGGTCAAGTTCATTATTGTCTTTAAGTAACAACAGCATGCTATGGCTACAGAAGCCGAAAGCAAGAGGAGTAGGTGCAAATTTAAACAGAAAACATTCTAAATGGCCTGAGATCACAGTACACTAAAACATATGGGGGTGCTTCCCTGGGGAGGTCAGGGATTAGAAAGAGTCTCACAAACACTGTCTTGGATAGTTAAGTAACATATGCACCTAAATGCAAAAGCTGAGCAAGACTGGCTCTCCAAGTCCATCACAGATTTATGATTTTAGAGTCAGCCCTCGGGAGACAGAGGCAGGTGTGCGCTTATGACTTTGAGGCACAGAGAGAGTTCTAGGACAGCCAGGGCTACAGAGAAAAACCCTGTCTCAGAAAAAGCAAAACAAACCCAAAACATCAAAGGCTAGACTATATTGTACAGACATATTGTATAGAAACTATATTTTACAAAAAGAAAATAATGCAGAAAATTTAGAAAGTTGACAAAAATGCAGCAAATGGAAGCTGTATAAAACACACATAGTAATGACATCAGATAATGTAGGGTTCAAGCAAAAAAATAAGTGAAGGACAAAAAAGGTGTATTTTTGTAATAAAAAAAATCAATTGATCATGAAAATATAACTTATAAGTATAGTCCAAATAGCACAGCAACCATCTTTATGAAGCAGAACTATAAGAAGTTGAAGACAGAAAACATGCTAATAATCAGATTTTAATATCGACTAGATCATACGGAGATCGAAGGAACAAATAACAAGTAGGAAAAGAATCTAAATTTCATAACATAAATGTATCAAATATTACCTGACGTGCAATAGTTTAAATTTCCAACTTGGCAATGATATAAAGGTTGTATGTATTCAGTAGAAACTGTACCTCAAATTCCAAACTTTGGTTTGTCCCCAGGCTAGCAATAACAGTATGACATGTTCTCACAGAAAGCCAGGGGCAGCACTGGTCGGCCATGTGAACATGTAGATGAATAACAATTTTATAGTATACTGAGATAGGAGGATGAGGTTAGGTGATAGTAATAAATGCATTTTCAATTTAGAAGGTGTTGCTTACAGTGTAACGCACACTGCTGAAGAGCAATTGTGCTCACTTAACTTCCCACATGGTTATCAGACCCACAACAACTGACCTGCAGTACAGGCAAGAGGCGAATTGTGAGACAATCACCTTGAGGTTAAAACGGCAGAAACTGCCTATAAAGGTAAATGCTGGGGCTGGAGGGATAGCTAAGTGGTTAAGAGCATTTGTGGCCCTTGCAAAGGACCCACTTTCGATTCCTAGCATCCATATGGTGGCTCACAATCACCTGTAACTCCAGTTCCAGGGTATGTAACACCCTCTTCTGAGCTCTGAGGCACATACACATACACACACAYACACACACACACACACACACACACACACACACACACACACACTGAATGTCTCTGATACTAGTACCAGCCTTGACATGTTAGATAACAAATGAAATATTATTGTGTTGCATACAGTAGAAATATTCTCTGATCACAATGTGAAAAACAAAATTAATGATAAAATAGTAAAAGAACCACAAAGAAAATTCTTTTCAAGTCAAAAATTTTTAAAAATCTCTCTTGAGGCATATGATTAAGGTCAATTAAATCAACTACTTGTACTATACCAGTGAATAATTAAACATTTTAAGCAGTATCCTTTTAAACAGTATTCAAGTCTTAGGCCCAACATTTTTTGCCTGCATCTATGTACAGGCAACATGCGCATACCTGGCGCCTGAGAAAGTCAGGAGAGGTCAGTGGATCCCTTGAAAAGGGAGCTACAGCTGGTTATGGACCATCTGTAATTGAACCTGGGTCCTTGGCAAGAGTGACATGTGTCCAACTGCCATGCTGTCTTTCCTGCCCCTAAAGCTAATTTCTTAATCAATGAAGAAACTCAACCAGACTGGGACAGAAGCAAGGATTCCTACCATCTACACTCCTGCCAGTATTACATCGGATAACTGTCAGTGCAATTAGGTAAGTCCACTGGGAATCTAAGAATTGGTAAAGAAATAAAATCATCTCAACTTCTAAAGGAAGTAACTGAGGTACCAATAAATTGAAAAAGAAAGCATGGGATAATTAACCCCTTGTAGACAATAACCAAGGGAGGTCCATGGCAAATATACCAACACTGAACAAAACTGATTAAACCATAAAGTTATAACAGACATGAAGGACATTATAAAGTGAAAAGCTCAATATGCTAGGAATATATAACAATTAAAAGCATTTAGATATGTAGCAGATCATCAAAATATAGAAGGCTGGGCTGGGGAGATGGCGGAGGAGGTAGAGCACGTGATGAACAAGCCTGAGGACCTGAGTTTATCTCTCTAGCAACTATGCACGGACAACCCACTCCTGCAACTCCAGTGCTAGGAGGCAAAGACAAGAAGGAACACCCTGGAGCTCAATAGCCAGATTGTTTAGCTTAAACATCTAGCTCCAAGTTCAGTGAGAAGATACCTCAATGTCAAACTGTGGCCACCCACATGTACAAGATCTCACAGAATTAAGGGGAGACACTGTTTGAAAATAGCAGAGATTTCAATGTTCTATTTTCAACATGGAAAGAACAGGCATCTTCCTGAAAGGAAATAAATGCAAGGCATTCCTACTAACAGACAATCCCAGACTGAGATTTTGTTTCCTATATCACTCCTCTATTACTCTCCAAGAAATAGAAACCAAAGCACCTTAGAGAAACGTCTAATTACAGACCCAGGACAAGGAAAGTCAAAGCAAAGTCTAGATCAGTGTTTATCAACCTGTGGGTCACAATCCCCATGGGATTGAATGTCACTTTCACAAGGCTAGCCTAAGACCACTGGAGAACACAGATACTTAACATTACAGTTCACAACAGTAGCAAGATTACAGTTATGAAGTAGCAATGAAAATAATTTTATGGTTGGGATCATCACAACATGAGGAACTTCATTCAAGGGTTAAAGCACTAGCTAGGATGGTGGAGAGCGGTGGTTCTGATGCTATGATTTCTATGATGCTAAAAAATAGCGAAATCTAGACACAGAAGAGATCTGCAGTCAAACTTTAGGTGGAGCTTGGGTAATCCCACGGAAGATGGCAAGGAAGGATTGTAGGAACTTGAAGGGTCAAGGACACCATAAGAAATTCCACAACATCAGCCAGCCTGAGCCCACAGGCGCTCAGAGACTAAACCACCAACCAGGGAGCCTGTATGGCGCTGACCTAAGCCTTCCACATCTTACAGTTGCATAGCTTGATCTTCTTGTGGGACTGCTGCAGAGGGAACAGGCCCTGCCTCTACTCTGTCACCTGCTACTGGGAGCTTTCCCCCTACTGGGGGGCCCTGTCTAACTTTAAGAGAAGAGGAGGTATCTTGATATGCCATGGCTGGCCAGCCCTTCTCTGAAGAAAAGCGGAGTAGTAGGCTGGGAGTGGGTGTGTGGGGACCATGTTTGGAATATATAAATAAAATAACTAATTAAAAAGAAATTAGTAAACGCCTCAGGAAGTGGCAGGCGCTTCAAATCTGAGATAGTTTGGATGTAAAAGTACATTATAACTCACAGAATAAGAATCTACTAGTCTACAGTGGTTAAAATGACACTTACAAAAGAGAAAGCACTCAGAATCCCAAATAATAAATGAACAAGAAATGAAGAAAATACATAAGGAAATCACAACTGGAAACAGAGTATCTACTAAAGAGGCAAGATGGTGAATGGATGCGGAAGGCAGCAGAGCCGAGTCTAACGAGAGCACTCACAGGCTCAGGACAGGGAAGGCAGGTGAAGGCTATTTATTAACGAGTGGACTGAAGAGACAAAATAAAGTGAAATAGGTTTGATTTATTGTCTGATTTACCGAACTGCTAACTTCTTCATTTTGATTATAGTAGAGTTAAGAAGTCTGTTTCTATGTGGAGACTCAGATGAAAGTATTTCTGTGCTACATTTACCCCACTATGTCCACAAAGCTATCTTAAACTAAGCAGCTCACCTCACGCTGTGCAGCTCCCTCCGGGCTGCCTCCTCCGCCATCTGGGAGGCCCGCAGCTTCTCCTCACACTGATCCTTTTCCGACTGCCTCCAGACATCTTGCTCCACTTTCATTTTCTCTAAGTCTGATAATCTGTTCTCAAGTTCTAACCTAAAACAACAGATGACAATTATGTTAGCAGAACTACAATAAAGATGATCTGAGAATACAATGTCTTCACAAAGAAGTTTAACACAAGCTGTGGGACTAAGTACTTACTTCTCATCTTGTAAGACCACAAGTTTCTGGTAACCTTCTTCCTTGGCAGCTTGTACTTTCCGTATTAAGTCACGATCTTTTTCCACCAAGAGCACTTTGTGGTGTTCAACAGTTGACTTGAGAATTTCATTGTCTGACAGCAATCCTAGTTTATTTTTAGGAGAAAAATAAACTCTATTCACCACTAACATGAAGTTTCCAGTTAGCAAGCATCTGACCCCAGTGAAAGGAAAGACTGTGACAGTGTCCTTCGACACCTCTAACTCATGGACACAGATGTTCTCAGAGGTCCTTACAGACATCAGCTAATCAGAACTTTCCCAAAAGAACAGAGAAACAAAACTTGGACATAATGTTATTGTCACTTTTTAAGCAAATATACACAATCTTTCAAATTTACACACACTTATTCCTTTGAATCCTGGGGATAGAGATCAGCTTAGATGAATACCCAAAGAAGCTTAGTCACTTGACTTGTTACAGGGGGTCTGGAGTCAAAGTCGCAAGACAGTATCATAAACTAGATGGTAATGGTAAATTTGAACAAAACCAAAAACTGAATCCTTCAAAAGACCTAGGATTCTAGAAAATATGTTACATTTCTAACAAAAATAAAAAAATCACATTCTCAAGCTTATTGAAAGAATTCTCCAAGCTTAGGATAAATATTTCAGAAATAACTATATAAAATTTATATTTAAACACAATATAGCAATAGATCCCAAACTCTCACACTAAAAAAAAAAAAAAAAAAAATTAGTCTTAACTCTAATAATACATAGAAACAGTCAAAACAATCATTAATAAAAATCAACTCAACAGGAGACATCAGAGGTCGACCCAAGCACAGCCTGAGGGTAGATTTTCAAAGTATTTAAGAAAGAAACTTATAACCTGAGAAATTTTGATGAGCCATTTTCAGAGTAAAATGGAGCTAAAACTGAGCCGCCTTGAACAAGGAGTCAGTAACCAATCTAGGATTTACAGCAAATCAAACCAAAACTGAGACTGGGATCCACCTCCTCACATGCTTAGCTTCCCCACAGGCGACCTTAGAGCATTTAAAATTATACACACAAGCAGGACAAGCTCACATTTTCAATGTTTCTTTTAATTCACACAGTAATCAAGAATTGTTATATAAAATTAAGACAGTTCATTAAAGAAAAATCACAGAATCAACATAATAAAAACAGTCCCTAATACTCTAAGATTAAAATTTTATTAGGAGAGAAAATCTGGAAAAGGACTCAGGCTGTTCTATTTTAATAATTTGAATTTAAACCTGAAAATAACCGAGAAAAGCATGGGAGACTGAATATTACCATCGAGTTCACTTTGGATCTTATTCCTTTCTCTTTCTAGCTCACTCTTAGCTCTTGCCGCCTCCAGTTTGATGTCCGTTATTTCTAGTTTGTTTGCATGTTTAAGCTCTTTCACCTGTTGGTCATTAGAAACTGCAATTATTATTGGGTCATCTTCTTATCATTCAGCATATACCTAAAAGTATAGACAGAAATGAGAATCAATCTGGTAGTGCACGGTGTAAGACCCTCAACAAAAGTATGCCAAGGCCCAGAAGAGCACCTGAGTCCAACAGATACCAAACAGAAGTCATCCTTTACCACGGCTTAACCTTGCCTTAAAAATGTCAACTGTACATATCTAAATATATCTATGGACAATTCAGAACATTTCATGATGAAAATGTTGAAACTGTCCTTTTAAAAAGGAAGGCACAGCTGGGCATGGCGGCACACTCCTCTAATCTTAAATCAGTACTCAGGAGGCAGAGGCAGAGGCAGAGGCAGAGGCAGAGGCAGAGGCAGAGGCAGAGGCAGAGGCAGAGGCAGACAGATCTCTGTAAGTTCAGATCATCAAGGCTACCTGACTGGATCTAATTTCAGGAAACAACAAAAAGGTGGGGGAAGGGGCAAAGGTATTCTAGGTAGAGGGAACAACACATAAAATGTTAATTAGGAAAGACATCACATAATCTGCTCTTCAGATAATGAGCTGTCCCTTACAATAAAGCATAGGAAGGTTTAAAATCTGTGAGAGGGGGACAGGGAATAAAAGTTATTGTTTTAGACTTAGTACAGCTATGATGAAACTCCATGACCAAGGGGGGCAGAGTTCTTTCACTTACACCTCCTCTCACAGTCCATCATCAAGAAAGTTAAGACAGTCTCCCACAGGGCAGGAACTGGAGGCTGGAGCTGACGCAGAGCCCACGGAGGGTGCTGCTTACTGTCTTGCTCCTTACTGCTTGCTCGGCCTGTTTTCCCGGAGAACTGAGGACCACCCACCGGGGATGGCACCATCAAAAACGGACTGGGAAATAATCAATTAAGAAAATGCCCTACGGGCTGGCCTACGCCTGATCTTATGAAGACATTTTCTTAATTGAGGCTCCCTCCTCTCAGATGACTTTAGCTTGTGTCAAGTTGACAAAAAGCCATCCAGCACACTGCTCAAAATAGCTGATTAGCTATTTAAGGTAGAATAATTAACTTTGTAAAGCTAATTTAAAAATGAGTTAAGAAATAAAAGTAAAGAAATCAGCACACAGCAAAAGCATTAATAAAAGAAACCAAAAAAAGGACCAATTTGGAGACGAAATGAGTTTGCATATGTACATTCAAGCGAGTAGAAGGAAGGGTACAAAAACACAGCATATAAACCCTTCATTACAAAATCTATTTCTAAAGCCACAGGAAAATGTGAACAGTTTTCAAAAACTTTCCATATAACTAATCAATCACATATCATTTTTAGTTTAAACAGTCCTAGCAATTAATTTTAGTTCATAAGTAGTAATCCTTCATCCAAAAAATATTTACTAAATACCTATTATGTGCAAGGTACGGTTCTAGGAGCCAGGAATACAGCAGCAAATAAAGTTTTGTCTTTCCAATCACCCACACTATTAACATTTTCCAAATTTCTAAAATTATGCACAAAGGCAGTAGGCTTTAATCACCAGATGTATATCAAAGTTTAAAATTACAGGCTCAGAATATAAAACTACAAAGATACACAAGAGAGACATAATGTAGGACGGTAGAAAAGGCTAAAAGTTAGGCAGAGCCCAAGAGAACCCAACAACGAAGAAAGATGAGGTAAGAAACACATCGGTGAGGGTCCAAGAGTCAAAGGAACACCCACAGACGCAAGATCTTCACTAGAAGAGGTTCTGTCTACAAGTGGTAATGAAAACTTTGCAAACAAATACAAACTTTACTCTTTACACTACTAATCCCAACAAAAAGCTCCCTTCAAATTTAGTTTCTATAGTACTAAATGATAGAGACTAGCAGCCTTCTGCTGCCGTTTTTCTAATACTTAAAATTTGTTACTATGTCATAATTTTAAGGACAACTGACAAGGGCATTAAAATATTGAGAAAATATAATATTAAAATAATTACACTGGCATATATTCCACACTAATTGCAAAATATTGAGAAGTGACACAGAAGTTCACTAAACCACACTATGGTTGTTTTTAATGAGGTAACAAATTCAAGTAAATTTCATAGAATATTGATTAATTTCATGGTAACCAAAAGAAAAAGTACATAAAAACTTAGTTTTACTAAAATAAAGAAAACATTCTTAACTGGGCAGTGGTGGCGCACGCCTTTAATCCCAGCACTTGGAAGGCAGAGGAAGGTGGATTTGAGTTCAAGGCCAGCCTGGTCTACAGAGTGAGTTCCAGGACAGTCAGGGCCACACAGAGAAACCCTGTCTCGAAAAACAAAAAAAAAAACAAAAAAACAAAAAACAACAAAAAAAGAAAGAAAGAAAGAAAGAAAAGAAAAGAAAAGAAAAGAAAAGAAAAGAAAAGAAAAGAAAAGAAAAGAAAAAAGAAAAAAGGAAAAAGAAAGGCAGACAGAAAAGATAAATCATTCTTTAGGAAGCTGGAGCAGTCAGCAGGTGCATGCTTGCAGCACAAGCAAGAGGAACTGTGTTTTGATCCAAGCACCCATCCAAAGCCAAGCACGGCAGGGTGCTCTGAGACCCAGGCCAGGATGCTGACACAGGCGAGTCCGGAAGCTGACTAGCTGGCTGGCCAGTCTAGCTGATCAGTGAGTTTCAGGGTCATGAAAGACTGTCTCAAATACTTTCACAAATGACACTGGAGGGGCAGCTCAGGGGTTAAGAGCATGGGCTGCAGCTCTAGAGGACCCAGGCTCAGTTCCCAGAACTCACATGGCAGTTATCAACTGCCTATAACCTATAACTCCAGTCCTAAGAGATCTGATGACCTCTCCTGGCCTCTACAGGCATCAAGCACACATGGTGTGCAATCATACATGCAGACAAAACCTCCATATGTAGAAAAACAAATTTAAAAAAATTTTAATTCTTTAAAAAGTAAATATAAAATATGATAGATAATATCCTCTTTCTGATCCTCACGGGTACAAGGCACAAAGATGTCACACATACACACACGCAGACAAAACATTCATATATATAAAACAAAAAAACCTCAAAAATGTTGTATCAAAACAAAACTGAGGAAACAATGTAGTTTGTTTTGTTTTTGTTTTTGTTTTTCGAGACAGGGTTTCTCTGTGTAGTCCTGGCTGTCCTGGAGCTCACTCTGTAGACCAGGCTGGCCTTGAACTCAGAAATCCACCTGCCTCTGCCTCCCGAGTACTGGGACAATGTAGTTTTTTAAAAAAAAAAAAATTGTGTTACACCAGAAGCTCTGGCTATAAATGCCACAGGTATAATACTTAAATTCTGGCTTTTTCTAAATTATAAGATGGTATAACTTCCTTTCCTTAAATATTAAGAAAGACACCTTCACATCAACCTCTGGTCTCTACACACATGTGTACATACACAAGAAAGATGTACATACAACACACACGCACACGCACACACACACGGCCAGGTATTGGCTTACTTATGCTAGTTTATAAATTTATAGGTCTTAAGATTTTCTTTGGTGCCATATTTCTATGTTCTTAAAACAATGAATTTACTTACAGAGGCACTGGCTGTCAAATTTTCAGTGTTTTACTTCTACAATACGAAGACAGATACTGTAAGGTGTATTAGAAACATGAAGATGAGTGAGGACGCTAGCCTGACGGGTAACTGCCTTACAAGCTTAAGACCGGATGTGGATCCCCAGGACCTATGTTCAAAATCAAATGACAGGCCTGTGACCCCAGAGTTGAGGAGGCAGACAGACAGRCCGAACGCTGGGGCTAGCCAAACCAGCTGTGCCTTGGAAGCTTGTCTCAGAAAATAAGGTGGACAACAGCTGAGAGAGATACCAGATCATGACCTTTGCCCTCCACTCCAGCGTGCATAAAAATGGCTAGGTCAAAACTCTGTAGACCCACGGCCATCACACCCTGTGCTCAGGATTCCAAACCCTAAGAAGCCTAAACTTCAAGCGCTCCATGTCCTCACCAATCTCCCTACCAAGCTAAGTCCATTGTCTTAATAGACTGTTTGCTAGAGGCTGGCCTTTATATTATGATTTGCATTATGCTTTTGACATCACAGAAGGACATATTCAGCCAGCCACTCAAGACTAAAACAGAATTTTAAATGGTGGTATTAGGTATTTTATAAATGCTCAAAATCTATAAACTGAGAGGGGGCTGGTGTCTGCTGCTTTTTTAGAGAACTCACAATCAGTTACCTGGACCCACATGGCGTTTCAGAGATGTCTGTAACTACACATCCAGGGCATCCAATATCCTCTTTCTGACCTCCACAAGGACAAGACACAAATATGGCACACATACATACATACATACAGACAGACAAGACACTCATACATGTAAAACTCAAAAACTTTAAAACAAAAAAAAAAAAAAAAAAAAAAAAAAACCCTGAAAACAATATACAGGAGAAGAAACAGTACAGTTTTTAAAATATGTTACACCAGAAGCTCTGCCTATAAACTCCAAAGAGATGACACTAAAATTCTAGCTTTCTGTAAATTATGAGATGGTATAACTTCCTTAAACAGCTGAATCATCACAGTTCTGAGGGATGGTTTCTGTAACTTAGATTTCTAAAGATTGAAAACCTCATGAAGTAACAATGTTCTTCATGGGATAGAAATATCATTAAGGACATCACTTTTAGGCCAACTATGATAATATCTTTTATCTGAGCCACTGATACTGGCATAGCTTAGTTCTAAAGCCTAACATTTACAAATTTAAATAACTTAGTTAAACATACCCCAGGTGTTCCTTTGCATTGCAAACAGCCATTTGCTAGGATTGCAAAATGTTGATGAAAATTTCAAGTTGCAAAGAAAACTGTGACACACATGTTAGAAATATTCAAAAAAAACCTATCCTTCCTGCAATCCTTTTACATATAAAAGTTCAGATGAAAACTTGTCTAAAGTTGAAGGATGTATTGAATACTCCCATTTATATGCAAACTACTTCAAGTGTGCCTTAAAAAACACAGGCAATTCTCAGCAGAGTGCTAATAAACAAGCAAAGAGAAATAATACCAAACTGCTGTTTTCCTTCAGTGGAGTAAGAGCCTCTATTTACTCTCTAACTTGCACAGAGAAAGAACAATGATGAACTGTGTGTGTATAGAACACAGAAGAGAGGTAAGGGTCAGTACACAGGAGAGCCAGAGAACGAGGAAAAATTGTGCAAAATCCCCTCAATCCCCCCTCCTACCCTAAGACTTAGAAGCACCACGGAAGCCCAGCACATCCAATGTCCTGTTGCTACATTTACAGTTCCAGTTATTTCAGGAACCCAGTCAGACTACTTGGGTTTAAACAATGTACTGTAAATATTGAATACTCGAATACTGTTGAACAAAACTGAAAACAATCTATAAAGGACTTAAAGAAAAACTTGAGGATTCCCTACACCCTGAAATCACTACTCTGTGTTTTATGTTTTGATTGGAGGTGGGGAGGGCACTGTTGAAATTTTGCTAAATTCTTATCATACAGACATTTAATTTCTATCTGTTGACACAAATCAGGAAGAAGCCATAATACTAATTGATTTCTAATGGGGTTTATACTTTAGAAAGTTGAAAGAAGTGTTAGTAATCAACAGAAAAAGGCTTTGTTGCACATAGGAAATTGGATCCAATGAGATTAACAGAATATTAAAGATATGAAATAGCTTGCCTAAGGTTACACAGTTACTGACCAGTCAAAAAATTATAGACACACACACACATACACACATACGCTTTATTTTCTTTATATTCTTTATTTTATTTAAGGATATAATATTTAAGGATAACACTAGAAATAAAATGAATGAGTTAGAATTCAAAATATGTTCAAAGTCCATGGTCTCACCTTTGTATTTCATTACCTCGTCCAGAATGGCATAATTTCTAAACAACCTAAATTTAAACCTATAAACTAATAGTATCTAAAATTAAATACCTTAATAACCATGGTTGGGAATGTAAGTCATCAGCAGAGCGCTTGCTCAGCACTCACAAAAGCACAACTTCCACTCCTAATACCATAAAAAGGGAGGCGGGGAGGAGAGAACAGAAGAAAAATATATGCATACAAGTATACTTAACCTTTGAAAATTTTATTTGCTGCAGGGTGTGGCGCTGTACACCTTTAATCCCAACCCTGAGGAGGCAGAGGCTGGTGGATCTCTAGGAGTTTGAGGCCACCCTGGTCTATACTGTGAGTTCCAGGATAGCCAAAACTTCATAATAAAGGTCCTGCCTCAAAAAAACAAAAATAATAAATATTTTATTTCCTTAATTTTACTTACTTTTAATATCATTCATGTCAGCTGAATTAAGTGAACTATCAGCTACAAACAAACACATAAACTGAAAGAAAAATAAAAGGTAACTATATGTATATTCTGCAGTTTGAAGGAATATGAATTTTTAAATTACACTTATTAATTAGGAAAGGGGCATACAAATGCAAAGTGTATGTATGGAGATCAGAGGACAACATAAAGAGGTACCAGTAATTAAATTTACCCACTGCCATCTTGCTGGCTCTTAATGGGAAAAAAGTTAAATAGACTATTTTCCAAGGGTGACATCCAATACATCTAAAATTACTGTTTCAATCACAAAAATCCAATTTTATTACAGTTCTTTAAAAGAAAGATTCAAAGTTAAATGTATACTATTTCTAATAATAGAATTCAGAGTCATTTCCCAAAGCAGAATACAGTTTAACTGAATGAAAAATGGTAACAAAAATATGCTAAATCTACATGATTAGTATGATAGTTTTCTGTAGAAAGAATTACATAGCCATCAAGTTGCAGGATGACAAGAAAGAGCGTAAGATGGATGGATTGTTACAGGGCCACAGTGAAAGCAAAGAGGGTACGGAACACCTACACAGAAACCTACTAACAGGAGCATGGAAAGGATTCTAAAGGAACTACCCTGCAAGGCTAACAAAAGAAAAACTCCCCCTTGCRGCCATGGGTTACTAAACAAAATCCCAGTACCATGGTGGGATAAGTCCTTATTAGTTATCGGTCAGGAAGACCCAGGCTTTGGCATTCTCTCTGCCTCCTCTTGGTCACCCACCAAAACTAGGTAAGACACTTTGGCAAAAGACTCCACACATCACACATACGCATGGTGCAGAGGAATCAAACTGGAACTGAGTGAAGATTCCCTCCATGTCACCTACTTTTTATGGTCCCAGAAGGTGTCATGAAAACTGCGGGGGAAGGACAGGCATTCAGTGTCTTCCTAGATATGAATCCTACTGTCTACAAAGCTAGCCTGTCGGGGAAGACATGCACACTTGTGCAACAGAGGTACTACTGTTACAGGAGTCACTGCTTTCTGATTAGGTTTGAGAGCCAGTTCACAGGAGGGATTGTGTCCAACTATAAACCTGACCAAAAACCCAGTGGAGGAAATAATCCCCAGGGAAGAACTAAATACCATTGTTTAGCCAAACTGGTATTATATCAAGCTGCCTTCTAAAGGCATGCTTGTACCCATAAGCAAATGCTACCTTTCTAGTTAATGGTACTGACTACAGACTGGTGGTGCAGAAGAGACAGTGAGAATAAGTAACAGATTAGAGGTCTACCTGTAAAGATATTTATCATCCCCTCTAAAGTCAAGGAACACTGAGGAGGAGGAGGAGGTAAAAAAAATGACAAAGTTTAAGATAGGAAGAAGAGCAGCACAAAGTCATCTTCTAGTCACAGACATTGCAATCACAAACAAAGGGCAGCTGTGCGCGCCTGAACTGTGTCTGTGAGAATGGGCCAACGGTTAGGTAGAAATGGAGGAGCTCAGGGGCCCTACCACTGAGTCACTGAACTACTTAGCGCTGACAGATAAAAGAGAGGGGGAATCACCCGTCTTCAATTATATACCTACTGATAACCCTACCAGGCTCCAATGGACAATTTCAATCCATTTGTCCCATAGATGACCCTGGATAAACTAAATGGATCACAAAACAAGACCCAAAGCCAAGATTCCAAGAAAGGGACTGGTAGAGCTAGGAGTTGGGGCAGAGATGAGAGGAAGATAAAGAAATATGGGCAGAGGGAGAGAATACTCATGGATAAAACTGTCAAATACAAAATTAATCCATTTAAAAGGGAAAAAAAAGACAATAAACTGTAGTCTAACTTCATGGTAAGAAATGTCTCTCCAGTGGAATCATGACATGAGCTGTGGTGACTTTGTCTCTTATCAGTCTATACACCACCATAAGCCATCTCAAGAAGCTCTTGGCCTTTAATCCCAGTACTTGGGAGGCAGAGGCAGGCAGATTTCTGAGTTCGAGGCCAGCCTGGTCTACAGAGTGAATTCCAGGACAGTCAGGGCTACACAGAGAAACCCTGTCTCGAAAAAAAAAAAAAGAAAAAAGAAGTTGTTCTTGGCAAACAAATGTATAACGACTAGACAATGTCTTTAGTTGAAGCACACACATTTCTACCAGGCTACAGTGAATAGTGTTATTTTTTAACCTGTGAGCCATCCTAGAATTTTTATGGTGATTTTATATAACTGCTCTGATGAATATAAAATGACTTCCCTGATTTGGAAACCAATCTTATTTTCAAGGTCTTAGGAATGTCCAAAGCTGAAAACAGCAGTATGTTAGGGAGTCTGTTAGAATTTATGACAAGCACTTTGTGCATAATACCTCACTTAACTTTTCCACAACTCTAAATTTATGTTTATGGAGGCACTAAAGTACTAAACAGAATACTAAAGTTTCAAACAGAAATACCAAAGTCATAAAGCTAATTAAACAAAAAAACTTTACATTCAGTCTGTCTGATTACAAAGTGATCTTCCATAAAATACTTTTCTTATCACTACCTTATTTCTGGTTTTGAGATACCATCTATATTGTACTTGGTGAGGAAAAATTGAATTTGAGAAAAAAACTTTCACCTAAAGATTACTTAACATTCAAGTTCCATTTTTAAGGATAATTTAGAAGCAAATCATGCTAAAATTACTTTCTGGAGAAAGATTAACAAGTATCTACTATGTGAGTGTGCTTTTCCAGGAGCTAAAAGGGCTGTAGTGAAAAGCAGTGTTTGCTATCATGGAGCTGACATTCAGTGAAAGGACAAAGTGGTAAGGAGAGATTTTTAAAAAGAACAAAAACAAACAGAGGCCAGGGAAATATCTCAGTGGTCAGGAGCACTTGATGCTCTTGCAAAAATTCAGAAGCCATACAGCAGCGAAGAGCCAGCTGCAGTTCTAGTCCGGGGATCTGATGCCCTCTTCTGGCCTCCTCGAGAACCAGACACACTTGTAAAGCAATACATAGATGCAGGCACACATAAAAGTAAAAATAAATAAAATATTTTAAAAACTCAAAACAACGTATCAGATGACATTAAGAGTTATAAAGAAAAACAGTGCAGGTTAAGAAGACAAAGATTAAGGCAGAAAAGAAAAAATACTATTTTAGTATTCTGAAGACAGGGAGGAAGCAAGATACTTGTGTGGGGGAAGCTCAGAACAGGCACACGCACAGACCCCAGGGAGAGTGAGCTCTTTGTAAGGAAGCCAGTGAGGGAGGAGTGAGGTGGCAGGAAAGACGCCAGAAGCTGATGACTGAGGAAGACCTGAAGGTCAGACAGGGCTCTAGACACCATCAGGTAAAAGATAAAATGATAGGGTCAGAAAGGATTTCACCAGGAGAATTATTCAAACATCCAATCTCTTCATCACTGTGCAGTCACAAGCGCTCCTATGAACCAAGGACGGCGACTGACTCACCTCACTGGTCAGCGTGCTTATTTCTCGGTCGGCCTTATGCAGTTTGCTGATTAAACAGGTATTTTGTTCAGTGCTTGACTGTAGCTCTTTTTCTAAGCGTTCAGCCTGTAGTTTAGCTGACTGCTTTTCAGCCTTCAAGACAAAAGATTTGAAAACATAGCCATAGTTTTTCACATTATATTAAAAATAAGCATTATTTGAAATGCCTGTGCAATCAAACACAAAAACTAATTATTCAAAACTTAAGCAACACTAACATGTCCTAAAGTAAGTTTTCTCAAACAGACCTGTAGAACTCCAATTCATTTCTCTGCGGACAGAAAATCCTCCCATACCTTAATGTGGGAATGCTGACATAACTCTTGACAGTTTTAGACTGTCCAGTTCACAACAGTTATGAGAAAGCATTTGAGAAAGAAGACAAGGAGGAGGCTTTCCAGGCCCAGAGAGTGGGGAAGGTGCTCGCTGCCAAGCCTGGTGGCTGACTCAGATCCCCAGGCCCTGCGTGGTGGACGGTGAGCACTGTCCTCTGACAGCTGCATGGTCCACAGGCCTCACACACGGCTATGTGCACACAAAACAAATGAATATAAAACAACTGAAAATCCATAATCAAGGGAGTTTTTTTTTAAGCAAAAGAAGAGGCAGACAAATTCTCGACTAACCTGGAGCCTTCTGAAGCATAGGCAAAGATGCTTCTGACCTTACCACACAGGTAAATCTCTAAATTGCCAAAAATTTCCTCAAAGTGATACTCAAAGTACTCTTCTTACCATAGAGGAAAAACTAAAAGCTTTGAAACATTTCTACTCACAATAAAGAGTATTCCTGCACCTACAGCTTAAACTTCAGGTTTATGCTTTCTATGCATGTTTACTATAGTAAAAAAGGATGTTATTCAGCAACTAAGTCAGAGAACAATTATTTTCAAATATAAACGGTATTCTTTGCATACAACAGCAGTGAAATACTAGAGAAAAATACTATTTGCTGTCATGTATTTATTTTTCATTTCATCTGACAAATGATAAAAGTTAAATACGGACTCTTCTGAAAAATGTCCCAAATGAGCCTTCAGTCTTTTTTCATCATTCAGCTTTTCATCATTCACCCAGAAAACAATGACTCTAGACGACTTTGGTCAAACTTCGGACTGGGACCAGACACTAGACTCAACTGCAGCTTTCCCCTTACTCTGTCACTGTGCCAATAGATTAAGGACTCCAAAATGGCAACCTACACTATCTTACCATATGCCTCTAATGTCCAATGCCTCTAACAATTTAACTGTGGAAATCAACAAGGACTGACATAAACATTGCCTTCCCCAGTCCCTCCCACACGTGACGTCTATCCTTCCAAACTCACGAATGTGCCCCATGGACCAGCTGATAACCCCGTCATCATTTACTATTTTGAAATTATTAATTACAAACCATGTGCCTATAATTTTCTTCCAGCTCATTTCATAATTATCCCAAAGGAAGAAAACACAAATTGACCAAAATAAACGAAAACATAAAGTAGTATCTCTGCTCCATCTTAGGCCCCCGGAGCTAAGAGGCATCAGCACATCTGAACCAGTGGAGGGAGGCCCAGTCTTCCTAAGTGCTTCCTCCAGAAGCCCCACGGTGGCTCTGCCAACACTGTTCTTTCTCTAATGAGCTCAGGCAAAGAACTCAGTCAAGATCTGGATGTATTAGTAGTCAGCTAACTTTTAGCACTTTGGCTAGAGAGCTGTTTTAAGTTACATATAATATGTCTGCTCAAGTAGAATTTATAACTTTAAAGTTTGAATTCTATGTAAGAGATTTATGATTTCAAAATAATTATTCTTTTTGTTTTGAGATGACTTCAGTCTTGAAAACTTGGGGGATGTTTTGTACATTATATTCTGTGATATTTTAAAGTCATTTTACTCAGATGATGATTCCCAAAGAATGAATATCCCCTTGTGAATGCAGCAGCACAACCACTGCTGACCAATCAAAACCTTTCTTCTTTCCGTGCCCACTTGGGAGTAGGGAAATGCGTCAGCATTAGACCGCCAAGCATTTATTTATATTCTAAAAACCAAAGGCTTGTCAAGTGCACTTTTAAAGTTTATGCCATACTCTCTCCTGGGATGTAATTAAAACCTTACCTCCAAGGATCTGAGTGTAGCCTGCATCTCAGCCAGCTGCCTCACCTGTATTCTTTGGACATTTTCTACCTGAGCACCAGAATTCTCTTTCTCAGCCCTCAATTCTGCTACTTCAGCCTCTAAACTTTTCAATTTCTGAAGCAAATGGGCTTTTTCTCGAGCGAGTAGCTCCACTCGTTTGCTGTCTCTCGTGGGATCAACACTAAGCAGCTGGTTCTGTAGTTCCTCTTTGTCCTTCTCCAGTCGTGCAATCTAATAATTGGAAAGGAAGGATACAAGCTCTAAATGATTGAATTTTCAGTCATGGACATGCTTTACAAGTCAGTAAATTAAAATTAAAAATCGCACAACATGAAAGCTCAGGTGTGGAAATGAAGTAAAAAGGAAAAGCATCTAAAACGTCACGTTCCTCATTCTGTACTCGGCATGACTCAATTCTACAGGAAAGGACTTTGCCCTATTTTTCCCTTTCTCCTCACAGTGTCTGGCAAAGGGCTTAATCAAATGCTGACTAAAATTCAAAATTGTAAATGCTACAATAAAATAATTATTTAAAACACATAAATTTCACAAGCCCATGATAGAAACTCATGCAAGGCCAATTCAATGACCACTCCTAAATGTCGCCTTACTTGTTTGGCTTACTCTCCTTAATTCTTTGGCTATGTCTAGGCTAATAAATCATCTGTTTGTGAGGAACTAATTCACACAAAACCTGTATAAATACAAAAACAGTCAATGAACTTATAAAGTAATGGCCAAGTTTATTAACATCCTAATAGTAATTATAGTCTAGGTCCTATCATGTTCACAATTCCAAGGTTTATTACAGTCACTAAGAAACTCAAAGAGGCAAGGAACAAGTAGTATTCTCTTTTATAACAACTCTCATTGCCAGATGATACTTACTTCCAAATCAGTGGGTTCCAAATAGTTTCTTAACACCTTAGGCATTTCAGAGGCCCCCTGTGTTGCTGAGAATTAAGGGTTCTAAGCACTGAGAATAGAAATCCCTATCCCCTTTTTTGGTGATCTTCCTAGTTTAGCATATATAACTTATCACCACATCTGCTTTTAACTTTTGTTTCTTTTTCATTTTCATTTCCATCTTCTTCTGAATGTTGCCAGGGATTGTACCCTGGGCCTTGAACAAGATACAGCAGTGTTCTACAGTGAGGTACAAGCCCCATTAGCAATTCTTTTCCATTTATTTCTCTATGCTGAGATAACTGCTCATTCTTCAATTGGACCGCTACAAAAAGCAAGACTGGTAGCTAGTTAAAGCCAGAATGTACACTGAAGGCTGGCTCTAAGTCACAAGGATGCTCTGGGACATAGACAATACTGGCTGACTCTCAAGGAAGGAAAGAAGCTGTTTCTTCATCTTCAAAGCTCCAAGTGAAGCTCTCTCTGATCTTTTCTAGCCCTACAACTTACGAATTCTAAGTCTGAATTTGTACATGATGGATATCAAAGATATTAACAGGACATAAAGATGAAGATACCCAGTATGTAAACATATTTTTCAAGAAAAATAAAACTCATCCAAGAAGATAAGCATCAAAAGTCCAACTAATCGCTCAGTGATATACTCAGTATGGACAAGACGCCGGAGTTTAATTCCAAGCACCGTGCCCACTCCCCACAAAAACAAAACACAAATAACAATAAAAAACACCAAATAAACAGAAAAAGTATAACTAATTCATCTCTCTTATTCCCTCCCTGATCTTTTATGTAGACCAATTCTCTCCCAGGTTTGTTCTTGGACTACATTTATTCGATTTCTTCCTCCTTCTGGTAAGTATGAGTCTGTATTACATCACATTATTTTTAACTGTTAGCGAATTTCTGTTGCAAGATATTTCCTATCCATTCACACTGAGGCAGAGAGAGGCCAGTGAATGGAGGGGAGAGAGGAGGAGGAGCTAAGGGAGTGAGGGGGAGGCTTGGTGGACCAGACAAACAAGCAGAGCGGAGAGAGGCATGGAAATCCAGATGGCTGTCTGGTGTTTGGGAGAGGTTAGATAACTGGGATAAGACAATGTCATTGCAAATTGGCACTTCGTAATTGGGAGTTTTATATACATAAGGATATGTGGTTAACTATCCAAGTTTAAGAGTCATGCTTTACCGGATACTTGGAAGGAGTAGTGCAGAGGCCTGGCGGGGCAGAACTCTTTATTAATTAACCGATACAAATTTCCTACATAAACACATTGTATTTACATCAATTTCATCCCTCCCTATATCCTCACCAACTCCTATCTTCCCCTATATGCTCTCAAATTCATCACCTCCTTTTCTAATTATTGTCTCTGGAAATATTGTAGGTGTACAGACATACACACTTACAACCTACTGAGTCCAGTTACTGGTGCCCATATACACGTATGCAGGGCTGACCACTTCGAATGGGGAACTTGTCAGAGGTCTCTCATCTCTGGAGAAACCAGACTTTCCTTCCCTCAGCAGCCACTGACTACCTGTAGTTCTTCAGAAGATAAGAGCCTTGAAAAATTTCCCCCACCTACTCTGGCATGTTGAGTGACCTAAGTTTTATGCAGACAACCACGGAGTTGAGACTTCATGGATGCAGTAGCCCCGACATGTCTAGAAGTCACTTTCTCACAGCAGCTGTTCTGGTTCTGCCTCTACAACCTTTCTGCCCCCTCTTCCATGTTTTGTGAGCCTTAGGTATAGCGGTTGAGCTGTAGAGGTCCCAACCAGGGTTGTGCATCTCAGTCACATACTTTCTACATTTTGACCAGATATAAATCTCTGTAGCATCCTCTATCTACTGCAGAAGAAGCTTCTTTGATGTAGGACGAGAGATATACTTCTCTAAAGATACACATTTAGAGCAGCTGAATGCCACATTTATTTAGAAAACTATCAGTGACCCCTCTAGGGTCTCTGCTCTTCCCTTGGGTTCCTAGCTGGGTTGACGATAGTAGGCATATCTTCCCTCCTACTTAGTAGGCCTCAAGTCCAATTAGATGGCCGCTGGTTTACCTCTAGGATCGAAGTGCCACTGCTGCACTGTTGTGGCAGCCTGCCTGGCCAGTGGCCACTGTGCTCCACAGGCTTTACAGCTAGGTACAACCTTTGATTACTTTTCTCTCTTGGCAGCTTGCAGAGTACCTTAAAATCTGTGGGAGTTAGACCTCAGGGAAGAGCCTTCCAGGTCAGTACCAGCTTGATTCCTCAAGTCCTGTGACGAAAATATGTGGTGTCTAATACGTGAGACACTTGTATGTGATACCTGCAATGGCAGCTGAAGCAATTGACAACTACCCAATAGCAGTCTAGATTAGAATTTATGCAACTCCTCACCACAATTCACTACCAAGCACCCTTCCCCCCAAACTGTTGGCCACTGCTTTCTAAGTACTAATCTCATGAATCACTTGCATAATAAATACTAAGTACTTTGTATCCAGCACTATTTTAGGTAGTAAAAGTATGTACAGCTCAGCAGAGATGCAAACACAAAACCTGCAGTTGTGCAGCCTATTACATTCAATCACTGCCACAGTCAACACTCCTGGCTCATTCATCTGGGCACAGATTTTGGACACATCCTCAGTTCTGTCTTTTCTTCTGCTGTTAATCAGATTTGCATGTCATTTTCCTTGATGTCCTTCATTTGTTTTTATCTCAGTTCTTCCTCTCAATTTCCAAAGGTCTTTCTCTAATTTCTCTTCTTTGACATCTGCCCAAATCTGTATGTATTGCAGTTACATATACATTTACTTTATTCTCTTTAGAATAAAAACTTGCTTGACAGGTAAGACCTTTGGTATTAACCAATTTTGCTTTTCTAAAAGCTGAAGTATTAAAAATGGACAGGAACACAACAGGTATTACAAAGAGTAGATGGCTTCTTTTTTAAAGGACAATAGTATCACTTCATAACCCTGAGGAGCACACAGAGAAAGACAGAGTATTGATGTAATTCATCCTTGTTTTTATTGCCTTTATGGTGTAGCATACAGAAATAGTTCAGCTCTACAATCAAGCACCTAGACTTCGTTTTGCAGCATTTTAAAGCTACTCCTCTACTTCCTTCTGGCTTGTAAGAATGCTGTCATTCTGACCTGCTACCTTCTGCAAAGTGTCCTTCCAACTATTGCTTAATTGATTTGAGACACCACCATATGACATAGCCCAAGACGGCTTTGAACTATGTAGTCAAGGCTCAATTTAAACTCTTTTAAAGTTTTTATTTAATTATTTGTATAGGTGTGTGTCTCTGTGTGGGAATGTGCACTTGAGTACAGGTGCTGGTGGACAAAAGCTAAAGGAAAGTGCCAGATCCCCTGGAGCTGAAGTAACAGGCAGTAGTGGTTCACTCAACATGGCTGCTGGGGACCAGAGAGCAGTATACATTCTTAAGCACTGAGCTGACTGACCTCTCACCGTGAACTCTTACTCATCTGACTCAGTCTACCGAGTGCTAGTATAAGCATACATCATCATGCCCAGACTGTTTTTTTTTTTTTTTCTTTTCTGGAGAGGAAAGAGTTTATTTCATCTTATATCTTACACTGCATTATGAATGGTAGCCAGAACAGGAAATCAAACATGAACTTGGAGGCAGGCACTGAAGAAGAGGTCATGAAGGAATAGAATTCCTATCTCGTGCGACTGATTTCTTGTTCCAGCTGTTCAGGGATGGCACTTGCAATAGTAAATCATCAGTCAAGAAAATACTCAATGATCTTCTGCCTACTAGACAACCTGATGGAGACATTTTCTCAACTGATGTTTACTTTTTCAGTTTGACTCCTGTTAGACTATATTTGATTTAAAAAAAAAAAACCAAAGAAATAAATAAAAGAACAAAAGGAAGGAAGGAAGGAAGGAAGGAAGGAAGGAAGGAAGGAAGGAAGGAAGGGAGGGAGGAAGGAAGGACTTTCTGAAAGAACCAGTTCCTGATTTTGTTGATTCTTTGTATAGTTCTTTCTGTTTCTACTTGGTTGATTTCAGCCCTGAGTTTGATGATTTCCTGCCTTCTACTCCTCTTGGGTGCATTTGCTTCTTTTTGTTCTAGAGCTTTCAGGTATGCTGTTAAGCTGCTAGTGTATGCTCTCTCCAGTTTCTTTTTGAAGGCACTCAGAGCTATGAGTTTTCCTCTTAGCACAGCTTTCGATGTGTCCCATAAGTTTGGGTATGTTGTACATTCATTTTCATTAAATTCTAAAAAATCTTTATTTCGTCCTTGAACAAGTTATTATTGAGTAGAGCATTGTCAAGCTTCCACGTGTATGCAGGCTTTCTGTTGTTTTTGTTGTTATTGAAGACCAGCCTTAATCCATGGTGATCTGATAGGATGTATGGAATTATTTCAATGTTCTTGTATCTGTTGATGTCTGTTTTGTGACTGATTATATATATGGTCAGTTTTGGAGAAGGTACCATGAGGTGCTGAGAAGAAGGTATATTCTTTTTAGGATGAAATGTTCTATAGACATATGTTAAGTCTATTTGGTCCATTACATGTTAGTTTCACTGTGTTTCTGTTTAGTTTGTGTTGCCATGATCTGTCCATTGATGAGAGTGGGGTGTTGAAGTCTCCTACTATTATTGTGTGAGGTGCAATGTGTGCTCTGAGCTTTAGTAAAGTTTCTTTTATGAATGTGGGTGCCCTTACATTTGGAGCATAGATGTTCAGAATTGAGAGTTCTTCTTGGTAGATTTTTCCTTTGACGAGTATGAAGTGTCCTTCCTTATCTTTTTTGATAACTTTTGGTTGAAAGTTGATTTTATTTGATATTCGAATGGCTACTCCAGCTTGTTTCTTGGGACCATTTACTTGGAAAATTGTTTTCTAGCTCTTTTCTCTAAGGCAGTATCTGCCTTTGACACAGAGGTGTGTTTCCTGTACGCAACAAAATGCTGGATCCTGTTTATGTATCTAGTCTATGCCTTTTTATTGGGGAATTGAATCCATTGATGTTGAGATATTAAGGAATAGTGATTGTTGCTTCCTGTTATTTTTGTTGTTAGAGGTGGAATTATGTTTGTGTGGCTATCTTCTTTTAGGTTTGTTGAAAGAATACTTTCTTGCTTTATCTAGGGTGCAGTTTCCCTCCTTGTGTTGTTTTCTGCCTATTATCCTTTGAAGGGCTGGATTTGTGGAAAGATATTATGTAAATGTGTTTTTATCATGGAATATCTTGGTTTCTCCATCTGTGATAACTGAGAGTTTTGCTGGGTATAGTAGTCTGGGCTGGCATTTGTGTTCTCTTAGGGTCTGTATGACACCTGCCCAGAAGTCTGGTATAATTCTGATAGGTCTGCCTTTATATGTTACTTGACCTTTTCCCTTATTGCTTTTAATAGTCTTTCTGTATTTTGTGAATTTGGTGTTCTTACTATTATGTGATGGGAGGAATTTCTTTTCTGGTCCAGTCTACTTGGAGTTGTATGTTTATGAGCATCTCTTTCTTTAGGTTAGGGAAGCTTTCTTCTATACTTTGGTGAAGATATTTACTGGCCCTTTAAGTTGGGAGCTTCACTCTCTTCTATACCTATTATCCTTAGTTTTAGTCTTCTCATTGAGTCCTGGATTTCCTGGATGTTTTAGGCTAGGAGCTTTTTGCATTTTGCATTTTCGTTGACTGTTGTGTCAATGTTTTCTATGGTATCTTTTGCACCTGAGATTCTCTCTTCTATCTCTTGTATTCTATTGGTGATGCTTGCATCTATTACTCCTGATCTCTTTCCTAGGTTTTCTATCTCCAGGGTTGTCTCTCTGTGATTTATTGTTTCTATTTCCACTTTTAGATCCTGTAATGTTTTGTTCAATTCCTTCACCGGTTTGGTTTTGTTTTCCTGTAATTAAGGGATTTTTGTGTTTTTATTCTTTAAGGGCTTCTACCTGTTTACCTGTGTTCTCTTGTATTTCTTTAAGGGAATTATTTATGTCCTTCTTAAAGTCCTCTATCATCATCATGAGATGTGACTGTAAATCAGAGTCTTGCTTTTCTGGTGTGTTGGGGTATCCAGGGCGCGCTGTGGTGGGAGAACTGGGTTCTGATGATGCCAAGTAGCCTTGGTTTCTTTTGCTTATGTTCTTGCCCTTGCCTCTCGCCATCTGGGTATCTCTGGTGTTAGCTGGTCTTGCTATCTCTGACTGTGTGTCAGTACTCCTGGAAGACCAATTCTCTCTGGGATGAATTTGGGTACAGAGAGCTGTGGCACAGCGTTCACTCTGGGGTG
The DNA here is from genome assembly GCA_002335545.1 of Apodemus speciosus. Classification (NCBI taxonomy): domain Eukaryota; kingdom Metazoa; phylum Chordata; class Mammalia; order Rodentia; family Muridae; genus Apodemus; species Apodemus speciosus. The sequence goes on from BDUI01000007.1 coordinate 1,055,983, forward strand.
CAGATGGAAACCTGAAGGATCCTGTCCCAGGCTGTTCCATGGCTCCTGTGTCCTGATGACTCTGGGCTGGTCCCTCTTGGGCCAGGAATTTGAACAGAAGTGGTGGTGTTACCTGTACTCACACGTATGCCAGCACTCCTGAAAGACCAGCTCTCTTCTGGTGATATTTGGGTATGGAGCACTGTGGCACAGGATCAGCCCCAGCTTGGGTTTTTTTTTTTTTTTTAAATAAATCTTTTATTATCAGATAATGATAGAGTATAATACCTAGCATTTCAGTGTTGACATCTATTGCTATCTTACATTTAGTGTTAGAACTTTCTTGGTTTTGATATGAGACAAATGATTTTCAATTAAATTTTGAAATAGCCCATTTTTGTGACTCTCAATCAAAACTAAAATTTGTTTTACTTTGCTTCTTATGAAGGCACTGTTGAAAGTATAGTACAAGCATCACTGAACGATGGTAATGTGTGTACTATCCACCTCCTCTAATGAAACACAAGCAGGTTAGAGCACAGTCTCTCACTCATGACTGCCTAGTAAAGAAGGATGCCCACACTCCTTGCACTGCCCACTACAACAGCAGGGCAGGGTGTGCGAGTGCTTCATACTCAGAAGGACTAACTTTGGTATTAGGCTAATGCTGGTCCTATAAAATGATTTAGAAAGTAGCAGAAAGTAATATACTTTCTGGTAAATACTATAGAGACATGATAAGTTCTTCCTTAAAGGTAAAATCAATTATTAGCTGCAAATTGTTGTCCACTGGATACCAGATCCTGAATTTGATTTTTAGTGCTGGGCCCTTTGATTTCCTTTATATTCCTTTGGATCTTTATCCTGGGATAGAGTTAAGATATCTTCAAACATTTGATCTTTTCAAGTCTCACTTGTATACCTGTTAGAACCAGAAGAGCATTTAGTCTACAGCTAAATCAATGAATTGTGTGTTAAGGGATTTTCCATCCTGGCTGACACAATGGTAAATTTGGACCAGTTCCATGTTAGTTCTGTGTATTGTTTTGTCTGGACCATTTTCATTCCTTCTCTGGCTTTGTATAAGTCCCTCATACAGCAGCACTAACTAGTAATCAAGTAAATACTCAGGAATTACTGTGCAAAGTACTAGTGTGTCTGTCAAGTCCAATGCCATGGCCTCTCCCAGTTCTAAACTCCAATTCCTCAACTCAGAGTAATGACTATATATGCAGGTTCAGTATGTAAAGTTTTCACAGCCAAATATGAGAAAGGATAACATTTTTTCATATAAAGATATCTTCTTCTATGTTTATTGTGTGAATTCATCTGCAAATGATGATATATGAATCCCCGAAGTCCTCATTAAGGAGAAAAAAACAACTTTAAAAACTTCCAAAGAGGGCTAGAAAGATGGCACAGTGGATACAAACATTTGTTTCTCTTCCAAAGGAAATGAGTTGAGTTCCCAGCACCCGTTGGCAGCCCTCAACTATCTGTTAACTCCAGTGCCAGGGCATCTAACGCCCTCTTCTGGCTTCTGCAGGCACCAGGTATGCATGTGGTACACATACATACATGCAGGTAAAACACTCATACATACAAAGTGCATGAGTTAAAAAAAAATCCTAAATAATTCTGCCAAAAATGAACAAACTAAGGAATAGTTAGTTTGCTTTTATCTGTATGGGTTAAAAATACATTATCATATAAGTCTTTAATTGATGCAGGAAAATTCAATTATAGTCAAGTGTTAGAAATATGTATTAAGTTCAATTTTAGGACAGTGAAATAAGGCAAATTATTCCAATAAAGCAGGTCTCACAATTATTTTTGGTTTCTCATTACACTGAATTTTTTTCAGCCAGGCGGTGGTGGCGTGCACCATTAATCGCAGCACTTGGGTGCAGGCAGAGGCAGGCAAACCTCTGTTAGAGGTTAGCCTAGTGTATAGAGCAGGTTCCAGGACAGCCAGGGCAGGGAGTTCTGCCCACGGTGTAACAGTGTTATAGGGTCTGGGGACAGTTCTCAGCAGTGAAGAACACATGTTGCTCAGAGCGCCTTCAGATCTTATCCCACAGGGCGGCTCACAGCTGTCTGTGACTCCAGTTCCACAGGGTCTGACGCCTGTGCACAGACACACGTGGAGGCAGAACACCAATATAAATAAAATAAAAAAGAACTTGTGTGTGTGTGTGTGTGTGTGTGTGTGTGTG
>BDUI01000007.1:1058373-1068994 GCA_002335545.1 Apodemus speciosus
GAGGGAGAGAGGGAGAGAAGGAGAGAGGGAGAGAGGGAGTTACTGAAAACATACTACATTGCCATTGCTACCAACTGACAATTACTCTTAAGCAAGTCATGATTTTTCGGAAGGCATTACATCAATGTTAATGGCTGCTGCCTGATTAGGATGCTGATTGCTAATGGTTAGCGGCTGTGGTAATGTCTTGAATGAGGCAATAATGAAGTTTGCCACATCAATTGATTCCTTTCATGAAAGCCATTTCTATATAATATGTTACATTATTTGGTAGTCTTACTTACAGTAGGACTTTCAAGGTTGAAGTCAATCTCCCATAGCCTGCCACTGCTTCATCAACTAAGTTGATACAATACTGTAAACCCTATATTGACATGAGACCCACTCCATTTCTAGAACCACATTCTTGGGCTGAAATTGTGGCTCAGTAGCAGTGTTAATCTACTTTGCAAGAGGTTCAGTCCCTACCACAGAGGGGCAGGGACCATCTTTACTTATCCATAAGAAGTAACTCTTCTGCTACTCGTTTTATTGTAAAACTGCAAAAACCAAACCACACTTTCTTGTTCCCCTTTGAGCACTCTTACTAGTTACAGCACCTCTGCAGTTACTAACTATGCCCACTACTCCGGAGACACCCAAAGTCATCCATGAAGACTGGAATCGACTCCTCACAAACACTTGTTCATGTTCTTATTTTAATCTCCTCCTATGAATCACAAATGTTCTTACTGGCACTCAAATGAAGAATTATTTCCATAAGGTTTCTGATTTAGTCTACCCAGATTCAGAGGCATTATCTATGGGAATTATAGTGTTGTGAAATATATTTCTTAAATAATATGGCTTGAAAATCAAAACCAATCCTTATTCCATAGGCATAGGTTAATAATAGATATTAACATGGGACTTATTAAGCTATAAAAAGGAATCCTTTTATCTAAGCAGTAGGTCTCAACAACAAGCTTAATATACTCAGTAAATCATGTCATAAACTGGTATAGTGCCATCTAGGTCTCGCTGTTCCCTTACAGGGCACAGACAGAGCAGATTCCAGTCTAATCCTCAGGGACTTAGAATTTTCAGAACAGGAAACGAATACTGGCGTCCACTCAACTTCCCCAGCTTCATCTGCCGGAAACGAGAAGAAAGCAGGTTTGTTCTTTGATGCCAGGCAATGACTTCTCTTTAAAGTGCTAACTAGCATCTCCATCCAACAGAAAGAAGCTTCACTTACAGCCAAGTCCATTGCTGGTTGTAGTCACCATCATCACCATCACTATCACCATCATCATCTAAACACCTTGCTGCAGCTACACATCCACACTCCTGCTTCACCCTGAACTGTTATGTTACAAGGTCTCCGTCTATAAACCAACCTATCTATTGATCTATTGATCTATCAACAAGAATCTCACCTTGTAGTCCTGGTTGGTCAGGTTGGCCTTCAACTCAGAGAACTGCTTGTCTCACACACACACACACACACACACACACACACACACACACACACACACCTCTTTTTTTAAAGATGCATTTATGTATGTATGAGCGTTCTATGAGCATGTACACTTGTGTGCCTGAAGAGGGCATCAGTTCCCATTATACATGGTGTGAGCCACCATGTGGCTTCTGGGAGTTGAAGGCAGGTCCTCTGGAAGAGCAGTTAGTGATTTCACCACTGAGCCATCTCTACAGCCCCTGTTCCTTAAATCTTATAAACCAAATTCCACTAGCTTCACAATGTTTTTCTGTAGCTTATCAACACCTGCAGTTTAGATCTGCAATGTTTCCCCTCCCCCCCCCAGACAAATGTGTGAAAGACTTACTCCCCACTTTAGACTTCCTGGGAGTTAGTAAACAGTTTCAGATGGAGGTGAGCTAAATGGTCTTCCTGTCATGGGACTTTGCCCTCAGACCTCCCTCTTCCTCTTTCCTACTAGCCATGAGGTGTCCCAGTTATTCTGCCTGGGTCGCCTCCCCAATGATGTGTAACTATAGGCCAATCGCAAACTGAAATCTCCAAAACTTTTAGCCAAAATAATGCTTTTCTTTTTATAAATGGGTTAATCTCGGGAATTGTTAACACTAGAAAGACAACTAACACACATACCTTTTTCAGTCTTCATAAAATTGAGAGGTTAGGGTCCAAATTATTCTTTGACTTAAGAGAATGTCCAAGCCATCTGATCATCTATCCAGGAACTAACCCTCTTTCTACACGAGCTGTTTCACTTTCTTATCATTCATGTGTGTTCACTAGAGTAGGATTTTTAAATTCCTTCAAGAACCTTTCCTTTACTAACTACTGCAGTACTACAGCTAAAACCCGACTAACTGTTGGTACAAGCAATCCAGCTTTGGACTGTCTTGGGCTTTAACACACTTTCTCTGGTAAGACTTAAGCATTTCTGAGTTTTGGATTAAAGTTCCCTTGAATACTTAGCTTCTGTAAAGTATTAACTGGCCTAATTTTATTATCATTGTGGCTAAGGTAACAAGGAGACCCACAGCATTTAGACTCTACAACATTTCTTGTTACATTCTGTCTCTTCATAGCAGATCATAGCATCCCAAAACAATTAGCATAGCACAGATCACAACAGCAGATATAATAATGAAAACCATATAAGACTTGCCACATGTTACCATTATTCTGAGCAACACAAACATGAAGCAAACATATGCTGTTGGCAAACTTACTCAATACAGGATGGCCTAAAACTTCAATCTGTGTTATAAAAAAGTAATGACAGCAAAGTGCGTAAGTACAGTTTAACAATATATGCCTGAATTTTACTATATGAATTCATATATTTATATAGGTCTAAATTGTAAATAGGAGGGTGGCAGAGGTAGAGTCCACTTTGGAACTCTGAAATTACATGTTATTCCTATCAACTCTAACTGAAATTACTATCTGCTGTTTCATTACCCATAGCTGCCTCATCAAGCTTTACTGTCTACAGTCCTACACTTGTGCACAGTAACTGGAGCACTACAGTGAGTGATGAACTGGGGACTGGGAAGAGCAGAAAGTCTTACTGTTACAGACTCTATAACAACCCCTTAAAACATCTAAATTTTCAAAATTATTTGGTCTTTTATAAGAGAAAAATATATTAGTAATAAGAGTTTTAGATCAACACCACCAACAAAAGTAACAAAATCAGGAGACTAAAGACATAAAATTATCCTCAAGTAAACACACCAACTGATTCCAAAAGCAAAGTGTAACCTACAGCACCACCATGAAAACCTCTGCACAACTCAACTTACTAATCCTGACATGGAAGTRGTTATCATTATCATTTCCATTTTCACAAAAGAATGTTTACAGGCCATTGAGTTCGCCATACTTATATATCTGAATGAAGCCTTTTACAATCACAAACAGTATCAATCAGCTTACCTCTTAATGAAATTGAAGCCATGGGATAGGCACTAATTAAGAGTGATAACCTCGAATCACTGATAATTTCAAATTTAAAACTCTAAAATGTGAGCTGAGATATAAAAGTTGGGATATCTACATTCTACTGTTAAGCTAGCTGATTCCTGTGAAATTTTTGACAAATCTAGTGCCTCAGCTTCCTAAATTTCGAATGAGTTAGTCTTTTCTTATCTTGCTATTAAAATGAAAATGAAATTATTCCTAAATAAAACTCTAGGAGAAAAATAAATGTGAAACCCATTTTAAATATCCATAATGTTCAAGGACCATTGTGTTAAGAAAACTCAAATGATCAAGAATCTAGATAGTTCCTTATTTATGTAACAACCTAGAAACTGCTCGTTGATAAAAATAAATCAGTCTAAGCCAAATATTGTTGTCTTAGCTTTTTTAGATGCCTAAAACATTACAAATATTTGGTAACAACTAAAGGAAGGTACAAATGTTTTAATTCCAAATAAATACAATGATATCAATAGTATGTAGTTACTATTTGTATATAGCATGTAGCACACTGCTACAAATATCAGCCTAGTTTTATGTTAGAATAGAATTCTATTTGTCCCCTTGTATAATAAAAAAAAAGAAATCATCAAGGAGTAAGCTAGAGAATGAAGGGAAAACAGCTTCAGCAGAAGTAGCAGACAAACTACAGAGTGAGTGACGCAACTGCGGAAAGCCGCAGCGGAAAGCGGGGTGCGTGCCGTGCTGTGGGAGCAGGTGCTGCAGTCCTAGGTGTCTGAGGACAGGGAGAGGCTGAGGCTCTACAGCAGCACCAACAGCACAAGGGCTTGAACTAGAGCTGCCTAGTTTGGTCCCAAATACAGAGAACAATACTAAATAAGGGCTCATGTAAGTAATATGTATGGAGAAAATTCCATCTCTGTAGCTATGAACAACATGAGACTGTGTGATAAATCCGTCTCCACTGGCTAGGGCAAAATAAAACAAATTAAATAAATAGTCAAAGGAAAATACTCACAAGAAATTGCTGAAAAACAAAAACAAAACAAACAAAAAAAAAGAAAACAAATACCTCACTAATCAAATATAATTACACAACCAATTCTAATTTGGAATTTATAAAAATATATAACCATAAAATTTCACTCACTAGAACAATCTCTGATAACTAATTACATACCTCTGACTTGTGTTTCATTTTTTCTTCTTCTGAAATACGAGTAAACTCCTCTTTCTGGTGTTCAAACTCTGACTTGAGAAATGTCTGCTCATAGCGAAGCTTGTTGTATTCAGCTCTGTACCTTTCCACTTCCTAAATTACAGAGAGATTGCAGAGCAGGACAAACTTATAAGTCAAACGTGTACTCTAGAAATAGCCGTACAGTTAATTCTCACTTGTGTTAACAGCCAATCTGAAAGAATAAGCTCAACAGAAATGCAAATGAGAACAAGGGTACTAGGCTCAACAGTTACAAAACTTCCTGCTCAGGGGTTCTGAACCCCAGAACCAATGTAAATGTGTGGTGGACCTGGTGGCCTGCTAGTAACTGCAGTTACTGGGAGGCAGGGAGAAGACCCTGGGAGCACATTAGCCAGAATACCTCAATCAGTAAATGTTGGGTTCAAATAAAAGAACCTGCCTCATGACTGAGGTAAAGGGTAATGGACTCCTGACATCAACTTTGGTCTCCACACATGCGCTTAAAAATGTGCCCAACACCCACATGCAAGGGCACGCGCGCACACACACACACACACACCACATACGTGTACTTTTATTCATGAAAAAGGAAAAGGAATAATGAAATAGATTAGTACCCTCCTTGAAATGTACCAATAAAATTACCATTCAAGTAATTTGTCTTCACTGATTCTCACTGTAATAATAAATGTATAACATCAAAATCACCACCTCTGTACTTAAACATTAGTTAAGAATTTGGCATGCCTTTCAAAATACAGCTAGATTTCAATAACAAGTATAGCAAAATATAAGGGACCCCTCTCTAAACGTCAGATAAGATAAACTCAAAGAGCAAAAGGTTATTTGAATTCTTTGTATACTAACTTAAGGTTTGATAAACTATTGCAATAGTTGAACTCAAACACACTAGCCTGAAGAATATGTACCATTCTAACTCTCCCGGCTCACCAGAAACAGCTGAGGTGCTCGAATGTTGCCACCCAACTATCTAAAAAAGCTACCAACACTCCAAACACTCAACAAGAAACTCAGGCAGCACAGTAGTCTGCTATGGAAGATTCTATTTCAGTAAGTGCCAGGAAACTAAGCAATAATGAAAGACAGACTCCTAAAATAATACGATTCAGTAATTTTTAACTGAAAGATTTCTAAGCCAATTTATAAACTGAGAAAATGGGGTGCTAAGGTTATATGAAATACATACTATGACTTTAAAACTGCTCATATTTAACTTGATTACTTTTGGTATTGCTGATTTTATTTACAAAAAAAATCAATCCATAGCCAAAGCATAATAGATAATAAAACTGATATATTGCTGCTAGAGGCATATTTGAAAACTCGGGTTTATTAGTGAATAAATCTTACAAAAGAAGATTTCCCAAGCATTCCCACACAATGGCAGTATTTTAGACTACTCCAATCTCTACAGGGGTTCATTTTGAAGGGAGCAGTAATAATTTATATATGTAAGACTTGATATATGTTTTTAAAGTTAGCATATAAAATGTCTAGGTCAGTACCTAGTTCACTTCTCTGCATTCTTTTGCTTTCACCTTTATCACACATTTAGTAATAATGAGAAATCTTGTCTCAACCCAAAGTAAAAACAAGTACTTTCTTTTTGAGATTGTGTGATCGCTAAGACTGACTGTCCACTTGACAGATCTAGAATCATCTAGAAGAAATGCCTCGGAGACATCTCTGAAGGATCACGTAGAGATGTGGTTAGCCCCTATGAGTACCTGGGCGGGACTAGCCAATTGAGGGTAACCGAGGAGGAAAGTCCCACCGTAGGGGAAGGTAGCACCACTCAGTGTGCTGGGGTGCTGGGCTAAAGAAAAGGAGAGAGGAGCTGAGCGCGAGTATTCATCACCCTTTGCTTCACAGTTGCAGATAAGGCCAACTGCCTCATGATCCTGCTGCCACATCTTCCCTACCAACTGGAAGCCAAAATAAACTGTTCCTTCCATCCATTGCTTTGTCAGGGTATTTTATCAAAGCAACAGGGAACGTAACAAATCCAGTTTGTTTCATCCTTTCATTTGACAAATATCATCTCATCTATTGTATGTTAGGAACTATTCTTAGGAACTTGTCAACAAAAAAACAAGTTCTTCCTCTCATGCAACTTCCATTCTAGAAGTACTAAACAAAAGTCACAATCATTAAGCAAAATAGCACATTAGAAGCTAACATGTACTAGAGAAAAGCTGGAGAGCTAAGTAAACTCCAAAAGCGTAAGTAGTGACAGGAGGGCAGGCAGGACTATTGAGTGGAGAACGGCACTAGAAGCAGCCAAAGGCTTAGTGATAGTGACACTTGGGGGGGATCTGAAAGAGATCAAAGAGGCAGCCAAAAGATCTAAAACCAATATTCAAAGCAGATATGGCACTAATGCAATGACTCTTGAATTATACCACTTCATCAACACCAAGCAAACATCAGGAGCCCAACCTAGACGGGAGAAGAGAGAACAGAGAGATAATGGAGTCCACTGTGGGGACTGCCACACGGATGAGTGGGTAAATGAAGGATGCTCTCTGTGGAGACATGAAGATGAATGCAGGTCTTCTCCTTCATCACTTACCTCATCAAGAGTCCGAAAACGTTCTCGCATTGGAGCTTCTAATTCTTGTTGTAGCTGGGCTTTCACCAATTCCAATTTTTGTGGTGTTAATACCTAATATATACAGAAATATAAACAACTATAAATACGAAAATGAAGAATTCTCCCCTCTTCAAGGTCTCTTCTACAACATGTATTAGTTATAGACATTTTTGCACTGTGGTTAATTTTTATAATCATTAAATATGACTTATCAGGCTAGGGGAATAGCCCAGTTAATGTACCTGTCACACATGCCATGGGTGCAGTAAGCTACCATAATTGCAGACTCAGAAGGTGGAGACAGAGGATCCCCAGAGCAGGCGGACTAGCCAGACCAGCCTTGGTCAGCCAACTCCGACCAACTCTCGGGTTTCACCGAGACCTCATCTCAATGAATAACGTGGAAAAGCAATTGAGGCTGAGTCTCAACGTGAAGCTAAGCCTCCATGTTTACTGGCATACACATGCATATGCATGCACACGTTACAGGTATGTACAAATATGCACACACACATACACACTCTGTGTGAAAGGAAAAAATACACACACTCAATCTCTGAAACAATATTTTAAGAATCTCAATCTTAATATCAGAGATATCAAAAAATTCCAGTATCATGACTAATGAAAACTCAATGACACAGTTTATACTGGATAGTGGTGGTGCACATCTGTAATTCAGGCACTTGGGAGACAGAGGAAGGTGGATATCCCAGTTCAAGGCCAGCCCAGTCTACAGAGTAAGTCCCAGGACAATTATAGCTACACAGAGAAACCCTGTCTCAAAAGAAAAATGATTAATTGTTATTTTGACCAGAAAAACTAATTGTGGCTCTATTCTGTCATGCTTTCTTACAGAACTCACTTCGGTTAGTAATTAATATTTATGCAAGCAACATATGGGCAGATTCCTGTCGCTAAGATTCATCATTATTTTCCAAACACCTTCCATCAATGCCTACCATATAGGAACTATTGAAGTCCTGTTTTGTGAATCAATGAAAAGAACAAATGAGCAAATGCTAGCTAGAAAAATAATATAGCTCCTATTTATATGAGTTTCTTTGAAAACATGAATAATGTTCAGTTTCATTCATTTATTCAATATTCCACAGTTGCTCAAAATACACTCTACTAAATGAAAGTCTTCTAAATATAAAATATTATGTAATGTATGATAATTTACATACCAATATGTTCTGAGTATCTTATATGCAGGGAGTTAGCCAAACCCACAAAACCCCACAAAGTAGCTACACAGAAGGATACAAGGAACCTAAACAACTTTCTAATGGTTGAGAAAACTCAAATGAARCACGCATCTTCTCATAATAAATTCAAATTATGGCATGATAAATAAATCATTCACACAAGTAATAAAGTAACAAACAAAAGCTATTAAAAAGTAAAACCAAAGAGTGGATATTTCAGATAAAAATGAATATACATACACACAAAAGAAAAAGACTAAAATTAATAGAATCTCAGTAAGATAGAAAAGAATATTAAATAGCATTTAAGGATAACTTAGATCTTCAAGAGGTCAAAGTGACAAAAATATTTAGATATCACAGCCCTAAATTTTGTTTGATACCTCAAACTTCTTAGGGGCCCTCTGGTTTGAGGAAAAAGAGGAGAAATATATTCTCTCTTGGCAAGGTCCTTTCTGTGATTATTTTATTCTTTTATTTGAGATCTTAAGATGCAGTTGCAACTGGTCAATACATATTTCTGATAAGTATCCAGTCTATTTTCTTTTGTTTAAGAGTTCTTCCTTCAATTAATCTCATATATTTCACCTTTTACTCCAGGCAATAAAAGACAAGTGGAACAGTCTATATTTTACTTTTAAAGCTCTGTATATTAGGGTGGGGTATTTACCTTGTTGTGAGGTACATGCACATGTGTGTGGAAGTATGTGTCTTCCTGTGTTCCTTAATCTCTTCTCTGCCTTTCTAAAGAAAGGCCTCCTCCTCCCAGAACCTGTAGCTAACTAATGTAGTTAGGGAGCTTCAGGGCCCAACCTGTCTGTCTCCCACCTAACCGCAGCCCCACTGCCCAGCATTGCAGACAGGTACTGTCATGTCTAGCGGCTTTGATGAAGGGGTAGGGACCAGAGCTCAGGGCTTGTTCGCAGGGCAGAAACTGTGCTGACTCCAGTGACTTAACTCTTTAAGTTGATTAATCAATATAATTAGTCACTGTCTTACTAATAGTCTTACTAATGTTACTATTTACCCCACTAATAGTTTAATTTCCTCTTTAATTTTTAAATATTAGATAAACAGTAGCAAAATTACAGTTATGAAATAGCAATGAAAATAATTTTATGTTTGGAGTCATCAGAGCATACGTAACTCTATTGAAAGTTCACAGCATTAGGAAGGTTGAGAACCACTGCTCCAATCCATAAACACTGTAAGACAATATAGGTATGTAATTTTAAGTCTCTTATACCATTATGTTACTCAAGCTGGATTTCATTATGACATTTAAATGCATGTGCTGGTACACTAGGACTTTTAAATCATTCCAGCCATATATCCACAGCTGTTACTTTCAGCAGGATTTATCGAACACACTTCACTAAACTTTATGCATACATAATACATTTAACAAGTGGTCTCTTTCCCTTCACTTTCCAAGAACATGTTCTTGCTGCTTTCTGAACCTTACAGTCCAGATTATGACGATCTAATGATCATTGAGGCATGTTACACTTGTAGCCAACTTTCAAGTACCAAACCTTGAGTAACATAATGGAATAAGAGACTTAAAATTACATACCTGTATTGTCTTACAGTGTTTATGGGTTGGAGCAGTGGTTCTCAACCTTCCTAATGCTGTGAACTTTCAACTGAGTTCCATATGCTGTGGTGACTCCAACCATAAAATTATTTTCATTGCTATTTCATAACTGTAATTTTGCTGTTTTGAATTGTAATATAAAGATCTATACTGTGTGATGCTCTTAGGTAACCCCTACGAAAGGTCATTTGACACCCAAAGGGGTTGTCATCCCCAGGTTGAGAAACAGTGTTAGAGTTCTGAGCACAGCTAAGCTTATATTCTCTATTTAATGTTAAGCGAATGCAGCTAAAACATAAATCTTGTCTGGGACAAGAGGCTCTCTTCTACCTTAGTAGTTATTAGAATTCAGCTCTTACGCTGATAGGACTATGGCCTTCAGCACCTAAAAACCAGCCATCCATCTACCCACTGCTATTTCATATGGAAGTTTGCTTCTTCCAAGTCATCAGAACTTCTTTGCTATTTCTCACCTTGGAGACTTTTTTTTAAGGTGTTATCTGATTAGTGAGATACTAAGGCCCATTAAAAAATCTGAAATTCAAAGTACTCCAATGCTGTAGTTTATGTTCTAGATTTT
>BDUI01000007.1:1074853-1088044 GCA_002335545.1 Apodemus speciosus
GAACTGGAAAATATCATCCTAAGTGAGGTAACTCATTCACAAAAGAACACACATGGAATGCAGTCACTGATAAGTGGATATTAGCCCAGAAGCTCAGAATACCCAAAATACAACCCACATATCAAATCATTCCCAAGAAGAAGGAAGGAGAGGGCCCAGGTCCTGGAAAGGCTTGATGCAGCATTTTAGGGGATTGCCAGGACAGAGGAGTGGGAGGGAGTTGATTGGGGAACTGGCGGAGGGAAGAGGACTTATGGGACTTAGGGGGAGGGAGGAACAAGGAAAGGGAAAATCATTTGGAATGTAAACAAAGAATATAGAAAATAAAAAAAATAAAATAAAATAAATGTTAAGCTAAGCCAAGAAGACAGTGATAAATGTTAGGAATTATTTCCTTTTTTTTTTTTTTAAACAAGCTACTTAATTTGCATTTTGTAAGTTACCTAGACCATGAAAATATATGACTTTATAGATTAAAAAAAAAAAAAAAAAAAAACAAAGCTAGATGCAGTCAGTTGTCTATGAGTTTGAAGCAAGCCTGACCAACTTGAGTCCCAGGCCAGCCAGGAGTACATATTGAGAACCTGCATCTAAAGAAATAGTTAAATAATGTTTAAAGACAGCTTAATAAAAGAGAAGTGGGGATAAGGGATATATGACAGAAATCATGCATAATCAAGGAGCCTAAAATAGTTTCTATTTCTTAATCCTTTATAATAAAAGGTTCCCAAATTCTTCTCTAGTATGAACATTAAAAGTGCTATATGGAAAATTTTAAAGAAGTTATCTAAAACAGGGTCTTACAACTTCAGCATTACTGCTATGAAAAAGAATACAATGTTTGGTTGTTGGGGACTGTGTTGTATATACATAGTATATAGCAGCATTCTAATCTCCATCTACTAGATGTCTAACAGTGCCTGGCTGAGTTGTGAAGGCCAAACGCCTGCACATATTGCTATGTATAGTCAGTCTATCCTTCCACCCTTGACCCCACCCATTGATAATGAATGGCCTAAGAAGAGAAGGAGAAAAACAGACATTGTAAAACTGGAGAGTTAAACCAATTTCAATAACATATGCAGAATAATGTTTGAAATAAAGACAATTTTTTTAAACATATATAATTTAACCATATGTTCCTTTATATGAACCTTTTTGTTTAATCATAAAGGCAAAGAAAAGTTGAAAGGAAAAGGGAAAAATATTGCAAGCATTAATCAAAAGACAGATGATAAATCTGTATTACCAGGTAAAGTCAATTTTAAAATCCCCTCCCTCCAAAAACAAAAGAAAACAAAAGATCGTACTAGAAACAATGAGGGCCATCCATAATGATGAGGGTAAGTGCACCAGAGAGGCAATCGTTTGAAATTTAAAGACACTGATTGTGGCCAAAGAGTACACAAGCAGGGCTTGTCAGAGCCATAAGGAAAGACTGACAAATTTACAGTCCTAGGGGGAAATGTAACCAAAGCTCTAGGTGAGTAACAGATCAAGCACTTTCTTCAGATTGTTTTCTGTTCGGATGGGGAAATGTAGGGATGGTCACAATGTGCATATGTTGGATTTCATATCTAAAAAACTAACAAACTCTTTTCTAAGGTAGTTGTGCCACTTTCTACTCAACCAACAGCATATGAGAGCAAGTTCTGCTTCCTTACACTTTTGCCAACAGTTGGGGCTACAAATCTAATTTTAGCCATTTTAGGGAGTATAAAGCATTATCTATCTCACTGCAGTTTTAATCTGAAGTTCCCTTAAGTACTTTTTTACATATTTAATAGCCTATCATAAATCTCTTAAATCTATCAAAGGATCTTTGTTTTAAGAACAAAGCAAAAAATAAATGGTAAAATGAGCACTAGCTAAGTATATTTTAGAAGGTAAAATCCCAAATTTAAAATTTCTCAGTACATTAATGACATACATAAACACACATTTCCCATTCATTTGCAAGTACTAACTTCATTTCTAAGAAAGCCTTTCTCATCACTCTATCTGATCTAGTGAAGTCACTCTAAAGCAGTAAAGTGAGTCAGGAGTCCCAGCATGCAGCAGGCTGAGGTGGAAGGAACATCATCATTGCCACGAGTCCAGGCTGGAAGCCAGCCCAAGCAGCACGCTGAAACTCTCTCAACAAAAGAAAATACAAAAGGTCAGTGATGTATTACTTCTTCAATGAAGTACTAACTCTACCAAATATATTTAATTTTCTGATATAACATGTAGTTTCACTTTGTCCATGGCAAGGAACATCCATCCATCCATCCATCTATCTATCTATCAATCATCTATCGTCTCAACACCTACAACAACCAGAAGCCTATATTAAGACGATAAAACCACGAAGTAAACAAATGGTACGGCCACCCATTCAATGTCAATTTGGTCTCAATTCATTTTTCTTATCGGGATTCTGAAACTGTTGCTTCCAGACTATTTGTGAGCTGAATGCTAGTTCCCCAAAAGTTATCTAATGTCTATGAATATGTAATTAAATATTCAAACAGGATAAACTAACCCTAGATTATATGGGTAGATCTTAAATATAATCATATTCATTCATTCATTCACTCACTCATTTATTCATGGCAAGGTTTCTCCTATAGACCAGAGATCTGCCTGCTTCTGCCTCCCTAGTTCTGGGATTAAAGGTGTGCACCACCACTGCCCGGCTAATCATGTACCTTTAAGAGAAGGAAAGAGAGAGTTTCAGGCTGCAGAAGATGAAACAAAGGTTAGTCATATAACAAGGAATGTCTGGAGCCATAAAAGCTGAAAGATGCAAAGACAAGATTCTCGCCTAAGGTTCTAGCAACAATCTCATTTCATAGGTCTTGTCTCTAAGACCAAAAAGGAATAAAATCTGGAGTATTTTTAATAGAGTAATTTGCATAACAAGTACAAGTAAGTTGTTACCACTCTAGTTGGCTGCATTAACCTGGGAGAGTGAAGCCTAAAACTGTGGCCTACTGAAGTCTCATGCAATAGCCATCATTAGTCAAGGCAGCAGACAATCTATACTCTGAGGGTTACACAAAGTCATTAGGAGCAAAGTTCACTTGAGTTGTATACAAGCTGTATATGGTCACAAGGGCCAGGTCACATGAGTTTAGGCTGTACACAACCACAAGAACAACTCATATTTGGAAACATTTTTCTGAATACTAGATAAGATGATGGGTAAACCCACTCCTACTTATTATACCTGGGAGGAACACAGAAGCACATTCCAAGAGCAACCTATGCTATGGTGGATCAGAGGTTACAAAACTTTTTTCTTGTTTTCTTGCAAGCTCTCAGACTCTCCTCACACAGCTTTATTCACGGACTGTGTTCCAACACAGATCACTAAAACACCAACTTTCTATTTATTTCTAACTTTTTTTTACCAAAACTAAAAATTTGTACTATAATTTTATATTGGTTAGTCATATATCTTTAATTTTAGCCAGTGACTCAGATACCTATCCATTTATTAGACACTCAAGACAGATACACATGCATGCACAGTCTCGGATAATAGTTTACCAGCTAAATATATCCATAATGCAAATGTTTAAAGTACATAATTCAGAAGCTGGAGAGAGTTAAGATCACACACTGCAAGTTGTTTTTATAGAAGACCCAGATTCAGCTTCCAGCACTCACATGATGGCTAACAATCATGTCCAACTCCAGCTCTAGGAAACCCAGTGACCTCTTCTGGCCTCTGCAGGCATCGCACTCGTAGTTCACAATACATACATGCAGGCAACATTCATACACATAAGATTAAAAAATATTTTAAAGATTCTTTTAAGATAAACATATAATTTAAGTTATAACAAGAAAAAGTAAAGCATCTTAGTGAGCCTCTTCGTGGTTTAGTCTGTACAGGATGTCTCTGAAGGAAGGCAGTTTACTCACCAACTTCTAAAAACACTTCCTTGTCCCTTCTTTACAACTATAACAATGACATAAACACACACACACACACACACACACACACACACACACACGTCCTTATGACCACTTTTGACTGACCCCAGATCTATAGACCTACATATTACATCTTCTCCTATACAGGCATTCAATTTTTTAAAGCAGTGAATATAGTACAATGTCTGCCCGAAAGTGTGGCAATTCAAGACATTCAAAAAGCACAGCTGCTGATGCTCATGGAAAGCTTCCAAATACATTTCATTAAAAAGCACATGCTCTATGCCTTTGAACATTTCAAAACAATACTTTAAATATTTCATTCCCCCAAAGTGAATGTTGTTTTTGTTGTTTTTCAAAATATTAAAAAGTCTAGTGATAACCTTCATCAGGCATTTACTTCACTTATAAACAGAAATTAGAAATTTATTCAAAATCCAAAGACAACTCTGCACTAGGCACTCTACAGGCTGTTGGCTAGCCATCCAATGTTTTGTAAAGCGAATAAATGTCACATTTTGACACTTTGCCAGAACCTGAAGTGCAGCTGGGAGCAGACCCTTCAGAGCCCTGGCAACATTCCAAGCTCAATAATTATGATTTAGAGAAAAACAGGGGAAGTCAGGGAAAGAGGAAAGGAAGAAGATATGTATTTGAGTGGTTAGCAATCACCCACCAAACACTAAATTACAATGTTATTATTTTCCTACAATCACACTTTCTACTGCTATACAACTTATTTCTAGTTGATACTCTAACCAGCCAACTTCAAAAACTTATTTGTAATAAATTATAAATCTAACATTGTGATTTAAAATGTAAAGATGACTCTTAACAAAAGCATACTTCACTTCAAGGTTTCTCAGTATAGGCTCTGTGACATATAACATGGGAAATTATGAGCCAGCAGCACCTTTGGTGTGTGTTATTACAGTCCGGGCTGTTAGAGTCGTACCACATGGTTCATACACAAAATGTTATCCAATGATCCAACGTATCCTGAAATACATTCTTTAAGTAAATCCTACTGTAATTTTATCTGAGCTATACAACATAGCTTGAAAACTTTACAATGAAAAATTTATATTTGTATTGAAATTGACATAAACATCTTTTAGAAGTGTCAAAAACTATTTTAAAAACTAGATAGCCATAAATGAGGTAAAAGTCATCAATAAAAAGGTGAACTGAAACAAAAACTGTTTGCCTTTTTAAAAACACATTAATCAGCTAGGCGGTGGTGGCGCGCGCCTGTAATCCCAGCACTCTGGGGGGCAGAGGCAGGAGGATTTCTGAGTTCGAGGCCAGCCTGGTCTACAGAGTGAGTTCCAGGACAGCCAGAGCTATACAGAGAAACCCTGTCTCGGGGGAAAAAAAAAATCCAAAAACACATTAATCAAGCAGTTCTTATTTCATGACACCACCACATGTACTGACTAGTCTACTTATAATAAAAGCTTGAGGGATATACCAATGCAAACTGTCAACTCCAGGCAGCTCCTCAGCAAGGAAGGGCTGGGCCATGGTCACAAGACTACAGATTACTTCTTAAGTGCCTATTTTATGCCGGACATTTTGTTGGGTAAAGATAAATTAAAAGAGCACCTAGTCCTCAAAGAAGTGGTAGTGGTCAGTGAAACAAACATGTCAGCTACAGTTTAGATGTTAAATGTCCCCAAAAGGTGACTATGTTAAAGGACCTTCCAGGGCAGAAGTACTGAGAGGTACCAAGTCCTTTGTTCAGCTCTATGCCATGTGGCTAGAACACAAAGTCTACCTACTGTCCCTTCATTCCTTAGGTCATCAGGGGCATGCTGCTACAGAGGATTAGACAATTCCAGGCCCTTCTCTTCCTGGCTTCTTAGACACAACACTTGCTACATCACCCACTACCCATCACTGTCAATGGACAAAGGTCCAAGTATATCTGCCCAACTGTAGCCTAGAAACTCCAAATTACAACCCAAAATAAAGCTTTTCTCTTTGAAAGCTAATAATCTCTGGTTTGTTTGTTTGTTTTTAATCAAGATAGGAAGCTAAAAAATGTAYAAGTCGAGGTTTCTTTATTGTTTTGATAAGACCCCCATGATGAAGGCAGCTTATGGCAGAGTTTATTGAGGCGGACGATTGCAGAGGGTTGAGTCCATGACAATCATGGCAGTAAGTATGGTAGCAGACAGTAGGCACAAACTGAAACAGTAGCTGTGAGCTCACAGCCTTACCCAAAAGTAGAAGGCAAAGAAAGCTAAATAGGAATGGTGAGCGCTTTTCAAACCTCAGAGCCCCAGAGACACACCTCTTCAACAAGACCATTCCTCCTAACCTTCCCCAAACTGTTCCACTAACTGGGGACCATGTATTTAAACATATGAGGGTCTGGGGGCCATTCTCATTCAAACCATCACAACACATTAACAGCAACTGCAGACTAAGATGAAAGAAAATATCATCAAATCATCTTCGGACTGTTAAAAGCCGCCATTTGCATATGTTGACTTTTCAAAACATTAATTCAGAAAGCCTTAAAATAATAAACATATGTGTAGGTGGTATGAGGGCAGAGAGGGAAGAGCCATACACATCAAAGAAACCTCCCAAAATAATTCAAAACTAAAACCAAGGTAGAGATGAAAAAAAAAAATCAAGGTACAAAACACAGAAATTTAAAAAAAAAAAAAAAAAACACAGAAATAAAGAGACAAATATCAGTGTGGCTGGTGCCTGGACAGGTAGGGCAAAGCCATATGGATTATGTGCAAAGAATCACATTTTACTGTCAATTATTAGAAAGTCAATAGAAGACTTTAAGCTGTAGATAGATGAAGGAAGAACCCAGGGTAAATTCAGATTTGTACTCCAGAAAAAAATAATTAGGAAAGGTATTTCTGCATGTGGAAGTCTTTCCAAATTAAGGAACCAGAAGGAATAAAAGAGAAAGAACACAAATGTACAGAAAAATGAGGGCCTGACCTGTGATAACAGGAAGAAGCAGTTCAGAAAATAGTCTTGTATATGGAGACAGAGGAAAAGGAGCAAAAAAAATTGAAGAGAAATTGAAAAAAAATTCAAAAGAAATTGACACCCTTTTCTTCAAACATAATAAAATCTCATTTTACTGTTAAGAGACTAAGTGAAAACTTAAGGTCCTTTGAAGTCAGTTGTGTCATGCAGTGTTTTGCTGAAGCAGACACAGGTGGAAGGATGTTTTGCTGAAGCAAGCATGTGAAAGGACAAGTGATAAAGGATTCTTCAATAACGACACACATGTACTGGTTCACCTTACATGCACTGTTAAGCTCCATTTGTCATAACTCCATAGAAACACACCAAAAAAACGTCTCAAAAGGTTCCTATGACTTCTTGTCACTTCCACAGACTTGGGCCAGTTGGCAGAGTGACGTCAGCTGATACAGACTCACGGAGTTTTGCTGAGGTAAGACTTGTGGAGGACCCATGCTATTTGGAGGGAGTATAAATAGGACTCAACAGGCAGTGACTGGGGCTTGGCTTGCTGGCATAGCTAGCTTTGCAACACTTCTTGGTCTCCGCTTCATTGAGAGGGTGTGGCAATGAACTACTCCTGGCAAGCATCCCTAGTGGTCCAGGTCCCTCCTGTTGACTCATGCCAATTCGGCTGAGGCCTTGCTGTCTCTGCTAGGTCCTGCCACTGCTGATGATTCGTGGTTGCTATCCCAATACTACCAAACTGTTCTGCTGGAATATTCATGAAGTGTTTGCGAGTGGATCAAGCTACCACTGCTGACCTGCGAACTGAACTGCTGATTACCTGACAAAGCAGATAGGATTTGCTCCAAAGAACAATTTCTAAACAGGTCCACTTCGCCGGTATCCTAATAAACTTTCTTTTCCACTACCTCTGGTGGGTGGTGGGCTAGAAGGGAGGTTAAAGCATTTAAGAACCATCATTAAAAGTAGGTCATTGAAAACTTTAAGCCTACTAGAGATGGCACAGTTAGTAAAGTGCTTGCCACAGAAACATGAGAACCTGAGTCCGGACAGCCTGCCCTCACATAAAAAGCTGGGAGTGGCAGCATTTGCCAGTAATCTCAGACCTGGGGAGGCAGAGACAGGAGAATTCCTAGGACTTGCTGGCCGGCCAGCCAGCCCAGTGAATCAATGAGCTCCCAGTTGTGAGACTCTACTTCAAAAACCAAGATTGACCTGATGTCAATCTCTAGCCTCCAGATAGACAGGCATACACATGCATACGTACCGCATGGACAGACGGACATACACACACACACACACACACACACACACACACACACACAAATAAAAATACTAAAAAATGATTGCGTGAAAATAAAATCAGGCATAATAAGTTTTGCAAAAGCATTTTGATTAACTGTAAATAACACCACAGTAAAATACTCAGAATCCACCTTTCTTCCAAAGGAATTTCATAAGAAGAAAGGTGAACTCTAAAGCTGGCTCTGTCAGGAAAAAAGACTTGAAAATGTGGATTTTGTTCCTTAAATGTCCACCTGCTGCTGTTTCTCCTTATTCTTTCCTTCAAACAAACCATCTCTATAGCAACACACTCTTCAGAAATTTGTGGGTGGAAAGCATATGTTTGTGCAAAAATGTAACAACCCAAGAACATGATCTACTTTATTTTTCCTTTTCTTACAAAAAAAAAAAAATCACTCACAAATGTATATATCTTAAAATCTAAAAAGTAATAGACATAAAAATATTTTTTAAAACAAAGAAATATAAAAAATTGTACAATTGATGTTACATGTGTTTACAAGGAAATTCTTTTTATATGTTACAATGACACCTTGTGGTAAAACTTTTCAAATTATACAAATTTTACAACAGAAATATATAAGGATGGTTTAGAAAATAAGCAATAATACCAAGACTATAGAACTGAGGTGGTTTGGCCATATACAATAATCCACTTGGAAACTTGAAAGGCAAAAAAGTTCTAAAGAAGTCTTAATATGAGGTAACATAGTAAGTACTTTATAACACTATAAATGCAAAACTCTGCACTTGACAATGCAGAATTAAATTTTTTAAATGATGCCAAAAAAAATCACTTTTATAATTCTGGCCAAAAATTCTAACATTAGTAATTTCTTTACATGAAAATAGTAACATATTAAAAACACTGTGTCTTTAAAAATATGAAAGCATTTCAATCTTGATTGAACCAATAATTAAGAGGATAATTTACATGATCTTTCATGCAGTATTTATGGTTTTAAAATATACGAAGGGGCTGGGCATGGTGGCATAACACCTTTAATCCCAATACTCCAGAGGCAGAGACAGATAAAATTGAGTTCAAAGCCGGCCTGGTCTGCATAATGAGACCTAGTTTCAAAAACCAAAAATAAACTAGGAGGCAAAAACTTATTTAATTTTTGTATGCATACATTTTATCAATCTTTTACATTTTCTCTTCTCTCTGCAGCTGTATGTCACAATTAACTCCCATTTCTCTGACCCATCTCTCTCTCTCTCTCTCTCTCTCTCTCTCTCTCTCTCTCTCTCTCTCTCTCTCTCTCTCACCTCACTCACCATGCCAAGGATCTCGTCCATAGGACCATCCCCATAAGAAAAGCCCAACCACCCCTCTCAGAGCTCATTTACTGCCTGTTTGAGTCACAAGTACACACCCAAGTTCCTAAATGTCTCTTTAGTACATACCTCCAGCTCAATTCATATGGTCCATCTACAATGGAAGCTTAATGATGGAACTCAGTAACTCACTACTGCAAAATACTGTACTTTGACACTAGGAAACAGCAGAAGGCAGGAGGTTTATGACTCGCTCCTGTTTCCCCACATACTCTCTGGGCTTGTGGTTTGAAAGAGCAATGTCTCCATGGCCTTGGGTGTCCCATCCATTGGTTCACAGTGGGCGGTGCTGTTGGGAAAGGCTTAGGTGATACAGTCCTACTGCAGAAGTGTGTCACTGAGGGTGGGTTTTAAAGAGTTTGTACTCTTGCCCTAATTCCTGTTTGTTCTCTCTGTTCCCCACTTAAGGTTAAGATGTGATCTCTCAGCTTCCTGCTGCCGCCACCATGTCTCCTTGCTGTGGACTCTTATCCCTCTGAGACTATAAACCAAAGAAATCCTTCCCTAAGTAGGTTTTGATCATTGTGTCTTATCACAGCAAGAGAAAATTAAGATTGGAGAAACTGGGGCTGGAGAGATGGCTCAGTGGTTAAGAGCACTATCTGCTCTTCCAGAGGTCCTGAGTTCAATTCCCAGAAGCCACATGGTGGCTCACAACCATCTGTAATGGGATCAGACGCCGTCTTCTGGTGTGTCTGAAGACAGCAGCAGTGTACTCATATACATAAAATAAATCTTAAAAAAAAAAAAAAAAAAAAGCTTAGAGAAACCAATTATCTGGTTTCTTGCAAGAGGGTCGTAAGACTCGCATTCAACAAGGACCCTGCCTGTACCTGGCTGGGAGAATGAGGAGGCAGGCATCAAGAAGACCCTGAGCTAACCAACCTTGCTAAATCCCTCTTGGTTTCCAGCCATTAGAATATACCTTGTCCCTCAACCACACTTCTGCATAACTCTATAAATAAATGGTTTCCCTGTTTAATTTCACTCTTCATTTCTCAAGGTTCCATGTCACATAAAAGGTGCATTGGGCTTGGGGCTACAGCTTAGTGGTACACTTCTTGCCTACCATGTATGAAGCTCTAGGTTCAATTCCATAGAATCATAAAAGGGCAAATTTGAATGTTCTTGATTTATTATGGTCCCTTTTGGTATGGATGGAAGGTCTACGTCATGAACCTAGAATGAATAAAAGAAAAATTGCTCTCCATCAACTCACTACCTTCAAATTTTGTTTTCATTTAAAAAATCAGTCTCTCATTTTGTCGCACATACCTTATCCTCAACTCCTATTTGCAGCAAAGTATCCCACTGCTGATTCCTCGTCATCTGCTGAGTTTTGAAAGTATTTACTCTTTCCTTAAGTACAGGGTGCACGTGCTACAGCCAGCAGTTTGTTCCTGCCTCCCACTTTGTGGCAAGGCCTGTCCGGTTTCTGCTTTTGCGCTGCGCACTCTAGGCTAGCTATCTAGTCTGTAAGTGTCTGGGCCATCCTTCATTTCCCATAGGAGTGAGGGAGTGCTGGGATTACAGATGCCCACCACAGCCACCTTTCCTGTGAGTTCCAGGATCACACTCTGGTCCTCAGC
The DNA here is from genome assembly GCA_002335545.1 of Apodemus speciosus. Taxonomy (NCBI): domain Eukaryota; kingdom Metazoa; phylum Chordata; class Mammalia; order Rodentia; family Muridae; genus Apodemus; species Apodemus speciosus. The sequence goes on from BDUI01000007.1 coordinate 1,085,980, forward strand.
CTTGGATGTCTAACACTTGTACCTGCTAAGCCATCTTGCCAGCCCTCATCTATTGATCTGATCATTCTTTTCATAATGCTGCCCGCCACACTTCCAAACAAATAAAATACTTTACACCTAGCAATTTTTTTTTTTTAAAGACTTGTAGTGGGAACAGAAAGCTCAAAGTTCAGCCATGGAAAACTCATCCATAGAGAGGACAAAAGACCCCCAGGATTCCCTCAGTTTCCCCAGGTGATCTCTGCTGGATGTGTGTTTATAAGTACCCAATTTGATGGCGTTCTAGATCTGATACCTGCTTTTTGTGTTTGGAAGCCTTGGCAAAGGGGAAGGTCTGCTCTGCCCATGTACTCAACCACGGCCTCCCTGTCAGTTTCTAGTTATGATTATAGGTCCCCGATTTAATGCTGTTACCTTCTGTTTGATCTGTCGATCAGGCTACTCCAGCCACCTCTGTGGGACACTGTGAGTGCCCATAGGATGTTTTGCTACCTATCTGCTTTCTCTCTAATAATTGCTATTTATTCTTTTACTTTTGTTTGATATGTAACTTAAACTCATTCACACAAAAATGGACTCAAAATAAAGTTTTTTTTTTAACTATAGCACCAAAATATAATCCTATATGAACACTAGACCAACGAGAAAAAACTATCTTTAAAGACACTGGAAATGGCTCCTTAAGGGATGACACCAGAAGTTGATCTCTTGTTTTACCACACACACACACACACACACACACACACACACACACACACATACATACACACACATGCACGCGCACGTGCACACATAAACACTTACCCTATTCTTACTATATAATCCTGCCCATACATTTATAGGTATTCACACTTAATGCTTTATGCTTTCATTAAAGCATATATCCCTAAAAAAATTTTACACAACTGTTTAGAACAGCTTTAAGAGTTAAATACAAATCCATCATGAGGTGACTAGACAAACAAATTGTATTATTTATGAGGTGACTAGACAAACAAATTGTATTATTTATATAATGGGATATCATTCAGGAATAATAAGTGCATAAATGTCAAAATAATTATGCAGTGAAAACATATTCAGATATAAAAATCCAAGAAACATATGTAAAAGCCACAAAGAAAAAGAGACTATGGTTTTGAGATGGACCAAGGAAGAAGGTAAGGTGACACAGGCAGGCCTGGAAGGGAAAAGAGGAAAAAAGGAGATGGCGTGACTATATTTTAATTTTAAAAAAATTACAAAAGAAACAAATCAAGAAACACAAACCAATTGATAGGTGAGAAAAATCAAGAAACTAACTCAACACATACTTGAAATAACTAATAAATATCTAACGCTGTTCGAAGAATTATGAGTAATATAAAGAAAGTACAGAGAGAGAAGAATTTCAGTCTCAGCTACACAGCTTCCCTACTTCCAACACAATGGAATAAAGCTACAAATCCTTTTCACAAAAGCAGCCAAAACCAGCCACTTCAGTGTTCTGCACCTGACCAAAGGCTTACCACACAGTCTGACTGTTCGATCATGAAAACAACTGGCATGGATAAGAATAGCCACGCCCGCAGTACTCTTCCGGGTGGTTGTTTCCACTGCCTTTCCCTGACAGATCAGTGAAGGAGTTCTGACCATGAACAGTGAAAACCCTTCCAGCATTATGTGAAGGTAATCTGCTTTTTGATGCATTGTCAATTAATGTGGAGATCTCTGTGCCAAGCAGAGGTAGACAATAGTTTCCCACAGCCTCTTTAGGGCAAGCAAAGAACCAACTAAAGATTTTACAAAGGTCTAGAAAACGAAGAGAACCATAGGGATTTGATAAACTGTCCACTAACCCAGAATGACCAAAAACTACAGACATGTAGACCAAAGACCAGAGCAGGCACAAGTCCCCCACATATCCAGAAGAGAGAGAATCAAGAATATTAGTGAAAAGTAAAGCCAAGACAGGCTTGAAAACAAACTGTATTTAAAGGTGCCCTCGCCATGCACAGGGCCACCCACGGGTCAGTTTGAACACATCAAGCTTAGTCTTGTTTGAATACAAAGCTATACAGATGCA